>JAVIWB010004929.1:0-110893 GCA_031893035.1 Dermolepida albohirtum | reverse complement strand
TCTCCTTCTGGAAAATGAATGCATTAATAACTTTTGAGTTTGTTCTTAAAAACAAATGTAGGGATTCGCTTCAGTTAGCTTTTTGAAAATTTTGAATTTCCAAATAATCGCCAATGATAATTTTTGTTAACTTCATTCACTCTACTTCTTTATTTTACCATCACATTTTATATGTTTTATAAGTGCATCCACTCATTCGTAAATAATTTCATTTGTCAAGAAACATAGTTGTTTTGTCTCAAGTCGCATGGCTGCCTCAAGTCACCTAAAACTATAGTATTTAAATTTACATTTCCACCTATTCTACTCTTTTGTTATTTAATTATTATAAACAACAATAGTTTCGCTCCACAGTGGCGTCTTAAGATGAAGTAAACGAACAATTAGAAAGAATGAATTGCATTTATATTGCAATTATGTATGTTTTATTTCATTTTCAAAGTTTATTTTAAAAATATAATCCAGAGTATTGGCAAATATTATTTTATAATATCTTTGTTAAATGTGTGAGCATCTAAGGGATTCTACTAGGTACGATATTTTATGAATATTGTTTAAATATTTTATATTCCTTTTTGCTTGAGAACTTTCACAAGTGATTCTCTTCGTTGTAAACACGAATCTCTTCGTTGTAATTTGTAAATAACGGGTGGCTGATCAATTTTGCTACATTAAGAAACTCAAATAACTTTTTGAGAATGTTAATAAACAGTTGTTCACGATGAATCGTTATTTTGTCTCATTTCCTATAAAAATAGAACCAAAAAGTTGAATTTATATGGTGGCCTAAATTTTTTGCGATGTACTGTACATTATTTGGAGATTTCACTTTCATTTCCAAATAATAACAGTCTTACGTGTGAATTATGTAGGCACCACTTCTCTCTCAAATTAGATTAGACTAGAGTTTCTGAATTGCTCCATTCCATTCTATTTCGCTACTATCGTTGGAGTATTCGCTCTGGTCTCATTCCTTTAACTAAATCTAGTAGCAGAATATTCATCTCCTATTTATACAAATTGCGTTCTTGCCAAACAGATATATATTCTAGTGTGTCTGTTTCCTAATGTGTGCGAAAACTTTCATAGAACATTTCCTAGCGTCAGTCTGAGCAATAATCTTCTTATACATATATCTTCGATTTTGTACCGATTTTTAATGTGCCCTAACATATTTCAGCCAATTTACCCGAAAGTACCTGGACGTTGTATATCTTAATAAATGGATGGCATGAAGAGGGCACTTTGACTACAAAGTGCCTCAAACTAAATCCACTGCTTTTCTTTCTTTTTGGTCATTTAGAATCGTTACTTAATGATATTAAAATACAAACATTGACGATTTTAGAAACAGGATTGTGACATACTGCTAAAGAATTAGATATACGCCGAACAATGAATGCGTTCGGCGTTCAATGAGGAGTTTGGATTCTTGCATTTCCGCTGGAGGACGTTCAAAAAGAGAGGAAGTTAATTTGTTCTTTGGTAAAATTAGTATTGCCAAATAACTTAAACAATTAGCTTTGTGAAAATGTAAACGATAATTTGTATAGAGTTATGTCATAATGCGTTTTTGCAACAGATGGCGCTAGTTAATTTTGGTAAGTGCTGGAGTCCTTCCTGCGATACCATGTAATAGGCAGCACTTCTATTTTGAAAAAAAATAGTGGTTTGGTTCTCTGTCTGAAATTTTATAAAACGTTTTAAATGGAAGACCAAAGTGTGCATCCCGTCATATTTTATTCATTTACGTGCTTGCGAAAAGTTGCATAAAATTTCCGGCGACGGTGCTTCAAGAACTTCAATGCCAACGAAAGTTCATAAAATTATGTACTGGTGCTTTAAATCTTAACAATGCTCCTTGGTAGGGGAGTATCACCGAGGTGAATGACGACCAAACAAATTTATTGAGTTAAAACTCATGTCACATAGCACGAAGTATTACCAAAACGTTAAACGTTCATCATTTGGGCGTTCACACTGTATCGAAAGCAGGATACGTCAGCGAGCTCGATTTTTGGATTTCTTACGAATCCTATTTACCTTTGATCTAAACATTCATCAATGAACTGCGTTATCCCAGTTAAATTAGTTATGACTGACTTAGCCACCATAAAACTATGTTGATGTATTGACGATTTGATATTTTAATATATTCTGGAATACAAAGGTTGTTCAAATATTCATGAAAATACAGATCGTTTGATAATTGTACAGATTGCAATGATCACCCTTTTTGAGGAATGGCGTAATTCTGTACAGTTTCCAAAAATTAAGAAAAGCGGATGTATTAATAGATAGATTAAAGATAGCTGTCAATGGTTGACACAATATTGCCAACGCTAAAACTTTACTTAAACTGCTTCATAGTAGCATGTCATTCTTTAAGATTGAAAGGAAGGCTATAACAACAGGGGAAAATAAAGAATGACTTTATAGACTTGATCATAGTTTGCTGTTTGGAAAATTCAATTAATAAAAATGTTGATATTTTGGAAGCCTGTAAAGAGCATTTCCTGCGATTTTTGATGATTGGTTAATTGTATTAATAAATTGCTCAATTGTTCAATCAAGAAGTCTGACAAAATTTTCTAAATATACATGCATACATATTCGCTTACTTAATTTTTTGATTTTCACAAATCTTACTCAACTATTAAAATGGTACTTGTTTGTTAAGCTTTTAAATTACATTTTACGGCGTCATTAAGTTTTAATTTATTATAGGAATGAAGGTTATTATCGCAACAGTGATTTTAGTGTACTTGTCATTCAAAGCCAGAGGAGTAGATAAAGAGTATCTAGATAAAATCAATGCAATATTTCATCTTAAAATAACAAAGGTGGACTACAGAAATGCAATTGAAACGAAGCCCGACCAAACAGAATGCGAATGTGTTCCTTATTTCCTATGCGACTCTAATAATACATTAAATACAGGTGGAATTGGAGTAATCGATATTAGGTACGTATAAAAAAATATATACATGAATATATATACCGACTTGTTCATTCTAGAATTAGATATGCGCTGTCCACAAGTGGAAAGAGTGAAGTTAGGTTAAAGCGCGCGAGAAAGGAGGATAGAATATCTCCCACCACACCACAGTTCGTGTGTGCGTGCGCTGCTACGATAAACCTCCCCTACTGATAATCAAAATAAGTCATTCTTGTTAAAGCCGTTGCGGTGTACTAAGCAATTATTATTTTACTTTTAAAAATGACTTATACACACGAAGAACGAATACAAATTAATACTCGATTAGGGTATTGTCTGGCACAAGAAGGTGGTATTTTTGAGCCACTTCTACACTAGGATTTTTAAAAGTTTCTTTTAATTTTTTCATTGTTTGAAAATCTTTTTAATTTTTAGAATTTCCTATTTCATTTATTTCAAGAATATTTTATTAGTTTCACGCCAAACGGCAAAACATTTCAAGAAAATAGCCATGTTTGAAAATCTTTTTAATTTTTAGAATTTTCTATTTCATTTATTTCAAGAATATTTTATTAGTTTCACACCAAACGGCAAAATATTTCAAGAAAATAGCCATGTTTGAAAATCTTTTTAATTTTTAGAATATTCTATTTCATTTATTTCAAGAATATTTTATTAGTTTCACGCCAAACGGCAAAACATTTCAAGAAAATAGCCATGTTGCATTTTATTAAAAGATTCAAATAAAATGCATCAAATAATTTATACAATTCAAAAATGTAGGTACGTATTGTCAATGCATAATGATTTACAGCCCCGACCTACACACATCATGTCGCTGGTGAAGACTGATTTCAGACATTCTCACGCGTAAGTAAGTAATTAAAGTATCAGTTATCGCGTTTATATGCGAAAAATAATATCTGCCAAATGGACTCCTCTTGCAGCTCCACAGACGTCCACTCTTTTTTTAAAATTTTCAATGACATTTTGACATAATTGAGGCGCTATGTCAGCAATGACACGAATAATTTCTTCTTTCAAAGCAGGAATTGATTGTGGATTGTTTTTATAAACCTAACTTTTCACATAACTCCAAAGAAGATAGTGTAACGGTGTCAAATCACATGATCTTGGTGGCCTATTAACATCACCGTTTCTTGAGATTACACGTCCTGGAAATATTTCTCTCAATAAATCAATTGATTTGTGTACAAAGTGAGATGTAACGCCATCCTGTTGAAACCACATATCCTCTAGATCAATATTCATTAATTCAGGCTACAAAAATTCGGTTATCATCCGACGATATCAATCACCAGCAGTTACAGCTTCACCAGCAGCATTTTCAAAAAAGTAGGGTCCAATTACACCACCTGACTAGAATGCACACCAAACAGTAACTCATTTAGGATGCATAGGTTTCTCATGAATAATTTGTGGATTTTCCTCACTCCAGATACGGCAATTTTGTTTATTAACATAGCCTCCAAGCTCAAAATGAGCCTCATCGGAAAACATTATTTTTTGAGAAAAATCAGCTGGTTGTTCATTGATGAAATTGAACGACCTTTTAAATGTTCTAATGGCTTAAGTTCCTATGTTGTTTGAACCTTACATGCCTTCAGAGCTAAATCCTTGTGTAAAATACGCCATGTTGTTGATCCACTAAGTCCAAGTTGTTGTGAACGTCGTCTTGTAGACATTTCAGGATCCTCAGCAACACTTTCACGAACCAAACCAATATTTTCTTGTGAACAACCACTACGATTGTATTTTTCACTTTTCGGATCTTCCTCGCTTTTACGTCAATCGAAGAGCTCATCGCACTTGTTCCAACGCTACTCCAAGTTGACAATGACTTAGGTTGATGAATTCTCGAAGAAGGTACGTACAGCAGCAATTATTTTGAAATTGGATGAAAATTTCCTTGGACTTAAAAATTTTTTCTGTTTTGGAAATAATAATCGCAGGTAATCAAATAGGAATAGGACGAATAAAGTGCTAATTCAAATCTCAATTCATAAATTTTAGACATGGTGATTGCACCGAGTATGTTTTTCTTTCCAATTCTTCATTAAAAGTTTTGGGAAGACTGTGTCATGTTTGCTATCTCGCACACTCGATGCTCATCTAGTGAGACGGTGAATTTATTAAATCATATTAACAGCAGTAGCTGTTATTGACGGTACATTGCAAATTTAATTCTTTGTGCCCACATGACCACGTTTAAATTCGGCAACTAATATTTAAGCACTGAAACTGAAACAGTGGACTCTTATAGTACCGGATCCAGTGTTACGCCTTTCAAACGATAGTATTTTATCACTGATTGAAAGTTTTTTCCATTCCTTAGAAAATCACACAAGATGTTCCCTTTGGCGCACTGGTAAACACAGACCAATTGACAGATCGCTCTGTACTGTAATATTTAATTTAATAAAAGATAGTTCTACGGAAAAATAAACAAGGATCCGCCGAATTCGTGTCATCCCCGCATTGTGATAACTATGGGGTTTACCCATAGTTATCGACTCATTATCGCATATTAGATTTTTTTGTAATGCTTTGTATAAATGTTTGTTATCAGAAAAAACGTCATTCAACGCATTTTTAATAACTTAATTTAGTTTTGCGAGAATAGATTCTTCATCCAAATTCAATAAAATATTTCAGCCGATTTAAATTAAATTAAGACAGTTCAAAAAATAGTTTAGTACGTTTTTAAGACCAGCTTCAGTAAAGCCAAATTAGTGCAGATATCGAAGGTCTTGTATGAAATACTGTAAAAAATTCAAACATTATTTGTATAGGAATTGAAGAAACAATATTTCATCACAATCTAGACTTCTTTAGAAAATTGCAAGATGCTTAATGCCAAATGATATAGTGGGTTTTGGTTGTCTGACAGAAAAAAGAATGCTCGTTTCTAGAAAAAGAACTATATTATTTCAGAATCAGCTGCACAAAAGCGTATTATGAATGATATATTACACTGATAGTTGATCCACGACCTTACTAGTTTTTTCTGTTTCTGAAAAAAGAAATTGGAATCCATTTATTCGTTACAAATTATTTTGAAAGTACTGGAAAGTAGTGGAAAATACAGGGTGAACCGGGAAAATGAATAACTGAAATGACACTCAGTAAGAGTTAGAAAACGCTTTTGAAAACGAAATCTATGTTAGATGACATCGAGGATTCGATATAAAAAGTTTTTGAAAATAATGTCTGTGAAAATCTCCTGAATTGTTTCTTAAATATAAAAACGCTCTTTGTTCGACATTTAGAAGCTTTCAATTGAATCGGGGTAGTAATTATTTCACAGAACAGTAACAGTCGCTGTACTAGATGATCTATTGGTTTCAGTTCGTGTATAATTTGGTTTTAGTATGCATGCAATTTCAACTGCTGGTGGATGGTGTTTGGCTGAGGTGTAAAATTGATGTATATTCCGGAGCAGGACATCAAGAGTTTCTTGTGAAGGAACTCTAAGCATATTCGATATTTTCTGGAGTTCGCTCTCAACCTATGCTTTTTGTAGCAAGATGGAATACGACTATTATATTTTAAATAGTAATCACGTCGGAATGCCTGAGAACTGCCGTCAAACAGTCATTTTATAAACCCTTTTCGCAAAAAATGCGTGTTGTGAACTGCTTCATTGATACATAATTACTAAATCGCAGGGTTATTATATGTACCTCAATAGCAGTGTCATGAAAATCTGTCAACTGTAGAAGTCGCCAATTTTCCATTTTTCTGTTCCACAAAGTTTTATGTAAAACGATATGCTTATCGAGTTGTGCTTTGCTCTTTAGTGACTTATATAATTACGCATACCAATATATTGTCCAGGCAATTAACCTCATTCTGCTAACCTGATTCTGTGCAAATAACTTAATAAGGCTGGCTAACAATATTCTATGCGCAACATCTTCTTTCCTGAAATAACAAATGACATTTAACATTCATTTAACTTAAAACCGTATGTTTTTCCCAGAGGACAAGGTGACTGCCCAAGTTATTTGGACGTGTGCTGTAACTCCGCAAATAAAAATTATACTCCAAATCATCGCACGCCAGCACCAGTTAAGGGTTGCGGTTACAGAAACCCAGATGGCGTTGGCTTTCGTATTACAGGAGGTAGAGATGGAGAGACACAATTTGGTGAATTACCATGGATGGTAGCCATACTGAGAGAAGAATTTAATGCGAGCAAGAATAGCATGTCGAATGTATATAAGTGCGGTGGTGCCCTAATAAATCCTCAAGTTGTTCTTACAGCCGCCCATTGTGTAGATTCGCGGGAAAAGAATTATAATATTCGTGCTGGAGAATGGGATTCTCAAACTATTAAAGAATTAATTCCGCACCAACATCGTTACGTAAAGACTATTGTGATTCATAACAAATATGTCCCGGGCGCATTACACTATGACGTAGCAATTTTATTCCTAGACAGTCCAGTGAATATTACTGAAACCGTGAACACTCTCTGCCTACCGGAACAAGATTACGTTGCTCCTAGTGGTACGAGATGTTACGCCAGCGGATGGGGTAAAGATGTTTTTGGAAAAGAAGGAACGTACCAAGCTATTTTGAAAAAAATAGATTTACCAATAATCGACAGAAATGAATGTGAAGAACAATTTAAACGAACTAGATTAGGTAGCCATTTCAAATTAAACAAGAGTTTCATTTGTGCTGGTGGTGAACCAGGAAAGGATACTTGCAAGGGTGACGGAGGTGGTCCATTGGCGTGTCCAATACCAGGTCAAAAAGAAAGATATCATCTTATCGGAATGGTCGCATGGGGTATAGGTTGCAGTACAAAAGTACCTGGAGCATATGTAAATGTACCAATGTTTAGACGCTGGATTGATGAGCAAATAACCAATCAAAAACTAGATACTTCCAGTTATGAGACTTAATATTTCACTGGTGCCAAATGATTTCATGTCTCTATACGTTTTTGAAATAAATTATTTGAGTATGACGTTTCTTTTATTTCTGAGAACGTAAAATATTATCACCCGAAACTGTAGAGATGTCAACAACTAAAAAAGTTTTTTCATATAACATATTTATTGATTTATTCGGTACGAAATATATACAAAGCATGTGATTTACTGTAATTCATTTGTTTTTACGCAAAATTGCTTGAAAGATCAGAATTCTCTATTCAATGTTAAAAACGTAAAATGTTTTAATGCGTAAAAATAATGAATTCAAGTTTCCTTTGCGGATTTAACTCTGGTCCAAGCCTAATTACTTTTTTTAGAAGTTTTGTAAAGATTTTCAAATTTAAAAAACTGTTTTCTAAAAAATACTTAAAGAGATGGTGGCATGATGGGTAGCGAAAAGTTAAGAAAATGCACTTCGATCAAGGCTAAGCTCGAGAAAGAAGATTTTTCGACGGAAAACCGACGTGGAAGCCTACGTTAAGAATTATAATTAATGTGTTTGGTAGTGATCTTGCAATTAATAAAGCCATCATTGTAAAGAGAGTGTACATATTTATATATTTTACGGGTTGAATTTCTTTTCTGTCCTTAATAAAAAAAACTAGACAAATGCCCAAATGTTGATAATGTTTGATAAAAGGCCGCCTTTATAATAATTATTTAATTTTTTCAAGTGGAAGGTTGATAATTTGTATACAGGTATTAACTAGTTAATGTACTCTCAATGCTTAAGTTGTAAATTGAACATACACTAGTAAATAAAAATACGTAAATTAAAAACTTACGTTATTGGTTTACAATAGCATTTTGCAATTTCTAGTGCACTGTATTTATAAGAATACTAAAACTAACCTGAGTTAAAGAAATACTTCCAGTGAGCCATGGCTTCTCTGTGATGCATGGCAAATATTTATTCTTATAAGTCTGTGAAATATCAGTCTCATCTAATAATAGTAATGGTATTTACATTTAACAATTTAGGAAAATATATTATGTTTGGGTATACATAAAAATTTCATGGCCAACTATTGGAAGTTTTTTTTGAACTCACTTTAGAAAAAGCGACCAAAATAATACTGTAGCAATATAATGAATACCCTCTAACAGGTGTAACGTTCTACATTTGGATAATTATGGTTTTAAAATAAAACTACGATTATTATAACTGGCAGTTTGAAACAAAAATGTAGAAAGTCATCCTCTCAAGTACGATCATTTGTAAAGGAATTATTTACACTCGTTAAGACCTATTCTGTAACTGCTTCCGTTAATCTTAACGGGGGGGTTAAAATAAATTAAAAAAGTAGAAAGTCAGCTTTTCAAGTACAAGGTGGAGCAGAGGAAACGCATGTTTTTCGAACTACTAGTACGCGGCGACGTGAGGGGTATTGTCCTTGAATGAATGTTTGCAGACTGCCCATACAACGCAGTTTCAGTTGCTATGGAGCGTTGGAGTGTAGAGCATCGCGTGTTCGTTGTCGAGCAGTACTTTAGAAACAATGATTCCGTAGTCACAGTGCAACGTCTTTTCCGTCAAAATTTTAGAGTTGGACGTCGAGGTGCAGTGCCTGATCGAATTACTGTTGCAGCGTTTAGGAGTACTAGATCTGTGATGAAAAAGCAACCACCTGGTCTTCCTCGTTCAGTACGAACTCCGGAAAATGTAGAACGAGTGAGAACGGCAGTTGTTACTAGTCCGAAGCGATCGACTAGACGACAGGCTGTAGCGCTGGGTATGTCACGTCGTTCGCTTCATCGCATCTTACATGATGATCTTAAGTTTCACCCGTACAAGTTAGTGATCGTCCAGCAGTTTAGTGAAGGGGATTTTGTGCAACGCAGGGAGTTTTGTCGCGTAATGGACGAAATTTTTACGGAAGATGCAGATGCTACAGTCCTCATGAGTGATGAAGCACATTTTCATCTAGACGGTTACGTCAATGTTCAAATTGTCGGTTTTGGGCGTCGGAGAACCCACATCAATTGCACCAAAGACATCTCCACAGTTTGAAAGTAACAGCGTGGTGCTGCATTTCAAAGATGGGAATTGTTGGATCCTATTTTTTTGAAGAGGAAGGAACTACAGTTACTGTGACATCAGCGTGCTACGTTGAAATGCTAAACAACTTTCTTCATCCAGAACTTGCAAGGCGTCAAGTGAATATGAGAGAAATATGGTTTCAGCAGGACGGTGCCACAGCTCACATGGCGAGAGCATCCATGGAAGTGGTTCGACAAATGTTCCCAGGACATGTTATTTCGAGAAATGGTGATGTTCACTGGCCACCTCGCTCACCCGATTTGTTGATATGCGACTTCTTTTTGTGGGGATATTTGAAATCTAGAGTCTACATGAACAAGCCTCGCTCAATCAATGACCTGAAGAATTCCATTCGTCAAGCCGTGCCGAATGAAATGTTGGAGAGAGCCGTCCGTAACTTTCAGGAGAGGATCCAAATTTGCATCCAGCAAGAAGGACGTCATCTCCAAGACATTATTTTTCGAACCTAATTAAAGTATGTATATTTCAAAACTGCATTAAAAAATCTATCACTTAATGCTTGTTTTTATTAATTTTATCGAACCGATTCCCAGTCATTCAATAGTGAAAAACATGCTTTTTCTCTGCTCCACCCTGTACATTTACAGAAGGAATGTTTGTGATTACTTACACAATAAAATAATAATGGGAATTCCCAAACACGTAATCGTGAAATTTACTTGTGTATTTTGTTAGACTATAAGATTTAAAAACCTAATAACAGTAATTACTAATAAAAAAAAGAATTTAGTGAATTATTTGTTTGAAAAATATTTAGTTTGGAATTCAGTAGGAATGGCTTTGGCAAAAAATAAGGCAATTTCACATAAATCAAATCAGTTGAAAGTTAAACTAATAACAAGAGATATTCATTTATATTATTCAAGTCCATTAACAAACAATTGTAATTTATCGATCAACTCTTCCGCATCGTAAAATAAAATTTTTCGTGTTCAAAGCTTAGTAGTTTTATATGTTAGTTACTACAATGCTCATGTCTTAACATGTTTGCCAATACGTTAACCCTCATGTGTAAGGTATGTATACAGCAGGCATTTTCCCAGTAAATATCTAGTTAAAACGTTGTAAAATATACACTACCGTCCATAAGTTTAATCGCACTACAGATCATTTCAATTGCAGAAGGAAATAAAATATTTAAGTTAATATATTGAAATTTCATCCAAACTAAAATCATTTTACATATTTGCACGTTATTTAACCGAAGTAATTTGTATAAACGAATGAACGCCTTATTTTCTATTTCAAGAAATAATATTCAAGTAAGAAATACAATAAGAGTGTCATAGAGATTATCCCTTACTTGGAATTGTTTATTGTATGGTTTATTACGTGGACGTAACAGCCAGTCTTTACCTGATATTTGTGCACTTGGAAGGGTATATTTTATAATAATAATAATAATAATAATAATAATAATATCTCTTTATTGCCCAACAGAGCCAAAGCTCCTATTACAGGACAAAACTTACTACATTAATGCGTACAAGTAAAATAAATCAAATGTAGGTTACCGTAATTAAACAAAAATTAGTTACTTAAATAAAAATTAGTTACTTAAAGAAAAGGAAAAAAAAAATAAAAAGGAAAAAAAAAGAAAAATAAAAAAGGGAAAAGAAAATCCGGAAAGATAACACATAACAAGTAACGCACTACTTACGAGCGAAATACTCGGATACCGCTGCAACAATCGATCTTAGCGTGTCATGATTTATATCCGCAATGTCTGAAATCATATTAAAGTTGTTGCACATTACGAATAGAGGCGATTTGATCAGCACATTGGTTCTAGCAGCGGGGCAATAAAAAGTAACATTCTGACGAGAAGTCAAACGAGGGACATTAAAACATATCTGCGAGAGTAGAGAAGGGCAGTCCACTTTACCGTGTATAAGCTTGTAAAGAAATACCACACCAACGGCAAACCGCCGTTGCTCCAAAAAAATCACGCCAAACCTCGATAGTAATTCACCCTGCTCCGAACCCCGAATGGGATACCGACCATCCACGCGATACCATAGGAACTTCGCAAATTTCCTCTGAATCGACTCCAGAGCCTGCCTATGCACCCCGTAATAAGGCGACCAAACCAGAACCGCATATTCGAGCTTGGATCTGACAAGAGAGTAAAACAGTGATTTCAGGGCTGTTACATTAGAAAAAGACTTACAATTTCGGATAACAAATCCCAGAATTCGGCCAGCCGACGATACAGCGACCGCAGTATGATCGACAAACGACAATTTCGAATCAAACGTAACACCAAGGTCTTTATGTAAATCTGTACGTAGAAGAGTCTCGCTAGCCAGGGAATAATTGAAGATGATTGGTTGCACCCTTCTCGTGTACGTCATAGCCCTACATTTGGAAATATTTAGTTTTAAGGAGTTACTACAACACCAATCATTGACGTGGTCAAGTTGTTGCTGCAAATAAATACAATCATCCACACTATTAATGCGTGTAAATATTTTGAGATCGTCGGCAAACAGCAGCTTCTCGGAATCGACAACAGACAGCAAATCATTAATAAAGATTAAGAAAAGTAACGGACCCAAATTTGAACCCTGAGGTACCCCTGAAGTAGCCAAAAACACTTCAGATGAAAATCCATTATAAAGTACAAATTATGATCTCTCAAATAAGTAAGATTCAAAAAAAGTTAGAAGGGAATCACTAATGCCAAACGATCTCAATTTGCCCATCAGAATCGAGTGATTAATCCTGTCAAAGGCTTTAGACATATCTGTATATATCACGTCAACCTGGCCACGGTCATCCAATACATGTGATACATATTGTGTAAAACACAGCAAGTTGGAAACGGTAGAACGCCTCTCCATAAAGCCGTGCTGATCGCTGTGGATAAGCCGACACACAGGCGGAGCAATGCAAGCATATAAACTCATTTCAAAAACCTTTGCGAAATTAGACAAGATGGATATGGGTCTGTAATTTGCGACGACAGAAGGATCACCACTCTTCAGCACAGGACAAACACGAGTGAGCTTTCAGACATTTGGAAAAGAAGAAGTTTTCAGTGCTAAATTAAATATAATGGATAGTGGAGTGACAAATACATCAGCACAATCCCTCAAAATAAAGCTTGGGACTTGATCATGGCCTGCGGTCACCTTATCAGGAAGCCTCCTCATGGATGCATGAATAATGGAAGCCTCGATGAAACTGATGTGTATGCTCGGAAAAACATCAGAGACACCAGCGTTGCGCACTGGTACATCCTCAGGTGGTAAGTAGGTGGATTTGAAGTATTCAGCAAATGCCCCCACAATCAAATCTGGATCATCAATAACCACATCATCACTCTTCATTCGTCCAGGAATTCTATATATATGTCTATTACACAGTGAATACTCACTATTCATGTTGTTAATGAAGTGTCAGCAAGTGCTATCGAGTCAGCGTATTTTTTTTAATTGTGTTTAAAACATGGCAAGGCGAAAGCAACTAACTCTTGAACAAAGGACAAGAATTATTGCTTTGCACGAAAAAAAGTTTTCTAATAGAGCAATCGTCCGAAAATTAAAAGTTTCCAAGTATTGTGTTCGTCAAACTATAATGAGAATGGCAGAAACTGACCAACTTGGGCTCCGAAAACGCAGTGGACGGTCGAGGATAACTACTAAAAGGGAAGATGACTATCTGAAATTAATGTCCTTACACAATCAACGCATTACAGCCCCGGAAATAGCAGCAAAATATAACGTACACCATGAAACTACAGTTAGCGTAACAACAACCAAAGGCCGTTTAGCTAAAGCTGGATTTGAAGTCTGCACAACGTAAATAAAAAAGATTGGCCTGGGCGAGAACACACAGGTAACGGATTGTCGAAGAATGGAAGCAAGTCTTATGGACAGATGAATCCAAATTTGAAATTTTTGAAAATAAGCGCCGTACCTTTATTCGTTGTGGTGTCGGGGACAGAATTCTAGATGAATGTGTGGTTAAGATAGTGAAACATGGTGGTGGAAATGTGATGATTTCGGGATGCTTTGAAGGTGGGCACATCGGAAAATTGGTGCAAATCACAAAAAGAATGACAAAACAAGTCTGTTTGGATATATTGCAAGAGCATGCTCTTCCATTAGCGATGGAGCTAATGGGTTCCGGGTTTGTTTATAAGCAAGATAGCGACCCCAAACACACAACAAAGACTGTGAAAAGGTTTTTCGCCGACCAAACTGAAAGAGGAATCCTTACATTAATGACATGGCCACCCCAAAGACCGAACTGCAATCCGATAGAGCTGTTATGGGACCGTTTGAATCGTGAAGTGGGTAAAATATCTCCTATTAGCAAGATCTTTGGTGTAAGTTGCGGAATGCAGGAATATCTCGACCGACTAGTTGAACGAATGTCACGTATTTATTAAGCCGTAATCGCAACTAGGGATAGTTACTTTGACGAAAGAAAACTTAAGTTAACTTATTATAATATTACTTAGATTAATAATGTCGATTGCTTGAATTATATGTTAATTTAGCATTTTATAAATAAATTTGCCATAAAAATAAACAGTCTCTTTAACATCATTGCGCAATTAAAATTATCTGTAGTGCGACTAAACTTATGGACGGTAGTGTATGCGGGATTGACCATAGATATAATATATATTTTCTCTTTATACCTGAAGGTATGCAATACATCTTATTACAAATTTTAGATACATATTTGAATTTTTACGTAAGATAAATTTTAAATTTAACAGCTTCTTTCCTATAGGTATGTAAAAGAGAACGTTTGTTATACATATTTCGTGTGAATATGATCCAGAGACCAAACGTTAAAACTCTGAATGGAAGCATCCAAGAGAAGAAAGCCGTTTGGAAAAGTTAAAAGTGAAGACAATGTTAATTTGTTTTTATTATTCGAAAGGCATAGTGCACAAAGAGTTTATACCAACTAGTCAAACAGTTAATGCTGTATATTATCTTGGTGTTATGAAGAGTCTTTTGGCGCATATTCGTCGTGTGCGCCCTCAGTGTCGAGGAAATGGTAGCTGGCGTGTGTTACATGATAATGCATTGCAAATGGAATTTTAACTATCAACCATTCACCGTATTCACCGAACTTATATTACTTTTTTATATTACTTTGTTTAATTGTAATGACTTTGTTGGGTTACGGTTGTGTGCACGTGCAAAATAATTCAATTAGGTTAGGTTTTTATTAGTTCTTAGTATTAGGCAATTACTTTGTTATTTATATTTCCTTATAACTTTAAGGATTTGGTGATAGAGCAGAGGATGACTTCTAGTCATCCATCTGAACCACCCCTTACGATTTTCCATTCAGTTGAATGATTTGTAATTATATTACTTGTACAATTACTTTTTGGGAAATAAAGGCATATTATTATTATTATTATTATTATATCGTGAAAATGGTAGCTGGCGTTTGTTACATGATAATGCACCATCTCACCGCTCGACGCTTATCACTGATTTTCTAATTACAAATGGCATTTTAACCATCAACCATTCACCGTATTCGCCGGATTTGCCCTCCTGTGATTTCTGTCTATTCTCCAAACTACTTTTGCCGACGAAAGGACGACGTTATGCCGACATTGAAGCCATTAAAAGGTGTTGACAGCGATCTTGAAGGACATCTCTAAAGATGAATTTAAAAATTTATTCGACATATTAATCGACCGTGCAAAATGCTTTATTGAAGCCTAAGGCGACTACTTTGAGTGAAATAAAGGAATTTTACCAAAATAGTAAGCTCTTGTTTCTATTTTAAAAAAGTATACAAGACAGGTATATTCTTTTTCACATTAATGCAGGGTACCCCTTCCATTACATGTATGATACAATGTCTTTTCGTCTTACAAGACCGTGATTGGCACAGTTATCACTTGCATTGATCGAATTACATAAATTTTCAATGGCTTCAAATCTGAAAAACCTAGGACTATTATTAATTAACTTATTTATTAATAATCTTCTGCTGTCCCTTCTGTGTTCAAGCATTGTCATCTGAAATTTGCTGCTATCATGGCGTGTTCGCGCCGTTTCGATTTAGGAATACAGAGGTAAACCCAAAAAGCAGCTTGATTCTTCTTAAAGAACCTCAAACTATTAGTTTTTGTTCGTAGTACTTCCAATTCTTTAATCACCACGTTTAAATTACATAACTCGGTGACAATTGAGACTTCTGAAACAGCATTATCATTTAAAGTTTGTTGAATGTTGGCCAAAATTTCTGATGTGTTTATAACCTACAAAAAAAAAGTACGCATTGGATTGGTCTTGGATTGGTCCCTTAAAATACGAGCTGTTTTTCGAAAAACGGCGTTAGTAGTCCAATGTCACTTCCTGCCGAATCGAATAAATTTTTCTGGGCCAATTTATTTACCATCTCGTTGTTTTTTCTTATTACAATGATTACCTGTATAAACGTCTTTATTATAAAATAAAATACAAAATATTGGTTTATATTCAAGATAGTTACTACATAAATTAACATGTCTGACAATGATATAAAGAATGATTTTACAACTGAATACAAAAGGTATTAGTAAAGTTTTGCAATATGACGCAACAATGAATCGTAGGAAATTGCCCGTTGCTGCATGTTCAGACATGTTCATACGTGCATAGTAGACGCCGCGCCATGTCGATGGGCTCAGTTATTCATTAGCAGTGAGAGTGTATATGCGATAGCATCGTGGTCACAAAATGAGATCAGGGCAGTTTAACGTTATAATTTCGTGCGTGGTTTAAACATAGACTAGCGTTTCGACGAAATGAGTCTTACACTAGGTGGTGTTCGTCTACATCGCACAACGATATTCAGGTGATATAGAGAATTCCAAAGGGGAAATTTAACTGTGAAGGATGCTGAGAGGCCGAGAGGGACACGAACGTCAGTTACGGAGGAAAACGTTACTGCTGTGAGGAAAATGCTTGGCAAGGACAAGCGAGTGACTTACCAACAGATAGAGGGTACTTCTGGCCTAAATGCACCAGCAATTCGTTCGATTTTGCATGATCATTTGCACGTGAAGAAACTTTGTTCTCTCTGGATGCCGCGTCGACTGACTGAAGAGCAGATGACACGACGTGTGACTTGGTGTCGGGAGATGCTAAAAAAGTTTAATAAAGGACAATCTTGGTATGTGAACAACATCGTGACAGGTGACGAGACTTGGCTGTACTATTACGATGTGTTGACCAAAGCTCAAAACAAAGTTTAGGACACACTCGTAGTTGTCAGAAAATCCCGAATTGAAAAGAAGAAAACGATAGCTGTATTTTTCAAATCGAGTGGAATTGTGGAACGTGTCGTTTTGGACTTCAGCTCACCGCGCCAAAGCCTGCACCGAATATTTGACCACGACAAGATTGAAACTTCTCGAGCACCCTCCCTACAGTCCAGATCTTGCTCCCTGCGACTTTGCACTATTTCCGCAGTGAAAATGAAGCTAAAAGGGAGGCGGTTTTCCAGTGATGAATACCTTCTGCGGGCTTGGGACAACGAGTGTGCTTTACTCACTAGTGAAACTTGGCAGAACTGGTTTAAAAATTGGTTTCGGAGGATGGAGAGGTGTATTGAGTGTAAAGAAAGTTACTTTGAAAAAATTAAATAAACAAAGATGTATTGCAAAACTTTCCTAATACCCCTTGTATACGAGTTTTAACTTTGTGGTTGTGTTTAAATTTGCTTATAAGCTGAACATATTGAATTTCACAGTCAAAAGTATGCATAACATTATAAAGAAATTAAGAGAGACGTACTTATTATAATAATTTTATTTGAATGAATAATGATTCTATGTAGGTCCGTTTAAATTTGCGTAGAAGACGGTATTTTCGTAGAAAATTAAGACTTTTTCAATATCTGCGTATACTGAAATTAAAGTTGATTATACCTTGTCTCAGAATAAGGAGTGATTCAAATATCCCGCTAGAACGCGGAACACATTGCTTAAAAATGTAACTTATCATAAAAACGAAACATAAACAATTTTGAATGTAGTAGCTTGTCAACAATATTAATCTTTTCATTATTATATAAAAATAAACGAAAAAAAATTCATTTTAATGGAAGTATGATTGTACAAACGTTACTTTTTGGACTAATATGTACAATCTATCCAAAATTAAGATTAAATATTATTAAAATAAGTATTTCATGAAATTTTCTTTTCAGTAGAAAAGTAATATGTATATATATTTGTAAGTCATAAATTATTGATATTCATATCAAATTTATTTGTGAAATTCAAAATAAAAAGTAAACTACTATTAAAACTTATTACAAAACTTCATCAAAAATACAACAAAGATTATAAATATAAAAACATTAGCAGTACAATTATTTGGATTCGCTTGTGTTTGACAATAAATCACTTTCACTGTCAGTGTTTCAAACACAAATAATAAATGGTTCCACAATATCATCTATGAACCCATCTAAGTCCCACATTCTTTTTTCTATTATACTTTTATTACATGGTTAATAAAATTCTTCCAACTATCTATTGTAACATTTGTAATTCCTTCCATCATGTGGCATTTTGAATGCAGTAATTCTTGAAGCAACTTCAACTTTTGTTTGTACCCAAATCATTTCAATTGGATTGAATTCACAATGATATGGTGGTAATCTCAATACAGTTTTATTTGCAGCAGCTGCCATTTGATCAGTTTCATATATTATATTGGTCTTTATGAAGATGTACTAACTGCAATCATTCAGCACGTAACATTTTTGCATTATACTCAACATTTTTGGAACGTAACCAGTCTTAGATTGCAGCTTTCCTCCATGAAGAAGTAGGCAGACTTTCCGCTCTGCGTGAACGATATGATGCACTGTCCATTACGATAACAGCATTATCTAGCAACCTAGGCAATACTTGTTCAAACCATTCCTCATTTATTTCATCGTGGTAAAACTGCTTTTCTATCTTCAAAAAGCAATAGTCCATCCTCCACAAATCCGAATGCAGATCCTACGTGGAGTATATAGTTATTAGCCGCCAGCCTTTATCACTAGGGCCTTTTAATCCTGTGGATAATCCTTCAACAAAACCTTGTCGTGCACTTGTTATGCTTGCATCCACCCAAACTTTTTCCTTTGAGTGTCCCTCATTTAACCATGTTTCGTCTAGGTAAAATATTGGGCGACCCTCATCTCTGTAATGTTTCATCGTTGTTAGATATTTTATTATCCACCTACTAACTTCATGCGTTTCTATTAGCATATTCTTCTTATTACGCTTTACATATCTGAAATATGAATTAAATATGAGTATGTTATAACATAAACAATTTTCCATTAACACTTACTTGAAATTAATGAGTTTCAAGAATCTGTGTAGAGTTGCTCGACTCATTTTTGGTATGGATTCATCTCTAGTTATTTCTCCCAATACTTTATTAAGTGTTGAAAGTTCGTTTCTAAAAAAGAAACCATGCACTGTCTACCGTACAGCACTTTTGACAGATTCATCAAATTCTAGAAGTCTTGAATGCCTGCCTACTCGTTCTTTAGGAGGTCTGACTTCACCTGTCTGTTTATATTCTTGGATAACTCGATATGCAGTTGATTTGGCCAGCCCTACAATACATTTCTTATAATATATTGTTACAGAAGTAATACCTACAACTTACTTAGCGTTTCAGAGATATTCGTTGTAATTGCTGTCGTTCCCATTGGTGGAGTTTGCAGCGTTGACATTTTATATATATTCAAAACTGTTTGTTTTTCTTCATGCGTTAGGTGTCCCAATCTTTCAAGCTTTCTGGATGGTGATACTAACTGTTGGCTAGAACCTTGGTGAGCACTAATTTTATTTTTGTACTTAAAAGTACAGAAAAATATAGTAAAACAATGCCAAAATGTATTTAAACGTGTACAGGTTATGAAAAATGGCTGATATCTGACATTCATTTATCCATATTAAACTTGCCTGTTCAAAAATCAATGAAATCTCTTCAAAATATGTACTATTTTGGCGCAATATTTGAATCACTCCTTGTTCTGAGACAAGGTATAGTAGACGAAGAAAATTATTTTGAAAATTACAAACGATCAGTATCTAGTATAATTTGATTTCCTTCACGTGGGGAATTCAATGATTTTATTCACCAATAGATGTTCGTCGAATCCCCGCCATTTCATTAATGTTTGTGAAAAGCACGATAGGTATAATTTAACCTCAACGACATCCAGTCTCACAGACGTATAGAAGAAGTATTTTTATTAGCCGACCACTCATACTTGACGATAATATTCTTACGAAATCAGTGAGTACCTTGTTTTAATAATCAGGTGTTTTTTTGTATTCTCTTTAAAAATTATAATTTATAATCATGTAAAGTAAACAAAATCGCGTGTGAAATAGTCGTACTTCTTTAGTTTTTTTATAAATTGTAGTTATAATCTGTGTTTTATATATGTATATATACATTTATTATGTCGAGATCGAAGTAAAGTAATTCCTTAGAACAAAGGCATAAAAATTGGGTGTTATTATACAATGAGAGGACGGTAATGTATGTATGTATGTATTTCAAATTTTGAACACCATCCAGGTCTTTGCCAAGGTAAACAGCATAATTATGTAGATATAATATTTATATGTAAACATTTGCCTATTGTGAATATTTATAAACGGTTTAAACATCTCCGTCTGATATGTCTTCTTATTTTTAAACGTTAATAGAAAATACTTCTGAGCAATACAATTTATTAATATATGACGACATATTTGAGCTTCATGGGAGAAGATGTAACGATTATATAAACAGAAACATTGAATCGATTTGGCTTTTACTTGACGAAGATTCATGTTCATATCCATTTGTAGCAAACATGTTATTGATTGACAAGAAACTGATTACGTAGTGAGATTCTTTTATGGGAAAAAAGATATAAAAGTGATTGTCCCAAATTATCTCAACAGTTGGGCGACTTATGGTATTCAAAATATTTATGCACATTTTCATTTAATGTATTTTTAGAGTGGATTGGAATAGAATACGAATAATAGAAAACACTAGAAAGTATAGAAAAATTCTTTAAAAAGTGCAAACAGAAGTGTAAAAATATAATCTCAGAAGACGTATAAAACATTAAAAAAATGTTGACAAACGTTTCCTAAAATCATAACATCGTATGTCATAAAAAAGTATAAATTTATTTTTCTAATCTGAGTTATAAATAGCATTGATATAGCATAGTTTTTCGATGTATGTTTGATATAAAACATGCAGTCGACTAAATCAAATAATCATAAACGATTTAACATATATTTTTCCATGTAGTAAATTGTATATTTAGAAGATTGCCACTGAAAATATACAGCTAAAACATTTTTTGATACTACTTGTAAAATTTTGTAAATTGCTTTACATAATTGATATGAGATTTAACGGGAGGTAAATTAGTTTCGATATTTTCAACAACTTCAGTAATTTCATGTGGAATACATGAAAAATTCTCATTCGTTTTACATTAAATCTAATAAGTGCCAAACATTCAGTAGAAGCAGGTAAATTTAAATTCACATTATCACCATGTGTTGCTAAACAACACGAACATTCCCAAACTTTAAACTCACTATTACTTATCAGGAACAGGAACTAAAAGATGCAACTTGGAAGAAATAACATAAAAAACTTGTGGCATAAGATACTGAGCTCACGCACTCGGCCTTTAGGCCCCTTCTCGCTTCACTTATTATGCCCTAAACTGATCTCGTTCGATAAAATGTGTCTATGGCTAAAGTTGAACAATCCTCCAGGTAACAAGAGACAAGAACCGATGTAGAGGCGAACGCGTAAAGGGGTTTGCAAATAGCTTACATCATGTCAGTAACGCGAGAATACCTTGCAAAGGTGGATTGTGAACTAGGACTACGTTAGAATATACTGGAATTTTAGTTCGTTTCTATCCAGCCTTCCAGACGTGTCTGTACGCCATTGTGAACCGGAAGGTTTGTTCGACAGTATTATGACACTTATTCTTTAATAGACTATATTCGAAGTATTTAAGGGTCGTTGAAGAATATCTTTATTGAACAAATATGCTTCTCTTGTAGATATTGTGGAGGCTGAAACGTTGCAATATATTTGGCTTCGTCAGTACCACCTTCTCCTTCTGAAAAATGAATGCATTAACACTTGAGCCTGCTCTTAAAAATAGGTGTCTGGATTTTCGTCAGTCAGTTTTTTGTTACAAAATTTTTGAACTTCCAAACAATCGCCAATGATATTTTTTTGTTAACTTTCTTCATTGTACTTTTTTATTTTACCATCATATTTCACATCTTTGATAAGTCCATATATCTCATTCGTAGATAATTGCATTTGTCAAGAAACACAGTAGTTTTATCCCAAGTCGCATGGCTGTCACAAGTCTCTTCATATTTCCACCAATTTTTCTCATTTGTTTTTTAAGTTAAGGTTAAAGGTTAAGTAAACTAACAATTAGAAAGAGTAAATAGCGTTTATATTGTATTTATGTATATTTCATTCCATTTTCAGATTGTTTTAACAATTTAATCGAGGGTATTTGCAAATATTGTTTGATCTTTGTTGAATGTGTGAGTATCGAATAAGAGATTCTACTAGGTACAATATTTTCTGAATATTGTTTAAATATTTTATATTTCTTTTCGCTTGAGAACTTTCACAAGTGATTCTCTTCGTTGTATACACGAATTCTCTTCGTTGTAATTTGTATATTGCTCGTATGCATATTTTTTGACGTTGGAATATTTCAGGCGCATTCACAAAATTACCCCAAAAGAACATTCCACATTTAACTCTTGAACAAAAATAATCACAATTAGAAGCAATGACAGCGCTTTCGCTAACTGCTGCTGACACAATATGTATCCCATAAACAAAAGAACATAATTTGTCGTAAGATCGTTGATACGTTTCTTCCAATCAATACTTGAATCAAATATAAACCACAAGAATTGGTTTTGGTTGGTATATGTTAACGACTATTCTATTGTAATGTATGCTGGTGTCTTCTGCTTTCCTTGATTGAAAAATTGATTATTTTCGTTCCTTTTATATTTAGCTTTTGACTAGTTCTTCGATACCATCCCTCCAAATGTCTCAAGTTTCTTACTATTTCATTTTATTAAAGTTTTTAATTATCTTCCGCTTCAATTTTTAAAGACGGTTCGTCAAAATATTCCTATATTATGTAGCAGAATTCAAGGAATTAAATAGCTAGTATACTGTGAAAACCCATCAAATAAAGTTTCTCTAAGTTTTCGTGGTCTGCATTATTAAATGCATTTGAAAGGTCAAGGAATACTTCCGATACCTTTCCTTTATTGTTTGTGGCTTAAAGTTAAATATATTGACCCTGTAGTTGAGGCGCGTTTTGGGCAAACACGCTGCCCATTGGACATTGAAATATATTTTTCGATGAAACTTAACATTCTTCTAATATAGATTTCTCGAATATTTTCGCTACGATCCATATCAAAACAAATGGTCGATAATTTGTTGTATATAATTTGTTGCTCTCATGTTAGGGTGTAATATTACATTTTTCAGTTGTACTGGAAATGTGATCTTTTGAAAACTAATTTCCAAGATATTGGTTTACTTAATACGAGGGAGCGTTTTTATATTCGCGGAATGAGCGGGTTGTAGAGGGGTGAGTAGGCTCACTGGGGGCGTGGCCTATGCAGCGACTCATGATTAGTATAAATACGAAGTTTCATTGTTATTAGATAGTTAGTCTTTGAGCTATCGTCAACTAAGTAACATAATCAGGAGTGAAAAGTGAAATATGGAAAAAATCGAATATCGTGCCGTTATAAAGTTCCTTACCAGGCAAGGAAAATCAGTCGCGACCATAATGAATGAGATGTCATTGGTTTACGGCGACTCTTGTCCAGGAAAAACCATGGTGTACAAGTGGCATAGTTTATTTAAACAAGGAAGGGAATCCCTTGAAGACGACCCGAGGCCGGGCAGGAGCATTGAGGTGACCACGCCAGAACTTATCCAAAAAGTTGAACAAATTGTATTCGAAGATGCTCGACTAAAGAAGAAACAACTCGCAGAAATAGTTGGAGTATCCGATACAACAATTTTTAGAATCCTACACGATCATCTCGGCATGTCTAAGGTCAGCGCAAGATGGGTGCCGAGAATGCTCACGCCGCCGCAAAAACAACAGCGCGTAGAGTGTTCGCGTGCATTTTTGGACCTCTGTAATGAAGACAAGGATGGTGTATTGAGTGGAATTGTTACTGGAGACGAAACTTGGGTTCATCATTATGAACCTGAGTCCAAACAAGACTCCATGCAATGGCATAAAAAGGGCACAGCACCTCCCAAGAAATTTAAAGTGTCACAATCAGCTGGGAAACTCATGGCAACGGTATTTTGGGACTCGGAAGGAATATTGTTGATTGATTATAAAGATAAAGGTGTTTCTATAATCGGAGAATATTACGCTTCAATATTAGAGCGACTAAAAGAAGCCATTAAAGAGAAAAGACGGGGAAAATTGACAAAAGGTGTTCCGCTTTTGCACGACAACGCGCCCGTCCACAAGAGCCGCGTTGCGTTAGCTGCCCTGCATAAGGTGGGCTTCGAAATTGTGAATCACCCACCCTACAACCCAGACCTGGCCCCGTGTGATTATTACCTGTTTCCGAAAATGAAAAAAGAGCTGCGGGGTAAAAAATTTACTGCCGATGATGAAGTCAAGGAGGCAGTTTCGGCGTATTTTGCAGATAAAGAGAAATCATTTTTTTATGAGGGTATAAATAAATTAATTGAAAGATGTGAAAAATGTATCCGTCTTGCAGGTGAATATATTGAAAAAGAAAAATAATTTGGTTTTTTTATTACCACCCCTTGTCCCCCATTCCGCGAATATAAAAACGCTCCCTCGTATATCCGCACAGAATTATATAATTTTTGCTGAAATTTTGTCCAGCAGCTGAAGTGTATCGCAACGTATATTAATGTTTTAGGTCTAAACAAATTTGTAATGTAAACAAATCAGATTAATCTGTTATATAGAAACCAGGTTAAATGAATCTCAGAAAGAAATAAACTGTATAGATGTTGAATTCGTTAAAAACATACACGTTGTGAGTTCAATAAAGATACATTATAACTTCTCCGTTGTATAATATTTTCTTGTGTACAGTATCCAAAGCTAGGACAGAAATCAATAAAAGGAAAGGGTTCATGTATAATTGTATTTTAAGTTTAAAATGAACTCATACAAATCGAGTTAATTAATTAATTAATAATGCGCGCGGCCTTTTGTGTGCGACTTGGAATAGTAAGTGGCTGTTGTTGCATCGAGCTGGTTTATAATATTTTATAATGTATGTATATCTGTGTTAAATTCTGTTTCGATCTGCATCCTAATTAATCCTTTTCTCATCGAATTCCAATTTAATGACACTGACAACAATTTGAATTTCATTGTCAACAGGTTTCTATATGAAACACATGCAATGTAAGAAACTTAAATCGTGAACCAACCTACTGACATAATTTGGTTTTGACGCATTTGGTTAACTTCTTTTTCACTAGAAATTATTTTCCTTTAAAGGAGTGTAGTAGGTGTAAAGGTCGCACATATTCTCATGTAATAATACAATTTTAATTCAGCTCATTCAATTATTAATTTTTTTTTAAAAAATGTTTGTGGTTTGTGTTCTTGGAAATTCGAAGTGCTAACATGCATAACTTGTAAATCGAGTATTTAGCTCATGCTACTAGATTAATTTTGAAAAGGTTTTATTTGAAATTTAATAAAAAGTTTCACTACGAGGTTGGATCAGTAGTTAGTGAGTATAGACTAGAAAACATACAATTTCTGGCAAAAAATTATTTTAGTTTTCAACGCATTTTCCTGTACTTTCTTGGATTGATATTCAAATCGTTTCATTCCTTTAGAAAAGTAATCTTCAGCAAACAAAATTTCCTACCACCAAGCTATGCTTATAAGTCGAGAAAAAGACAAAAGTCTAAGGAGGCCAAGTCTAGCTAATAAGCTGGACGGGGAACAATTCGAAACACAGTCCTAAAAGACAGTAGTTGCAATATATACGGCCGAGTGTACAGTACAGCCTTTGCCTTCGGAACACTTGTGCCAGACTCGGTCCATTGTTTCGCTTATTTCTTAATTTTGGATGTGTAACGGTGTACGACATCTGCTCAGGAACAAAACGAACTTAATTTCTTAGAACATTTCTATTAATCTTACATTACTAGTCCTTGTTCTTCTGAACGTTTACACCTTTCCTATTTACAACTTTCCCTAGTGGTGTTTCTTCTTCGCGAAGCAATTCCGAAAAGCTTCTTTTGAAATATCGTTAAATGCCTGTAACGAATTTGTGTCAATAAACTAAAAACGGTGTCCTTTTAGGATTGACTTCAATTTGGGAAATAAAGAGAATTCACAGGGAGCAAGGTCTGACGAGCAGAGAGACTGAGGGTGGGCAGTTATCCGATTTTGGGAATACAATTGGCGAATCGACAGAGCAGAGTGAGGGAGCGCATTTTCATGGTGAAAGAACCAAGAATTGTCTCATTATAATTCTGGTCACTGCGTATCGTTGCTTTGGAAATTTAAAACTTGCTATAGAAACAATTTAGTTCTTGCATTATTCCATCTTTGTTTCTTAATCGATGTTTATAATCGGCGAGTTCTGTTAGATCTAGTATTGTTCTATTACATTTCTTGTCATTGTCTCAGCTGTGTACATTATTTGTGGTCATTTTATTTAACTTGGGTTCCTTTGTCAGTAATTTGCTTTATTTGGATGTAGCAATAATTTATGTTAAATTATGTTATTTTATTATTCGTGTCAATATTTTGTATAGGTTGCTTGTTTCTTCAATAATAATGTAAGCTCGAATGTAAGAGACCATTTCTGGCACACAAAATAACACCCATGAAGTATAAGAATGGAAATGATGGCTTGTGGAGTAGTGCAGAACTATGTTACCTTATGGCATAAGTTATTTTCAAATATTTTACCTCTTATATAGTAATAGTTTCTTAATTTCGTTTCTATCTCTTATTCCGTGTTTACACATGATCTCTTGAAAGGTAATTGTGTATCAACTCAATTTCCGTATTAAATTCATCCATTAGTAAGAGTATGTCTTTGCTGCTGATGCTTAGAAAGTTAATACATGCATAAATTATCGTGGAATCGACGTTTTTTAATTAATTGAAAATTAAATTACATTTCTCATCGTCGTTTTCAATTAATTTGATATTAGCTAAATGTACGTGCACTTGAATAAGGGAGCAATTTTATTTCAAAGAGAAGTTTACTTTATATATAGTTCTATTCCGGATTTATACACAATTCTTCTGTATTCCAACTTCTTTGTACTCTCTGTGTAGAAAGATTGTTTGAATGCCAGAGGATAGGCATTTAACATAAACATTATGTGTGTCTTTCTAGTTAAATTTCTTCTCAAAGAGACATTTTTTAAAATTAGGAAGAGTTAAGATGCATGAAGGAACAATTAACGACAAACATCTAATATTTTTGCTTGTTCAATTAATGGTAAATGAACTAGTGCCTAGTCATGATGAAATATATTTTTCTTCTTTGCCAAATACGACTTTTGCTGTCGATTTCAATGTTCAACTTGCTCAATTGCACTATACTCTGCTGTGATGGTTTTTCCTTTTTAAAGATGATCGATAAATACTAGAACAGGTGTATACCAAAAGACAGTAACTCTTATCTTCCCAACCGATAGGATTATTTTTGTCTTCTACGGAAGTTTCTACATATTGTCTAGAATTGTTGTTATATAGCGGGCACATACCGATGGTCAAGTATTAACGCTTATTCAGCGATGCCAAAATTAATTTGGAAAAGCTTCGAAAAATGTTCAGTCTTTGACATTTTTGATCAATTTTTAGCAATCGCGACACTTATTTTACGGAGAATTTTTCATACACAAATACTCACGTAAAATATATTTTATCTGTTCATCTGTAATCTATACAACATCCAAGATACTGATATGATGATTATTCAGTATTGTAAACTTTTCGTAGCGATATCGTTGGTTTTGCTTGAGTTTAGGCGTCCAAGAAGCTATTCGTCTTATCTCGAATTGATGTACTACCACTTTTCAATTCCGCTGTCCACTTTTTTATTCCTAAAAATGTAGGAGTCTGGTTGCCAAGAGTTGATTTTACTTCAGAATTTGTTTCAAATGATATTAAACCTTTCAAAACGAAGTGTTATACTTTATTACCGGCCAATACTTATTAAACAAAAGTTGTTTACTTAAACCAAATCCAATAAAAAATTAGTTAGATGTACATTAATGAATGACACTCAGTGTATCATATAACACCAGAGATCTGACCGCTATCTACATGTTGGGTCGAGAACATTTCACTCCACACACAAAGATAAACGACCTAAATTAATGTAGATGTTGACGTTGTGGAAACGGCGATGCAAATTTAGAAGAATTCGGGAAAAACAACTTTAATTTATGCAATTTCGTTCTAGGTTATCGTTTCTCCGTTAATTACTGAAATGACATCAGCAGGCACGAATGTTGCACATCTACGATAGTTTCACTAGATGTGTGACGTATTTTGTTATTAGGTTACTGTTTTTTGTATGTTTTATTTAATATTTAGCTCGACAAACTTAATTAAAAACATAATATTTACTAATTAATTGCTATTTTTATTTAATTTGGTAAAAATGAGTAATGAAAATTTGATATGCTGCCCAACATTGACAATATTAATTGTTGTTTGGCCGGCATCGAATTTTAAATTCGTTTCATCTTGTAAGAACAGAAATGCAAAAACATTGGAAGGTGATTGGTTGAGTCATTTCGTTGACTAACGAGTTAAAATTTGCAAAAAAGTATTATTTAGGTAAATAACCTTA
The DNA here is from genome assembly GCA_031893035.1 of Dermolepida albohirtum. Lineage (NCBI taxonomy): Eukaryota > Metazoa > Arthropoda > Insecta > Coleoptera > Scarabaeidae > Dermolepida > Dermolepida albohirtum. The sequence continues at coordinate 82,001 of JAVIWB010004929.1, read as the reverse complement.
ATCACAATTTATCAGTCACAAATAAGATACACTCTGCGCAACATGAATAGGACCAACTGCATATATGACATTTGTAGTTGGTATAAACATGGTAGCGCGCTGGAATTGTAATTTTCGAAAATAAGAGGGTTGATAAAAAGATGTATGTAGGTACCAAATATAATTTTTGTAAAAGTCAGTGCAAATGTACGTTACTAATGACAATAAGTAGAGTAATTAAACGCCACTTGAATACGACCAATATACAAAATAAAAGATTCGTTTGCAATAACAAAATACTTTATTGTTCAATAATGAGTACTTTTGCCATTATTTCTTATAACCTCAAATAGTCGGGATGGAATGGAATTATGCAGGGTTCTCAAGTAGTCAACGGGAAGTTCCGCCCAACTTCGCCTGCTCTAGTTCGTCAGCGCAACTGAATTGGGTAGCATTGGAGTACAATTTACGCGACAACCATCCCCAAACATTTTCTATGATGTTCAGGTCGGGGGAGAGCGATGGCCAATCGAGAACCTCCATGCCTTGTTCTTGAAACCAGCGTCGAACAATGCGCGCGGTGTGAATACTGTCATTATCCTGTTGGAAAATAAATGGCCCACCTGCCATAACGTTGGAAAATTTGTCTTTCACCTGTTGCAGCAGCTGGACGTACTTTTCCGAATTCTGTCTGCCCTTCACTATTACTAAATCAACAGGTCCGTTATAGGAAACAGCTCCCCATACCATGACTGAACCAACATCGGCTCGCCTTCGTGACTGAATCATTTCATCTTTACGTAAATCGTGGAAATAATAAGAAAACCCATCCGGGTCATCTAAATTAAACTTCTTCTCGTCACTGAAAATAACAGTTTGCCATTCTCTTGTCCACCCCATTTTTGCTTTAGCAAACTGAAGACGTTCAGTGCGCTAAAATTCCCTTAAAGGAGGCCGTCGTTTAATTTTCAAACGTTTTAAATGCGGACAGGTCTTCAGTAACTTCTGTACAGTTCTTACCGATGCATTCGTTCCAACGTTATTCGCGATTTGTCTTGCCGTTAATGCCGAATTCGATGCTTCGCGTAATATGGCTCGACGTTCTCTCTTAGTTGTAACGGATGTTGTTCGCCCTTTAAAACGTTTTCCATAATTCTCGGGATCCCTAATAAAATTGTTCACAACCTGGTGTGATCGACTTATTTTCTTTGCAGTAGCCCTTGAGGAATACCCTTCTTGATGGAACGCTTTAATTTTTCCAATTTCGTCCATACTTAAGCACTTCTGTCGTCCCATCGTTGCACAATACCCTTAATTACAGATGTTTGTTTATCCGGATACACGTTGTAACTCGACACTCATCCGGTAGCTTACTATTAAATACTGGTCGTATCCAACCGGCGCGGTGCATTTTATATGTATGTGGTACTTACGTCACCCAATGCATAACGTTAGGCACTATTGCGCAATAATGCGTATTATTTGCCATATCATACCATTACAAACTTGCATTGTATTTTTAGTAAATGAATTGTTTTTCAAACCACCGAAAGCTTGCAACAAGTCGGGTGGTCCTATTCATGTTGCGCGGAGTGTATTTACCGTATTAAAACAGACACGTTATTGACTAGCATAATAAAGCGTCAAATTTTGTAATCACGTTTTAAATGGGGGAAGCAAAGATTAAAAATAATAAATATTTAGTATAGAGCAAAAAATAAAAAATAAAATATATTTTTTAATATATGGGGGGGGGGGGGGGTATCCAAAAATAATCGGAATTTCTCTAAAAAAAAACCCTGTATTTTATTTTTTTTTACAAAACAGCCTTAACACCTTGAAAATACTATCCATTATTCGAATTCGTTTTTTATATTACTCAGAGTTGCTGTGTCGCTTTTTTCTAACTTTATACATTTGTCTAATTGATAATTCCATTGTTAGAAACATTGTTCGAATTCGTTTTTTTTATATGACTGTGTCGTTTGTTTCTTCACTTATTCCACATCGTTGAAACGATGTCCTTTCACGTACCTCTTCATTCGTGGAAACGAAAAAAGTCACATGGAGTAAGATCAGGTGGATAGGGTCGCGGGGCAAAGGAGTCATGCTGCTTTTAGCCAAGATCTGGCGAAATGATAAGGCTGTGTGAGCAGGTGCATTGTCATGGTGGAAAAAACGATTCCTCCGTCTGCTACAAATCAGGCCTTTTTCGTCACACACCGTTACGCAGCCTTCTCATAACCTCCAAATAGTACAGCCGGACGCTATTCACTTAAGTCCGACATTACAAAAAAACGGCAAAAATGCTTTCAGAAGAAAATGCGCTGGAACAAGACACAATTTTATTCAGCGGAAGGACCAACTGCACTGAACGCATTAAAGTTGCGTTACGGGCTTGCCTAACGGCAGGAATGTGAGCTAGGTAAGCTCCGCCCACAGCACTGCCATTCCGGTTATTTTTGGGTACCCCCTCGTACTTTTAGGTAAATGACTTTGAGTTATATTCGAAGCTCAGCGATGATTTGCGGCAATGGTTGTATAACAAATGGTTCTATACCAATCGGCAGTAAGAGTTCTTTGATCTTGTAGAAGAATTGTTGCTACATTACCTGCTTTCGAAACAAATCTCGTGACCATTTTTTGGAGATACTTCGGGAGCGGATGACCTAAGGTTGGCTTTTTTTCATATTGGAACACCCAAACAGACGACTGGCGTTTATTTCCTGTCTAGTATGAGTAAATACCAAGATTCATCACCACTGACAATGTTGTACACATTCATAGAGCTTCCGGCGTTGAATCGATCTAGAGGTTTTAGCATCAATTCAGCCTAGCCGTTTTCTTTTCTTCGGTCAACAGATGCGGTATCCAATGAGAAACTAGTTTTTTATACCCAATTCTTTATGCAAAATTTTTTGAATCGATGCCTTTGAAATCCCCAATAAAGCCTCGATCTGGCGATATGTCGCATGTCGATCATCGTTGATGATCTTGTGCACAACATCAATCTTTTCCCGAGTAACTGCCGTTTTTGGTGAACCTGCCCTTGGAACTTCGCTGAGACTAATCCGTCCACGTTTAAATTCTCCATACCAACGAGAAATTGTTGACTGATGCAGTGCTTCATTGCCGAAAACAGAGACCAACTGGGCGAGTCATTCTTGTTGAGATAATTGTCTTCGAAAATTATAAAGAAAATGTTCGCGGTTTAATTCCATTTTTCAACCAACTTGTCAACTTCAACAGTTCGTTGCAGCTACAACACTACACGTACTGCACTGAAACTTTGGAATTAGGTTAGCTAAAGACGGAGGTTAATTTTTTGTAAAGACATGTGCTTAGTGGCGCTTTCTGTCCCTTTATGCAAAACTTAAAAGACATCCCACGTATTGATGTTGGTCTCTTGCAGGAATCGTAATCTACCAGTTACAAAGTTATGATAGGCAACCACCGAATGGAGAGATAGACTAAGATTGTTTGTCTTAAGGGATCGGCGTAGTATTTCAAGGGGAAACGTTTCTTTTGAAGAGATAGGCCACAGAATAACAATGCTTTCCATATATCGCCATACTCATTCGCTTGTATCGGGAAATTAATTTTTGTGGTTAGAGTTTTCATATTATCATACAAAATGCAGTAAAGTAATCTTTCTGTGATTAGTGTCTTTTATAATTCGTAATAATAATTAAATTCAAAAAATGGTAAATGTAATTAATTTTGTAGATATTTGTAAATAAAACACAAAATCTATCATTTCTGTAGGAATATTTTAAGTGCGCACTTAGGAAAGTTAATAATTTATTTCGTCATTTTAGAAGTTTTTAGAGTGTTTTACTCTACAGTATGGCGTAATTAAATTAGGACCACTCGCATCTCTTAGAAATATTTACAGGTATTTAGTAAGTAGAGAGAATATTCTATTTTCTGTTGTCAAAATATCTTATTATAACGGGTGAGGCAGAATAACGAGCGATTTTAAAAAGGCTGTAAAAAACAAGAAAAACAATATTTAGGAATAAATTCATTATTTTCTCAAAGAACATAAAAAAGCATTAATTATTTTATTTTTTAAAAATAACTCCGAAAGATGACATACGTTGAGGCGTACACATTCTTCCAATCGTGTTTTGAAACTATTCATTACATTTTGCAGCATTGCTAGGGGAATGTTTTCCACTTCCTGTCGGATCCGTTCTTTCAGGGCTTGAATTGTTTGTGGTGGGTTATCTTGAAACACTTTACTTTTTAAGTACCCCCACAAGAAAAAGACGCACGGTGTGAGGTCCGGTGAACGGGAAGGCCAGGTGATGTCCCCATTTCGGGGAAATCACATGATTTGGAAATAATCTTGCTCTTGTTGAAAAAATGTTTCCTCGTTAAGTTTGTAGCGTGCAAGCTGTGGTTCAAAAAAGTTTTCGGCGTATCTTTATGAGGTTACTGTCACAGCATTGCCACGAGCATTTTCAAAAAAGTAAGGCCCTATGATCCCCGATGAAGACATAGCGCACCACACAGTAACTTTTGTGGAGTGAAGGGGTTCTTGATGCATTTGTCTAGGATTTACGTCACTCCAGTATCTAAAGTTCTGCTTATTGACGTAACCGGACAAATGGAAATGGGCTTCGTCACTCATCCATAAGTTGTTTACAATATCCTCATGTTGATTAATTAAATCTGAAAACTCTTCACAGAATCGTTGTCGACTCACATAATCCGTCCCTTTAAGAGTCTGTACGATTTGGATTTTGTATGGATGAAGGTGGAGATCCTTGTGTAATATTCGTCTGACAGTTCGGTTTGAAATCCCAAGTGTAGTGCTATGCCGGCGAGCTGAACGACGCGAGCTTCGCTCAATAGCAGTTCTTACACGGTCGATATTCTCGGGCGTACGCACCGATTTTGGCCGACCAGGTTTCTTTTTTGTCGTTGACAAAGTTTCCTCAAAGTTCCTAACCCATTTTTTAATGGCACAGGCAGACGGCACTGGGTGATTTTCATAAAACGCCTTAACAGCGTACGCACGCTGTTGAGGGGTCCAACGCTCCATTGTTACTAAATGCTAATATCAAGGAAACATGGCTGATAGCGTCCCTACCACCTCCGAATGACGCGGCGCGAATCGCGGGCTTTTTAAAATCGCTCGTTATTCTGCCCCGCCCTGTATAATATTGACGATAATCCTTAACAACTAGTATAAAATTATCAGTATTCCAACCACTGCTAAACATTTTTCTCAGGCTTAAACACAGTTATGGGGGCTTATTTTCACCTGCTCTTCGTCATTCTGATGGCAGCGTTGTATGTGTAAAGCGAAAGCTTTTTATGCAGATATCGAGTTTGTGAACTATTATAATTAGTTTTAAAATTTTGAGACATTTTAGTTTGTTTCTGCGTTGCGGGGGATAGCGATTTTTGAACAATGGAGAAACGCAAAGACATTACTAGTGCAAAAAAGGTGGTAATGGAGACTGCATTCAAAACTGGGAACTATTCTCACCGAGAAATATCAAGACGAGAACGTGTTTTTCGTCAAGCAGTGGATAGGATGACAAAGCTAACTGCAAAAAATCTACCATCCTTCGAGCAATCGCAATCATTGTGTATTAAAGAGAAAGACAACGGATCGTGGAGACAGATCAATTGTTTAAATTTCATTAAAGAATCGACAGCTACCTATTAGAAAGGTGCTTTGCATCTTAGGAGCAGATAGCACCAAAACATCGAGACGAATTTTGCAATCTCGATTGTACGAGAAAAGAATTTATAGTTGCCGGCCAGAGAAATAACCAAGACTGTCCGAGACAATGGAGAAAATGAGATTATAATGGGCGAAAAAGCATAAAAAGTTCACGATGGAGAAGTAGGTAAGGTATGCATCATTATTTTATTTATGTTCATAAAATTCTATATTCTTATTAACTTAAAAATTTAATTCAAGGTTGTATTCAGTAATGAATTGCGCTTAATTGCGCTTCATTAGGAGAAGACTACGTTAACGTTTCCATGAAACTGCATATCAGCAAAGAAGCTAAGGCCCTGTATTATGTCACGGGCACGATGAACCAAGTACAGTACAAATTCGTAATGCAACCATTAATAAAATTTCGTACATCGACTCATTAGTTCTGGAGATGTTGTTTACGAATTTATGCAAAATGGTGCAACATGGCGCAAACCAAAATCAATAAAACATTTGCTTCCTGATAACAACTTGCATGGTGCGTTTTTGCAACAGATGGCGCTAGTTAATTTTGGTAACTGCTAGAGTCGTTTGCACCTACCTTCCTGCTATACCATGTGATAGGCAGCACTTCTAACTTAATTTTGAAAAAAAATAGTGGTTTGGTTGCCTGTTTGAAGTGTTATAAAACGTTTTAAATGGAAAACCAAAATGGGCGAAAGGAAGAACGCGCATCGAGCTTGTGAAAAGTTGCATAAAATTCACGGTGACAGTGCTTCAAGAACTTCAATGCCAACGAAAGTACATAAAATTTTGTATTGGTGATTTAAATCTTAACAACGCTCCTAAGGGCGAATCACTGGGGTGGATAACGACAAAATAAATTGAGTAAGTTAAACCATGACACATGACACGAGGGATTACAAAAACGTTAAACATCCATCATTTGAGCGTTCACACTATATAGAAAGCAGGATACATCACCGAGCTCGATTTTTGTGTTTCTCATAACTCCAATTTACCTTTGATATAAACATTCATCAATGAACTGCGTTATCTCAGTTAAATTAGTTATGGTCGACTTAACCACCATAAAACTATGTTGATGTATTGACGATTTGATATTTTAATATATTCTGGAATAAAAAGGATGTTCAAATATTTTTGAAAATACAGATCGGTTGATAGTTGTACAGATTGTAATGATCGCCCTTTTTGAGGAATAGCGTAATTCTGTACACTTTCCAAAAATTAAGAAAAGCAGATATATTAATAGATAGATTAAAGATAGCTGTCAATAGTTGACACAATATTGCCAACGCTAAAACTTTACTTAAACTGCTTCATAGCAGCATGGCCTTCTTTAAGATTGAAAGGAAGGCTATAACAATTCGACGGCTCAACAGGAGAAAATAAAGAATGACTTTATAGACTTGATCATAGTTTTGTGATGGGAAAATTCAATTAAAAAAATTTGATATTTGGAAACCCGTAAAAAGTATTTCCGGCGATTTTTGCTGAAAAAGTTTTCAGAGAGAGATATTATACATTTATTAATTAATTATATTAAAAAATTGCTCAATTGTTTAATCAAAAAGTCTTACAAAATTTGCTAAATATACGTGCATACATATGCGCTTACCTAATTTTTTGATTTTCACACATCTTACTCAATTATTAAAATGGTACTTGTTTGTTATTAAGTTTTAATTTATTATAGGAATGAAGGCTGTTATAGCAATAGCAGTCTTAGTGTACTCGTCATTCGAAGTCAGAGGACTAGATAAAGAGTATCTAGATAAAATCAATGCAATATTTCGTCCTAATAAAACAGAGGTGGACTCCAGAAATTCAATTAAAACGAAGCTCGACGAAACAGAATGCGAATGTGTCCCTTATTACCTTTGCAATACTAATAATACATTTAATATAGAAGGAATTGGAGTAATCGATATTAAGTACGTATAAAATATATATGTATATATATTTGCTGTACACAGACTGTTTAGATCCATAGCTTGGTGAGAGTTTTTCACTCCCACCCGGTATCGTATTGAATTTCTTTTTTTCTTCCATCTTCTTTACATTCCTCGCGTTTAGAATCCTCTCCAGGTGCTTCGACACATTACTAATCTCTAGTTCATCATACAAATTTTTGATTTCTTGGTTCGATCGTCTCACATACGTTTTTCCACTTTTTCTTTTCCAACAATTCTTTTTAACATCTTTCTTTCAAATTGATTGACTCCATTTTTCATTATCTCTCTCACTGCCCGGGTATCTTCAACTTATTAATGTACGTATCTGCCCTTATGGTTTGGAACCTCTTTGATGGTAAATGACCAACTGGGTCATAAGTCCTCTCAACTCAACTTGAGAGAGGAGAGAGTGTGCGTATTTAGTGGGTGTAAAAATATATCATAACTTTGTCACTAACCGCTCCTCGCCGTAAGATGGGAGCAGTGTTGATTTTATTTCTAGTTAACACTGAAGGGCCTGGAAGATGTGTCGGCCGTACCTTTTCTGGGCTACTTCCGAGACATCTAAAGCTCTTACCATTGCGATATTTCGATGTTCTTGTTTCTAATTCTTTACTTTCTCCTCCGTTCACTGAAATGGTTAATCTCAGGTAGATATAACGTTTAGTCTGTTCCAATTTTGTAATTTCTCCGTCATTTATTTCGACCCATAATTTTTTTCTTTTTTCTATTATCTAATTTACTCTTATATACTATTACCAAGATCCTGTAGGTTTCTTTTACTTTTAGTTGTAATCGTACTACCATTGTTAAGTCGCCTGCATATGTTAATCTTTGCTAACTCTGATTTTAAAATAAAATCTCATATATATATATATATATATATATATATATATATATATATATATATATTGTATATACACTTGTTCCAATGCTACTCCATGTTTAAATTCGGCAACTTATTCTATATGTTTCACTTTTACTTACAACATATTCTAATATTCTGTCATAAGGTTATAAAGTTCTTTGACACCTTACTGTTGAATTTCAATTTACCCTTTGCATGTGTCAATATCATTTTAACTAACCACATTAACTTGTGATCTCCAGTTGTCATTGGTAACTGCTTTCATCTTATTGAATCATTTACTCATTTAAAATCTATGAAAATTGCAAAGCAATCTCTCTGGTCTGAAACTACAATTAATAATTTTTTACTCTTTTCTAACTCATGTCTTTACTTCTGTTTCTCTAGATTCTACCATAACTTCCTACATTAACAGAAACTAGTGGTAAAAATGTTCTTGTTTGAAATTGTGTGTTAGTAAAATGGTCTTCATGTTACGTATGTGTATGCAAAGGGTTTTCCAATAGGGACTTGACAACTTTTAATTCAATTTGTGAATGCACCCTTTCACTAATCATCGAACTGTCACTGTCAATTTATTCAGTAAACTTAACATTTTCATCATGTAAAGTACACGAACGAACAACGTCTGCAAATTATAAAAATTTACTACAGAAATTCGGAATCGGTGACCGCTACTTTAAGAGCGTTAACTCGTTAACTTAACTAACTAACTAACTAACTAACTCACTAACTAACTAACTAACTAACTAACTAACAAGTTTAGTGCAAAAATTTGAGTCTACATATTCATTGTGTGATGTTGCCGTGCCAGTGAGAAAACGGGTTGGTCGAAGTGTCGAAAATATTGCTACCGTTGAAACGTCCGTAGCAAATGATCCAAATCAGTCAATTCCACGGCGTTCTCAAGAGTTGGGCATCGCCCAGATCACTTTATGGCGAATTTTGCGTAAGGATATTGGTCTACACCCATACAAGATCAAGCTGACTCAAGAATTGAAGCCGATTGACCATTTGAAGCGACGTACGTTCTCCGATTGGGTTCTGGAAAAGATGCGCCAAGGTGATCAATTTCATCGCAAAATCATTTTCAGTGACGAAGCTCATTTTTGGCTCAATGGGTTCGTCAATAAGCAAAATATGCGTTATTGGTCGGGTGAAAATCCACATGAGCTTCATGAAACACCACTTCATCCACAAAAAAATAACTGTTTGGTGCGGTTTGCATGCCGGCGACGTCATAGGGCCATATTTTTTCGTAGACAATAATGATCGTCACGTTACTGTGAATGGTAATCGTTATCGCGCCATGATTACCGATTATTTTTGGCTCGGATTGGAAGGTATGGACTTGGACTACATGTGGTTTCAGCAGGACGGTGCCACAAGCCACACAGCACACGTTACAATCGATTTATTGAAGAGTAAGTTTGATGAGCGTGTTATCTCAAGAAATGGACCAGTCGATTGGCCGCCTCGTTCGTGCGATTTAACGCCTCTAGACTTTTTTCTTTGGGACTACGTCAACTCATTGGTCTATGCCAACAAGCCGACAACGTTGGAAGAGTTCAGAGCCAACATTGAACGCGAAATAGCAGCCGTTTCGGCCGAATTGTGTGGCCGAGTTATCGAAAATTGAGTCCCACTAATCAACCGCTGCAAACGTGCCCGCGGTGGCCATATGAACGAAGTCGAGTTCCATTCATAAATGTTTTGATTGTACTTCAATCTGATAATAAAGTTTTTGAAATATCTCAAATGGTCTGCATTTTATTTTGAAAAAAGTTGTCAAGTCCTTATTGGAAAACCCTTTATAACTAAAACTATAGTAGACTTATGTAAGAGATCTAGACAGCAGTCAGCTTTCCTTAAGTATTTTTATAAGGCTTATGTTAGGTAGACATGAATTTCTTTACAAAAGCTGCAGGACTTTTTCAATGATAACACATATTCTATACCTCTTGGAAAAAGTTAATCCTACATACATAAACCAAAAAGAGTATTTTTTCTAGACAAAAGTTCAGAAGTTTTCTCTAGCCTACATCCCCATTAAAAAAACAAGAAAGCAATTGCAATGCGAAATCTTGACTTATCTATTATAAAATTACATATAATCCAAGTCTAAAACCATAGTAGTAAGGTAAGTCAGGCCTAACAGGACAGACGCTTCTTTTAAATTGGTTATATTAATATGAATGTAGCTACTTAATTGGTGCGCCTGTGTTTGGAATGCTTCTATTTATAACAAGTCTGGCGTTTTGCTATTATATTTCTAAATAATATTACATAGCACCAGCAATCTATTAAATGAAAATACTCTATTCATTAATTTCAGTATTTTGACAGTATTTTATTGAAATTGGTCATTTTCATAATATAATTCGATATAGTAATTCAGTCAGTGACCCTCCAACCATTCAAGATGAAAACGCTGAAACCGTTATTGTTCATTACATTAATATATGAAGCCATGAGTTAATTTTGGTGAACTATTCTTGCAGTTATTGACACTTCTCTTCAAATCTTCCATTTTGCTTCTATGTCAATCGGATATTTAATATTTCAAAAAGAACTCATCACACTTGTTCTAACGCTACTCCAAATCGGCAATGACTTAGGTTAATGAATTTTTGAAATAGCTATGTACAGCAGCGATTATTTTGAAATTGGATGAAAATTTCCTTCTGCTTAAAATTTTTTTCAATTCTGGAAATGATAATCGCGGTAGTCAATAGGAATAGGACGAATAAAGTGTTAATTCGAATTTCAATTCATAAATTTTAGCCATGGTGATGGCACCAAGTATTTTTTTATTTCATTCTTCACTAAAAATTTTGTGAAGACTGTATCATGTTTGCTATCTCGCAAACTCGATGGCCATCTAGTGAGATACGGTGAACTTGTTCAATCATGTTAAAAGCAGTAGCTGTTTTTAGAGGTACATTGCAAATTTAATTCTTTGTGCTCACATGACCATGTTTAAATTCGGCAACTTATATTTAAGCACTGAAAATGAAACAGTGGACTCTTATAGTACCGGATCCAACTGAGCCTTGATTTCGGGTAGTGTTACGCCTTTCGAATGATAGTACTTTATCACTGATTGAAATTTTTTTTCCATTCCTTAGAAAATCACACAAGATGTTCGCTTTGGCGCATTGGTAAACACAGACCAATTGACAGATCCCTCTGTACTGTAATACTTAATCTAATAGAGGATGGTTCTACAGAGAGATAAACAAGGATCCGCCGAATTCGTCTCATCCCCGCATTATACCCCATAGATATCGACTCATTATCGCATATTAGAGTTTTTTGTAATGCTTTGTGTAAATGTTTGTTATCAGAAGAACGTCATTCAAAGCATTTTTAATAACTTAACCATGTTTAGTAAAGTCAAATTGCAGATATTGATCTTCTGAATATTGAGGCATCTCGCTCTTTCTACTGTTTTTCTGAATTTTACTATTTAAATCCGTGGTTAATGACAATTGATATAGTGAGGTTTGGTTATCTGACAGAAAAAAGGATTTCCCGTTTCTAGAAAAAGAACTACATTACGTCATAGAATAATCTGCACAAAAATGCGTAATGAATTACACTGGTAGTTGAATCACGACCTTACTAGTTTTTTCTGTTTCTGAAAAAAAAAGAATTGGAATCCATTTGTTTGGTACAAATTGTTTTGAAAGTACTGAAATTATGGTGGACAAAAACAGGGTAAACCAGGAAAATGGATAGCTCAAATGACACTTAATAAGCCTTGGAAAACGTTTTTGAAAACGGAATCTATATTAGATGACATCGAGGATTCGATATAAAAATTTTTTTGAAAGCAATGTCTGTAAAAATCTCCAGAATTCTTTCTTAAATATAGAAACGCTGTTTGTTCGATATTCAGAAGGTTTCAATTGAATCAAGATAGTAATTATTTCACAGAACAGTTGCTGCACTAGATGGTCTGTTGGTTTCAGCTCCTGTATAATTTGGATATAGTATGCATGCAATTGCAACTCCTGGTGGATGTTTGTTTGGTTAAGGTGTAAAGCTGATGTATATTCCTGAGCAGGACGTCAAGAGTTTCTTGTGAAAGAACTCCGAACATATTCGATATTTTCTAGAGTTTGTTCTCAACCTGCATTTTTATTGCGTAACAAGATGGAATACGATTATTATGTTTTAAATAGTAATCATGTCGAAATGCCTGAGAACGGCATTCAGTCATTTCTTAAATCCCTTCCGCAACAAATACGTGTTGGAAACCGCTCGACTGCTAAATGAATACTAAATCGCAAGATTATATGTGCCTCAACAGCAGTGTCATGAAATTCTCTTGACTGTAGAAGCCGCCAATTTTCCATTTTTTCTGTTCTACATTATATTTCGAACCGTTTTACGTTTTTAGTGACTTATATACTTATGCATACCGATATATTGTAAGTCCAGGTAATTAACCTGATTCTGCTTAATTGACTTAATAAGGCTAGCTAATAATGTTCTATGTGAAACATCTTTTTTCCTGAAATAACAAGTGCTATTTAACATTCTATTTCAAAACCATAAATTTTTACATACTTTGATTATATCCATTGAACCCTCATTTAACTTAAAACTATATGCTTTTTCCAGAAAACAAGGTGACTGTACAAGTTATTTGGATGTGTGCTGTAACCCCGCAAATAAAAATGTTACTCCAAATCATCCCACGCCAGCACCAGTTAAGGGTTGCGGTTACAGCAACCCAGATGGCGTTGGCTTTCATATTATAGGAGGTAAAGATGGCGAGGCACAATTTGGTGAATTACCATGGATGGTAGCCATACTGGCAGAAGAATTTAATACTAGCACGGATGGCGTATTTAATAAATGTGGTGGTACTCTAATAAATCCTCAAGTCGTTCTTACAGCTGCTCATTGTGTAGATTCTCACGAGAAGAATTATAAAATTCGTGCTGGAGAGTGGGATATGCAAATGACTAAAGAACACATTCCGCACCAAGATCGTTACGTAAAGACTATTGTGATTCATAACGAGTATTTTCGTGGCGCAGTATACAATGACGTAGCAATTTTATTTCTCGACAGCCCATTGAATATTACTGAAACCGTGAACACTCTTTGCCTACCGGAACAAGATTACGTTGCTCCTAGTGGTACGAGATGTGTCGCCAGCGGCTGGGGCAAAGATGTATTTGGAGAAGAAGGAATGTATCAAGCTATTTTGAAAAAAATAGATTTACCAATAATCGACAGAGATATGTGTGAAAAGCTATTTAGACAAACCAGATTAGGTAGCCAATTCCATTACGACAAGAGTTTCATTTGTGCCGGTGGTGAACCAGGAAAGGATACTTGCAAGGGTGATGGAGGTGGTCCATTGGCGTGCCCAATACCAGGTCAAAATAAAAGATATCATCTCATGGGAATGGTCGCATGGGGTATAGGTTGTGGTACGAAAGTACCTGGCGCATATGTAAATGTACCAATGTTTAGACGCTGGATTGATGAGCAAATAACTAATCAAAAACTAGATACTTCCAGCTACCAGACTTAATATTTTACTGATGCAAAATGATCTTATGTCTCCATACATTTTTCAAATAAATTATTTTAGTATGAAGTTTCTTTTATTTCTGAGAACGTAAAGTATTATCACCCGAAACTGTAGAGATGTCAACAACTGAAAAAGTTTTTCCATATAATATGTTTATTGATTTCTTTGATACGAAATATATATAAAGCCTGCTATTATAATTCATTTGTCTTTACGCAAAATTGCTTGAAAGATCAGAATTCTCTATTCAATGTTAAAAACGTAAAATGTTTTAATGTGTAAAAATAATGAAGTTTTTCTTTACGGACTTAGCTCTGGTAGAAGCTAATTACGCTGGTAATTTCTTTAGATGTTTTGTAAAGATTTTCAAATTTAAAAAACTATTTAAAAAAGAATACTTAAAAAGATGGTGGTATGATGGTCAGTGAAACGTTAAGAAAATGCACCTCAATCATGACTAAGTTAGAAACCTACGTTAAGAATTATAATTAATACATTTGGTAGAGATCTTGTAACTAATAAAGCCGTCACTCTAAGGAGAGTGTCCATATTTATATATTTTATGGCTTGAATTTCTTTCCGTTCTTAAAGAAAAAGCTAGTCAAATGATCGAATGTTGATAATGTCTGGTAAAAGGTCGCTTTTATAATAATTATTTAATTTTTGTCACGTGAAAGGTTGATAATTTGTATATAAGTATTAACTATCTAGTTAATGTAATCCCAATGCTTAAGTTGTAAATTGAACATACACTAGTAAATAAAAATACCTAAATTAAACACATATAAGAATAGGAAACCTGTTAAAGAAATAACCTGAATTAAAAAAAACACCCCCAGTGATCCATGATTCCTCTGTGATGCCAAACTACATGGCGAATGTTTATTCTTATGAATCTGTGAAATGTCAGCCTCATCTTGTTACACTCTCTATATATAATAATTTCTTATATCGTTTTTAAGATTTTTTTAATTAATTATTGTCTTTTAAATTAATTTATTTAATTTAAAAGACAATTCGATCTTGAATTCCTAAATGATTATACTGTCATTATTTGTCCGGTCCTCGTTTATACATTCAGATGCAGAGTCCTTTTGTGTTAGTCACGTACAAATGGTCAAGGCTGCAATAAACACCGAAATCAGGTACCAAAGACTGTACTTGAAGTTACCAACTTTTCACTGACTCATATTCGATATCAGTTCAGTTAGATTGATTTCTAAATGCAATTCGCGATTCAAATACCAATCCCGATTTTCTTTCTTTTACACAGAATACACGCCTACTATTCTGTGTAGATAATTTGTTTAATGCTTATATTGAAATTAAGAACACAATTTTAATGTATGCTAATTTGTTTCCCGCCAGTGGTAGCGTGCCTGTCCTTGTTTGCTATTGGTTAATTCAAACATGACCAGCATCCCTTCAGTTATGGGGTCGGTTCCTTACAAAGCCATAGCCGTAAGAGAACAACCCTCTTCGCCTTCTGTCATCATCCAGACTACACGCGTCCTTCACGTGTTTGTGCCGCGAACCGTTATTCGCGCTTTTTTGCGACCTCGTGGGTAATTTCGCGTCCGCGGAATATACACAGCATCCTGACCCAGGATATACGCATACGCACAAACCGCAAGTATTTTATGTATCGCGCGATACACATTTTAATCTCACCCTTTCTTTATACTTTATTAGCAGCCTTCGTACATCCAGACTTACCTTTTATTACAGCTTTGCTATTACGTTTATCATATTTTATTTGTTGCTCTCGTTCTTATTAATTATCTTTATTTAACACATTCAAGCTTTAAGAATTAATTTAACTTGTAAATAAAATTTTAAAGGCAATCCTGTCGTTTTATTTCCACTAATAATCGTTCTTTCAGCTTAGCACATGTACTGGATTTTTGATGCTCATTGTACACAACTACTCACATTACATTCAATTACATTACTTTCTTTTCGTTTTTGTTTGCTTTTATTACAGCGCTTTAGCCAGCCGAACATGCGCTCGTAATAAATTGACTAACCATCACGTGCAAATAAATATTCTCTATTAAATATTGTAATATCCCTATTATTATTACAAAGCAGGTAATAAATTGTCTAAATCATCCACATTTACATAAGTAACCAGACATTCCCTCAATTTTTTTTTACAAAGGAGGAGGTAATAATCTAATGATAGTAATGGTATTTACATTTGACAGTTGGGGAAAAATCTGTTATGTTAGGGTATACTTAAAAATTTCATGACCATCTATGGGGTGTTTTTTTTTGAATTCACGTTAGAAAAAGCGACCAAAACAGTATCGTAACAATATAATGTTCTTTAATAGTTATAACATTCTACATTCGGATAATTATGGTTTTAAAATAAAACTACGATTAGTATAACTGGCAATTTGAAGCAAAATAATTAGAAAGTCAACTTTTCAAGTACATTCAGAGAAGAAATTCTTATGATTACTTATACAATAAAATAATAACAGGAATTCCCAAACACGTAATCATGAAATACATATACTTGTGTATTCCATTAGACTATAAGATTTGAATACCCAATAATATTAATTACTAATAAAAAAATGAATTCAGTGAATTATTAGTTTGGAATTCAGTAGGAATTCCTATGGCAAAAAATAAGGCATTTTCAAATTAATGAAATAGGTCTGCTGAAAGTTAAACTAATAACAAAAGATATTCGTATTTGTATTATTTAAATGTACTAACAAACAATTGTAATTTATCGGTCGTATGTCGTACGAGTGTTTGTCGTGATTGTAATCTACTAGATCTTTTTCAGATAACGTCTGCTGAAGGCGTACAAATTAAATTACTTAGCAAAAGATATCGACGATTAATAGCCCTCAAAATTACCACAGAGATTAATGGCAGACGTGAAAATCCTGTTTCGGTTAGTACAACAAAACGCCATTTAGAAGAAGCCGATCTTCATGGACACATCACATTGAGAACGCCATTGTTGCGACGAGGAAATCGGCCAAAATAGTTACGATGAGCACAAAATTATCGCAGTCGAATGTCAAATGATTGGGCTAAGTTGCTTTAGACAGACCAGTTCAAATTTGAGGTTTTCGGATAAAGACGTAGGATCTTTATTTGAAGGGCGAAGCTCATGAAAACGCTACGCGAACACACGTTCCCACAATAAAGCATAGTGGTGGTTTAGTTATGGCCTGGGGATGCTTCTGTGCAGGGTAATTTAGTAAAAATAGATGCCATTATGATAAGCAGGAGTACGAAAAAATTTTCAAATATAATGCTATTTCCTTAGAGCTGTGCTTAACAGGGGAAAACTTCACGTTTGTCCAGGATAACGACCCGAAGCAAACCGCTAAAATTTGCAAAAATCGTTTGATCAATCACACTGAAACTAATAGGATGCATATTATGCCGTGGCGGTGGCAGATCAGGCTCCCTTGGAGTTATTACGGGACGAAGTCTATAGAAACATAAGAAATCACTGACCAACTTCAAAGAAGCATCTTTGGCAGTTTCTTCAATCCGAATGCAACAATATTTCCATAGACACGCTTAGAAAATTAACTGATAGAATACCGTGTGTGGTGCAAGCTGTGTTAAACATGAAAAGGATATTTTGATGAGAAAAAGGTGTGATAATTTACAACGAAATCAGAATTATTTCGGTGAATATTTGTTAGTTTTCTTGTGTTTGTCAACAGAAGTAGAATCAATACATTTTGTTTTTTTCCTAATATTTTCCTCGTTTTCAAAATTTTATTAAGTACCAAAACCTTCGCAAGTGATAGTGTATATCTATATGCGCTTCGAAATGCATTTGCTTTTAACATCGTGATGTTTTTTTGCATATAAATGTAGACATGACAGCTTTTTTAAGTTATTATGCATTTTTATACAAAGGGTACTAGGAAAGTTTTGCAATATGACGCAACAATGAATCGTAGGAAGCTGCTTGTTGTTGCATATTGAGACATGTTCATACGTGCATAGTAGCCGTCGCACTACGTCGATGGACTCAGTTATTCATTAGCAGTGAGAGTGTAAAGTGCTTGCGATGGCATAGTGGTCACGAAATGAGATAAGGGCAGTTTTGCATTATAATTTCGTGCGTGGTTTCAACATAGACCAGTGCTTCGAAGAAATGACTCTTGTACTAGATGATGTTTGTCCACATCGCACAACGATATTCAGGTGGTATAGAGAATCTCAAAGGGGAAGTTTAACTGTGGACGATGCTGAGAGACCGGGAAGGCCACGAACGTCAGTTACGGAGGAAAACGTTACTATTGTGAGAAAACTGCTTGACGAGGACAGGCAAGTGTCCTACCAACAGATAGAGGGTACTTCAATGCACCAGCAATTCGTTCTATTCTGCATGATCATTTGCACGTGTAGAAACTTTGTTCACTCTGGGTGCCGCATCGATTGACTAAAGAGCAGATGACACGACGTGTGACTTGGTGCTGAGAGATGCTAAAAAAGTTTAATAAGGGAGAATCTCGGTATGTGAACAATATCGTTACAGGTAATGAGACTTGGCAGTACTATTACGATGTGCGGACCAAATCTCAAAACAAAGTTTGGGTCTTTGATGATGAGGATACAACCGTAGTTCTCAGAAAATCCCGATCCGTAAAGAAGAAAATGATAGCCGTATTTTTCAAATCTAGTGGAATTATGGAGCGCGTCGTTTTGGACACACAGAAGACAACTAAGTGGTATACTGAACAGTGAACCTAAAGTCATTGGATCTATGAAGAACCTACGGCCAAAGTCAAGAATGGACACTTCGTTCCTCCATCACGATAATGCTCCAGCTCACCGCGCCAAAGTCTGCACCGAATACTTGGCCACGACAGGATTAAAACTTCTCGAGCACTCGAGGAGGTTTTCCAGTGATGAGGACCTTCTGCGGGCTTGGGACAACGAGTGTGCTTTACTCCCTAGTGATACTTGGCAGAACTGGTTTAAAGATTGGTTTCGGAGGATGGAGAGGTGTATTGAGTGTAGAGGAAATTATTTTGAAAAAATTAAATAAACAAAGCTGTATTGCAAAACTTTCCTAGTATCCTTTGTATGTACGTATATGTATATCAGCTTTTTGATATACACAAGGTATGGATTCTAATAAAACATTGCTTAAATTAAAAGCACGTGTATTCAAATCTTATTTAAATACACGAAAAGCATACGAACTATACATTCTTCGAAACCAATTAACAAACCAACACTTTCATAGTTTTTCTGAAATCTGGGTACACTCCTTACTCCAGGCACTAAGAACCACATAGTTTTAAAACTTCTAGTCTTTCAACCTGTTTATAACATGGCGAAACAAAACAGAGATGTGGAGCGAGACCTAGGCTGTGGGGTGGATGTTCCAATTGTTACGCAATTTAGCAAATTAACTGATGAGTGCCGCGTGTGATGCTAGCTGTGTTAAATTAAACGGGAAAAAATTTAAAAAATTAGACGTGAAAAAGATATTCCGATGAGAAAAAAAGTGTAATGATGTACAACTAACACTAGCATTAACTTTATTTATTATATTCTTGTAACCTAGTTGCAATAAATTTTATGGTGAAGATAAAAATATGTTAATTATCACAATTATAATTACAAATTATTGGGTAAATAATGATGGCGTCATCTCTGAAGCAGTGTTTAAATTGCATTTGACGGTTTCTGAAAGTGAAATCTTTGGTTTAAAACTACAATTGGAATCCTTAAAACTTTGTATAGTAATTATCAGATGGCGACACCTTTTAGTTATGAATATATAAAAATTTTCGTTTATATTTATAATTTCGGTGTCAGAAAAATTACGATAAATGAAATAATTATTTTCTATAAAATGTTTCTAAATTATAGTATAATAAATTGAAATGTGGGGAAGATATTAATAAAAGTGCAAATAATTTAAAAATTGTGGGGTCTCCTAATGCAGTGTCTGAGAGCTTTTGACGTTTTCTGAGAAGAGAAAGGTTAACTGGGTTTGAAGAAAGTTTAGTTACTGGTTATTAGATGACGCGTCAAGCAAATGTGTTAATTATTTTATGGACATTAAATGTTAGAATTTATTGTATTATATTGTAAGGGAAAAATGTAAATAAATAACTTAAAAACATATTGCACTAGTTCTGAAATTCTTACGTCACTAGAATACCTTCTTTTTATAAAAAACTTATGTACATATATATACTACCAACTACGAGTACGTGATTAGCATAGATAAGAAATAACTATTGATGGGCAACTCTTTCAGTATGTTTCAACTCTGATTACAGCGCCATCATGGCCTGGTGTAATGAACAAGTTATTGAAATGATAACCAGCGCCATCTATGTTATCCCTTACAACTATAGTACACTATATATTAATTTATTTTCAATTCAAAAATTAATTTGCTTACTATTTTACATACATTAATTTATATTATATAGAAGTACAACATAAATTAAGCATGTAACATAGTATGCAAATTAATTTGTGCATTTATATAAAATAGTAAAACATTCTTTGGTATATCACATTAACAAAATAAAATCAGGTAGGTATTTTCAAAAATATTTGCTGTTTTGACAATATCTTTTTCAAGCCAATATATATATGTATATTATAATAATATCAACAGATTATATTTTTGACATTTATTTGTCTTCCCGAACTTTGATTTACATAAAATTTGTATTTTTTATTTCAACACATTGTTGAAAAAGCCATTATCAAATACATTTCAAATATTACTGACACAGTCTTATTTGGTATCTGTGGTAAAGAACAAGATCATGTATTTATAAAAATGTAAAGAATATATTTAATATTATACAAAAAATATTTCATGGTAAATACAATAATAGCGCATGAAAACTAAAGCCTTACTTCTGAAACATTTTAATGTTATAACTAAATGCTAATCACTTTCAACATATGTTTGCAAATCATTTAAACATGACTGACAATTATTAATGTATCTTAACTTAAAAGGCTTGACAAATGTCAACAAAAAACTATTAAACATCAAATATGCATACTGAGTGATTGCATTGATGATGAACTAACTAATGTGGTTGTTTCTGCAGTAGCTTCAGTAAAACCTAAAATAAAGATATTATTTTTTTAATTTTTTCAAATATTGAGCTGTAAAACATACTTGGTAAATGTAATGATGGAAGGCTTCCGGCTTTTAATCCTGTCAAGGTTTTGCATGGCTCTGGAATATGGCAATCTTCAGCAAAATGAGCATCACAAATTCTGTAACTTGCGTTTACTTTGGCTGGATGCAAATCCTATAATTTTGGATTGTTTATCCTCCGCAGCCATTCATTGTACATCTATTATATAAGGAATACTTAAATCACATAAACATTTTTCAACAATTTGAAGTGTACTTACCTCTTCATCTTTATATGATATACGATGAAACTTAATTTTATTGCTTAAACCCCATTTTTGATATTTCTGAGTTTAACTCAAAAAATCAAAGCACGTGCAACAAAATTGATGCGGCGTTAGTACTGAAAAGTACTGTTTTATAACAACAACGAACAAGCTTTAAAGGTAAGAAAAAAAAACAAAAATAACAAACACCAACAACAATTGACAATAACCAATAAATAACCCAAATAACATGCAAATGACGTATGAAGTTTAACCCAGCTTAACTGATTCAACAGGAAATAAGAACGAAAATACTGTTATCATTTCAAGGGTTCTATAATATTCGTCCAAGCAGTGCCCTCCTAATCTGGTGTGATAAACTATAATTTTGCTTGACCTTGAGGATTAAACTTACTCGGGCCTGGTGATTAGAATACTTATACCAGTTAGGTGTGATGTATGTACAACTAGTGATACACAATTTTACGCAATGCTGTGTGATGAAATCGCTAAAAATAGCTCAGCTTTAATATACGGTTTTATCAGATTATAATTATACTTTATTTATTAGTTAGCAAAATGTACATTCTACTGTATTTTCTAATATTATTAATCGCCATATTTTACTATTTAAAACGTGACTTAAGTTACTGGAAGACTAGAAACGTGCCGTATGAAAAGGGGAAAATTATCGTCGGTAATTTAGGATCTTCGATTTTAATGAAGCAACCTGCTGCTGAGATTTACAGAAATATTTACAAGTATGTATTTTTTGTTTTTAATACAAATGACTTTCTTTTAAAACAATGAACCAAAAGTAGAATGTACTATATACCTAAATATTGCGCAATATAAGAAAATAAATGTTTTTAAAAGAAAGTAAATATATACGACCCTTTTGCTTATCCCAGACTTTTTAGGTAGTCTTGATCCTCGTCAGCATACGAGGGTAGCCGTTTATATTTCGCAAACTGGCAACACTGTTAGTGTTGCTTCCGATCTGATGATTGCATCGTGAAGTTTGCCATCTTTGATAATACATTTACCTTGACAGTTTTATTATCCGGTAGCTATTTTTATTATTGACAGTAACTTGAAAATTTTATGACAGCGGAAAAATGGAATTTACTCGCGAACATTTACGTGCAATTATTTTTTATTCAGCGCGGATTATCTCAACCAGAATGCATCGATGAGCTGAATTCTTTATATGGTGATGAAGCACTATCGAAAACTACAGTATATCGTAGGTACGAGGGAGCGTTTTTATATTCGCGGAATGAGCGGGTTGTAGAGGGGTGAGTAGGCGCATTGGGGGCGTGGCCTGTGCAGCGACTCATGATTAGTATAAATACGAAGTTTCATTGTTATTAGACAGTTAGTCTTTGAGCTATCGTCAACCAAGTAACATAATCAGGAGTGAAAAGTGAAATATGGAAAAAATCGAATATCGTGCCGTTGTAAAGTTCCTTACCAGGCAAAGAAAATCAGTCGCGACCATAATGAATGAGATGTCATTGATTTACGGCGACTCTTGTCCAGGAAAAACCATGGTGTACAAGTGGCATAGTTTATTTAAACAAGGAAGGGAATCCCTTGAAGACGACCCGAGGCCGGGCAGGAGCATTCAGGTGACCACACCAGCACTTATCCAAAAAGTTGAACAAATTGTACTCGAAGATGCTCGACTAAAGAAGAAACAACTCGCAGAAATGGTTGGAGTATCCGATACAACAATTTTTAGAATCCTACACGATCATCTCGGCATGTCTAAGGTCAGCGCAAGATGGGTGCCGAGAATGCTCACGCCGCCGCAAAAACAACAGCGCGTAGAGTGTTCGCGTGCATTTTTGGACCTCTGTAATGAAGACAAGGATGGTGTATTGAGTGGAATTGTTACTGGAGACGAAACTTGGGTTCATCATTATGAACTTGAGTTCAAACAAGACTCCATGCAGTGGCATAAAAAGGACACAGCACCTCCCAAGAAATTTAAAGTGTCACAATCAGCTGGGAAACTCATGGCAACGGTATTTTGGTACTCGGAAGGAGTATTGTTGATTGATTATAAAGATAAAGGTGTTTCTATAACCGGAGAATATTAAGCTTCAATATTAGAGCGACTAAAAGAAGCCATTAAAGAGAAAAGACGGGGAAAATTGACAAAAGGTGTTCTGCTTTTGCACGACGACGCGCCCGTCCACAAGAGCCGCGTTGCGTTAGCTGCCCTGCATAAGGTGGGCTTCGAAATTGTGAATCACCCACCCTACAGCCCAGACCTGGCCCCGAGTGATTATTACCTGTTTCCGAAAATGAAAAAAGAGCTGCGGGGTAAAAATTTTACTGCCGATGATGAAGTCAAGGAGGCAATTTCGGCGTATTTTGCAGATAAAGAGAAATCATTTTTTTATGAGGGTATAAATAAATTAATTGAAAGATGTGAAAAATGTATCCGTCTTGCAGGTGAATATATTGAAAAAGAAAAATAATTTGGTTTTTTTATTTCCGCCCCTTGTCCCCCATTCCGCGAATATAAAAACGCTCCCCCGTATAGTGAATTCAAACTTGGACGGCGTTTTTTAGACGATGAATTTCGTGAAAGTCGTCCCACAAATGTTGTTGTGTCGGAAAACATTAATGCAGTGTCTGAATTGATAATGCGAGACCGCCATGTGACATACCGTGAGATCGAGGCATCTCTAGGTATTAGTAACACCAGCGGGCATAAGGTTCTTCATGAACATTTAACCGTTAAGCAACTATGTTCACGTTGGGTACCACATAATTTGATAACCGCTCAAAAAAGGACTCGCGTCGATTGCTGTCAAAAAATGCACAAAAAATACAATGGTGGTGCTTTAAAGAACATTTATAAAGTCGTCACAGATGATGAATCTTGGATCTATACGTATGAGCTATAGTAAACAGCAGTCGACTGTGTGGGTACGCCAAGATGAGCCAAAACCAACAAAAATTGTTCGCGCTCGAAACACATCAAAACAAATGGTCGCCTGTTTTTTCGTTGCAACCATGCCTTTAGAAAGTTGTAGAACGGTCAATTCCGAATGGTACACAACTATTTATTTGTCAAAGGTTTTGAAAAAATAGGGAAAACAAACCGAAAACGACAGATTATTCTCCACCATGACAATGCGAGCTCTCACAGATCGGTTCAAATAATTGAATATTTGACCAGGCAAAACATTGAATTGATGAGCCATGCGTCGTACAGTTCTGACCTAGCACCCTGTGATTTCTTTTTGTTCCCACACGTGAAGAATAAATTTCGTGGTCAACGGTTTTCTACGGTGGAAGAGGCGTTGAGACATTCAAAACTCTTATCTTGGAGATACCTTCTTCACAGTGGCAGCAATGTTTTTCGGATTGGTTCAAACGAATGCAAAAGTGCATTGATTTTCAAGGAGAATATTTTGAAAAGCAATGAAACTAGTTTATTTAGTAAAAAACTTTTTTTTTGTTTGCTATTCCAGTAATATAAACGGCCACCCTCGTATGTATATATATATATATATATATATATATATATATATATATATATATATATATATTATTCATTTTATGGAGTGTCCCACCATATTCACAACATTCTATTACTCAGACTCAACTTCGGTTTGGACGTGAAGGGGGCAGGTTTTCTGGAATCACAATACGCCCTTTTCGTTACGATGTTTTCATAGGTAATCCACTTTTCATCCACAGTTATCATCTGGCCCAAGAAGTGTTTGATTTTGTCCCGCGCAAGCAAAGATGTGTATATGATGACTCAATCATTGCAATTCTTCTCACTTAACTCATGTGGCGCCCATCTCGAATATTTTCACACCGATCCTAGTTCCCGAATATGATCCGAAATGGTTTATTGAGCTGAATGAAGACTTTCTGCAATCTTTGATGATGTGAAAAAAGATTTATCTCTAACATGATCATAACAGTAGCTTCCGTCGATCAAAGATGGTCGCCGAGAGCCTGGATTCTCAGAAGGGTCAAAATCACCTATTTGCAATTTTTCGAACCATCTTCTGCATGCTCTATCAGAAACTGTACCTTCACCAAACACTTTCAATAATTTCCTATATGCTTCTGTAGCATTTCTTTCTTGTTGGAATTTATACAAAATACAGGGGCATATATCTGGCATGCATTGGTTCAATTTTTCATTTCTAGGGATAAGGCATTTTTTAAAATATATAGAAATCGCCATCACGCTGGCAAGAAGTCATAAAGAATTATGGAAGTTATATTATTCAATGAAGTTTATTCAAGGTATGAAAAACGTACTATTTTATTTTGAAAACGGACAGAACTTTCCGATAGACCTATATATGTACAGAATCGTTTTGTAACGTTAATATATCCAATATCTTGGTAACAATTGAAAGTAACTGTATAATTCTTTCACATTTCTTCGAAAACATTATTTTTTAGTTAAGTTTATCATTTACTTATTTATTTCAGCAAATTTTCCGGCTACAAATATTGTGGCTTTTTTCAATTCGGAAGACCTGCTCTGTTGCTCTCCGATTTAGATATTATAAAAGATGTTCTTGTAAAAAAGTTCAACAATTTCCATGATGTTCCTATGATTATAGATGAGAAGCAGGATCCCATTTTATCAAAAAATCCATTCTTTGCTAAAGGTGAAAAATGGAAGCTTTTCAAAGCACTTCTGACTCCACAATTTACTTCCGGAAAGGTAAACAGCAACACTAACTATTTAAATTCGTAAATAGTAAATGTACTTACGAGTATGTTTCACATTTTAGATAAAAAGCATGTTTCCATTGATAAAGGACGTTGGAAATAGTCTCGTAGAGTATTTAAATAAAGAAGACTCTGCAATTAGTGAAAATGGACTTAATGCTAAAGATTTGGCGGGAAAATTCACAGCCGATTCTGTTGCAAATTGTGCATTTGGAATAAACGGACGGTCTTTTGTTGAATCCGAACCAGAATTTTTGGAAATGGGCAAACGAATTGCTAGGCCATCAACTTTCGAGATACTTATATTTATGATTGTGTCCCTTTTTCCTGGATTTGCAAAAATTAGAATTCCAAAGTATGTATGTAATCATATAATTTAAATCAGAATTAATTGCACGATGATTTTTTGTGGAAGTGATGAAAGATGGAAACGATGATGTTTGTGTGAAAGTTCTATTATTACGAAATTAGGGAACGCGGATAATTTCAATTTTTTAATTAATATTAAAAGTACTTTTATGTTCAAATTGTCATTCTCTTTATTATATTCTTGGACCTAGTACATTCTCTTTACAACAATTCAATGCTTTTTGTACTCTCATTATTATTACCTACAAAGTTTAACCACGGATTCCGTAGTTATTTTAGTGGCATAAAAAACTATTATAAAACTAAAGTAATATACTTCTGTGGGCAAAAATAGTAAGGCTTTGTTCATAATTTTTAAATTCTTAATTTATTCTTCCAAATGTATTTCGACCCCCTCAAAGTAATTCCCCCTGGCCCCAACACACCTGTGCCAACGTTTCTTCCAATCCTCGAAACAGTTGTTAAAGTCAATTTTAGGAATAGCCTTCAATGCGCGTAGCGATTCACGTTTAATGTCTTCAATTGACTCAAAACGGTTTCCCCGGAGCGGTCGTTTGAGTTTGCTGAATAGCCAGAAGTCACACGGAGCTAAATCAGGCGAATATGGTGGTTGCGGCACGATATTGGTTGAAAATTTGGCGAAAAACGCACGAAGAATTAATGCAGTATGCGACGGTGCATTATCGTGGTGCAAAAACCAAGAGTTGTCGGCCCATAATTCTGGCCTCTTTTTACGAATAGCATTGCGCAAACGACGCATAACACTCAAATAATATTCTTTGTTGACAGTTTAGCCGGTCGGAAGGAATTCGGAGTGCACCACACCTCGATAATCGAAGAAAACTGTAAACGTAACCTTGATTTTTTTTGACTTGCTTTGACGTGGTTTTTTGGGCTTCCGCTCACCTTTGATACGATATTCGGCCGATTGATCGCCTGTTTCCAGGTCATAAGCGTAGATCCAACTCTCATCTCCAGTCATGATGCCTTTCATTTTGTCTTGATAGTCGTAAAGCATTGTTTCACAGACGTCAACGCGACGCCGTTTTTCGAAAAAATTGAGTGATTTTGGAACAAATCGTGCTTTCATTTTTCTTAGGCCCAAATGATCTTTCAAAATGGTTTTCACTGATCCTTCCGATATTCCAACGATGCCAGTCAGGTATCTGACTGTTAATCGTCGATTCTCAAGCACCAATTCCTTGATTCTATTGACGTGTTGATCATCAGTTGATGTTGATGGCCGTCCTGGACGTGGTTCGTCATCAACGCGTTCTCGACCCTCTTTGAATAATTTGTACCAATCAAAAACACTTGCTCGCGACAAACAATTATCATCGAAGGCCTTTTGCAACATTCTGAACGTTTCGGCACCAGAAATTTTATTCCGTACACAAAATTTAATGGAACTTCTTTGTTGAATAATTTTACTCATTGTAAAAATCGCCGAATGCACTTTTTGTACTTCAGAAAGACGAAGCGTATATTAAACACTAATGATTATTTTGATGTGACATTTGGCACAGATGTCACTGACAGTCATGCCAACCTGGAGAAAAAATATTTCGACTAATGGGTTTTCGCGCGAAATTTAAATTGAAAAGTCTTACTATTTCCCACGGTAGTATATTCGAAAAATACCGAGTATAAACTTTTAAACTGTGCATAATTCGTTTGTGCGTCTACTCGAGGTTGCAAATATAGAGACCATGCGTCTAAATATTTATACACTGGTCCTAATATATTTTTGCTATTACTTCAAGATTACTTCTTTTCAGAATCGAAATTTGGACGCCGTTGTTTGCAAGCCATATAGAGAATATTCCATAATCGAAAATTGAGAGGTTTCAAATCAAAGCTACTAGATTGTAAATCGGAGGGTTTAATAAACCCAGAAACATCGTTACACAATTATAGCGTTCTTAGACCAACGATCCTGGAGTGCCATTACGCCATTTTCCTAATGATTTTTCTCAAGACCCTTCATTCTTTTCTGCAAGGAAGTATGTGAGTTTGAAGAAAAGCGTGGTGAAACTTTAGTTGATGCAATTTTTGGTGAAGAGTATGACGAGTGTGAAAATGTGAGTTGCTTTGATGAAAGAGATCTTTTCCTAAGTTATTCCGGGTCGATTTCCAGAATTCGCTTTGTCCAATTCGTTTAGTAGAGCGACACAATATGGTCCATTAATAGTTTCATCATTTGTGAAATATTCCATGAATAACAGATTACTATCAATGATTGAAGCTGACGTTATGTCGAATATATGAAATTTCCTTGCCTAGTATTTGGAACACTGAGAAATATATTGTCAAACTAATTGGTTTCTAACCTCTTTTGTCATAGTTACACGTGCCTGCCTTCTGGTAACTTTTATTATTTTCTTTCCATTTATTTCCTCATACTTGATGAAGAATATTAGCATTTTTAAGTGAGTTTTATGAGGATCGCATTATTAGGTCATCTGTATTAGTCCCTGCAGATTAAATTTAGTTTGAAAAGATTAAAGACAATATTTACAGGAATAGAGTGCATTATTTGAATGACTTAACACAAGCAACTGAACACGAAATTCAACATGTTTTTTAAAAATATAACGCAGTCAATTAATTTATGTCTGCAGCATTAGGGTCACCATTTCTAACTTTATTTGTAAATGTGTTATAAACTTAATTAAGAATGTTTGTTTGCGTTTTTGTCATAACAATTTCAAATTTAGTTTGGTAAACAATTGCAATTGGCAAATACTGGCAATAAACATTGCCAAAAGTGAAGGTATTGCGGTTGATTATAACAAACAATTACATTAAAGGTGATTACTGCATGAGACGTTAATATTAATTGTTGCAATTGAAGTGTAGTGGTAGAAACTTAACCAAAAAATGTAATCGCTCTTAGCTTCAACCACACCCTAGAGTTATACAAGGTTTTCCAATAAGAGTGATATGATTTCTTAAAAAAAAACACACTTATTGTCAAGAAAATTCAAAAGTTTTTTATTTAATGTGAAGTACAATTGATATAATTAAGTTCTAAATAAAACGTCATTCAAATGGCCTCCACGACTTCTTCTGCAGGAACGAATTCGATGAATACAATTTTCGAGCACTTTTTCCACTAAATCTAGTCGTATGTCATGAATGGCACGTTCAATATTGACTTGTAAAGCTTGAAGAGAGTCTGGTTTATTTCGATAGACCAATGACTTCAAATAACCCCACAAGAAATAGTCTAATGGTGTTAAATCACGACTTCTTGGAGGCCATTCAATATCACAATTTCTTGAAATAATCGAATCTCCAAACTTTTCTCGCAATAATTCTATTGTTGCATTTGCTGTGTGGTGTGTTGTGTTCCCCGTCTTGTTGGAACCAAATGTTGTCAAGATCAACTTCTTCCAATATCGGCCATAAAAGGTTGGTTATCATCAATCTATACCGCTCTCCATTGACAGTAATGGTGTTACCAGCTTCATTTTGAAAGAAGTACGGACCGATGATTCCACCATACTAAAAACCACACCAAACTGTCAATTTAGGTGAATGTAATGGTTTTTCATAAATAATTGGTGGATTTTCTTCGCACCTGAATCGACAGTTTTGTTTATTTACCACACCATCCAGAT
Source organism: Dermolepida albohirtum (assembly GCA_031893035.1). Classification (NCBI taxonomy): domain Eukaryota; kingdom Metazoa; phylum Arthropoda; class Insecta; order Coleoptera; family Scarabaeidae; genus Dermolepida; species Dermolepida albohirtum. The sequence continues at coordinate 51,841 of JAVIWB010004929.1, read as the reverse complement.
GAAAGTGAGCCTCATCAGAGAAGATGATTTTCTTAAAAAAATCGTTATCTTTTTCAAGTTGTTCCAAGGCAAAATCAGCAAATTCACGACGTTTACGGTGGTCCAATGGCTTCAGTTCTTAAGTGAGAACAATTTTATAGGGATGCAAACCCAAATGCTTTCTCAAAATCCGCCAGGTTGTGGTATGAGACAGTCGCAATTGTTGAGAACGTCTTGGAATCGACAAATTACGATCTTCAGTAACACTTGCCTGAACGGCAGCAATATTTGCATTACTTCGAGCGGTTCTTTGTCTTATTGGCACTTGAAAATTATGTAAAGAAAATGTAACCTTAAAATTTTTAACAATTCGACGAATAGCGAGCACACTTGTACGATTATTACGACCATAAAATGGCAAAAGCGCACGAAAAGTTGCAATTGGATAACGATTATTTTGATAATAAAACTGAATAATTTATAAACGTTGTTATTGCGTATATCTCTCCATGATGAAATTGTAAACACTACTGAATACAATGAAAAACAATTGACAGATCATGACATATTACAAATGGCCGAAATGTCACTTCAAAATCATATCATCCCTATTGGAAAACCTTATACAATGTTGTTCAGATTACCGTTTGGAGCCGGAAACATAGTGGTGTACCGAGATTTCATTAACCTTCACAAATTTTCGTAAAGTTGTTCGCAAGTTGGGCATACACAATTCTACGCGTAAACTGTGATGCGTTCCAAAATGATGGCAGAATTAGAATATAATGCTATAAAGTTTTTCCGAAAGATGATCCTAGTTGTCGAGTCTTATTTCCAACAGAATCAGTTTCGTGTATATTCTATTCTTTAAATATCCACTATAATTGCACTTGTAAACAACTGTTTAATATCAAATAATGTTCTAGATATCTAAGGGAGGATATAACAGATGAGTTTAAAAGCATAATACTAACTAATTTAAAGCAAAGGGAAACCGACAATATCAAACGAGGTGACTTTTTAGACGCAATTTCCGAAATGCGGAAAACGACTACATCTTTCGGTAAATTCGAAATTAAGTTAATATATTGTTAATAGTAATGCCAACTATATTTTTTAGATTACAATACTGATTACATGGTTGCTAGTGCTCTAACGTTCTTTTTTGATGGCTTCGAAACTAGTTCGATTGTTCTACAGTACGCATATTATGAGTTGGGAGCGAATCTAGATGTTCAACAAAAACTGCGGGCCGAAATTGAAAACGTTCTTTCAGGGGATTATGAAAATTTGACATACGATAACCTTCAAGAAATGAAATATTTGGATATGGTTCTTAAAGGTGAGTTAAGACGTACAAGGTATGGCGAGTAACGAAAGTTTTTTTGCGTCTGGGATGGAAGTACTGACATTCTGTCAACTATGTCATTGTATTCAATAGGTCTTATGTTGTATGTGTTACAAATTACACATTAATTGTGTTTTTGAGATATCAATTTTCGAAAGTGAGGTGTTGAATATTCTCAATTGTTAAAAAAAGAAAAAACGAATCATCAAATTTGTAACGAAATTGAGTAAAAAACCGGTCGACATTTTAAGAAAATTTCAAGTCGTGTATAGCGAAGAATATTTACTAAAAGAGCTTGTATACGAATGAATGAATCGTTATAGAAACGAAAGAAATCCGTTGACGATGTGAGAGAGGGCGCACTAAAAATAATACGTACAGACCGCGAAGGCTAAATGTTTCCGTGTGAATAGTGATCATCGGTTACCGTTTTCCATGTTGTGGAATGAACAAGTCGTATCACGCCGTATTTTAGGATAAGAAAATTATACACAAAGTTGTTTCCTATGTCCAAGAATTACAGAAAAAGCATAATGCTTGACGACTTGTATTGCGAAATCTTACAGCGCATCAAGGCAAGGTGGTGATAATGGAGAATAAAAGCAACATGTTTTCTTAAATAACCTTTAACTAAAACAAGCAAATGAGCTTAATGGAATGCTTACAGACCGAAGATTGGTGTGACAAACGCATACATTCAACGAAAGTAAACAGTTCCAATTAAAACTTAACCAACTTTATTGACTAATTGGTACAAAATCTCAACTAGAACGCAATAACAAGCTCCTTGTGTACAAAACAATAATTAAATCAATTTAGACATACGAAGATGCAGTAAGTTAGTCAAACAAAAAATAAATATTGATATGACTCTAGAAGGTCTTAAGGATATTAACTGCGCCCGTACGAATATGTTGTGAATATTGTTCTGGAACGAGACTTACAAATACCTGCTGTAGAATCAGAAATTAAACGCTTTTACAAGATACCAAGATGGACTTAGTGTACACCCAAATATGCTAGTTAATGATTTGTGGAATGCAGGCAACAAAGTGTGTGATTTCAAACGTACATACGTAACCTTAGAATCTAATAAAACTCTTTTGTTCAATAGTTTTTTTTTAATTACATAAATATGGAAACATTACGCTGGAAATATTTCTTCTTAATGAAAGCTTCGTCTCATCTTTACGCATCTCTACTCAAGTTTGAATTTCTGATAACCATACAGCATCGGTACTACAGCGTTATACATATATGCAGTCCGGTTAGAATGTAAAGAGACGGTTTAGTGGCTGTTATGAGGGCATAGGAATTTCACATTTTGAATTTAAGCATGTATTAGTAGTAATTAGATACGTTCTAAAATGATCTTATGGTCTCAATGGGCATTGGAATTTACTCATAATTTTTACTTCTTTATTTTTATAGAGAGTGCGGCAAAAATTTAAGGCGTTACTTCTTGGAATATTTTAAAAATTTTTGTTCTCGGATGATTTTTGGAAAAACGTTTTGTTTCGAAGACACATGGTGATACATCTTTCAAAAAGAAAACAATCTTTTATTACTTGCTATTGTCAGTGAAAAATTCTTAATCAACAAAACTGTTGTAAATGACAATCATATGCATGCGAGGGTAGTTTGACAAGTAGTGAGAATGGAAAAGAAAAACGAATTTCTTAAATACAAAATAATGTTTATTTTTCAATATATTCTCCTAAAAGAGCAATACATTTATTCCAACGGTGCTCCAATGCCCTTATGCCATCTCTAAAATGCGATTCCGGAAGGCTTGCAAAATACTCATTTACGAAGATGATAAGTTCGTTGTTAGACGAAAATTTCTTTCCACCTAGTGTCGTTTTCAATTTTGGAAAAAGGTAGAAGTCGGAAGGGGCTAGATCCGGCGAATAAGGCGCATGCGGTACTAATTGGAAATGCAACTCGTGGATTTTGGACATCGCAACTGTCTTGGTATGCGAGGAAGCGTTGTCTTGGTGAAACAGAATCTTTTTCTTTGCCATTCCTGGCCGTTTAGCACAAATCTCAACATTTAATTTTTGTAGAAGTTCTGCATAATATTGTCCGTTTATTGTGGCACCTTTTTGAAGGTAATCAATGAGCAAAATGCCCTTTGAATCCCAAAAAAATTGATGCCATCACCTTGTTTGCCGACAAAGTGGTTTCTTTGGAGGTGCAGAACTACGTTCTAACCATTGTTTCGACTATTGTTTAATTTCGGGTGTACTGTAGTGTATCAAAGTTTCATCGTAAGTAACAAATCGCCTACAAAAATCAACCGGATTCCGCCTATAAAGGTCCAAACCCTTATTGGAAATACGCAAACGAGTGAACTTTTGATCAGTCGTAAGCAACCGCGGCACCCATCTTGCCGAAAGCTGGGAAAGGCCCAATTCTTTCGTTAAAATGTGGTGTACGCGTTCTGTTGAAATGTTTACCATGTCTGCTATCTCTCTCAGTTTGAGTCGTCGATCTTGCGCAATAATATTAGGGATTTTTATAATCATTTCCTTAGAAGTCACGATTTAGGGTGCTCCAGAGCGCGCTTCATCAACACAGCTTGTTCTACCACGTTTAAATTCATTTTCCCATCTACTTATTGTGGCGGATGATGGAGCAAATTCACTTAATGTTTCCCGTAACTCATCTTTTATTTCGGTAGCTTTCATACCCTTAATTACGAAGTATTTAATCACCGCACGATAATCTGCTTTTTCCGTTTTAACAAAACGACTTGCTGCTTCTTTTTCAACCAGCTGTCAAAAATAAACTAATCAACCGATTTATCTAAATATCGGAATGTAAACATATAAATAGGCAACCTAAATTACAGTGCATTTGTTTTACTAATTAGAGCACCACCTATGTGTCATTCTCACTACTTGTCAAACTATCCTCGTACGTGCAATCTTTTCCTCATTGACTGTCAAAAACACCAGGATTGTTAGTTATTGCATTACATCTATCAATTATCCAATTTCCCAAATCTTCTTCAGTTTCCAATGGAGTAGTATACACTAATGTCTTCAAATGGATCCAAAGGAAAAAAAAACTAAGGGCTTTAATTTTAAGCATTTAGCAAGGCCATAAGTGAAATCCACCTCGAGCATCCAGCGATCTTCGTATGTAGTGTTTAAAAATTCACTAGCCACACTAAAATGTGCAAGTGCATAATCTCGCATAAACCATGATATCTGCACTAATCTCGTGTGAGTTCAAAGAATATTGGTTTTTCCTAATCGAACTGTTATTAGAAACATAAAAACTAATTTCTGGATATTCCTTGTGGTATGTAGACCCAGTGCAGTACATCATAGTTTTACTTAGAGAACATTAATAATTTTAAAAATATCCAAACATTTGTCGGCCTGTATGTTCGAAACAAAACGTCTTTCTAAGAATCATTAGAGGACAAAAAATCCGAAAATAGTCTGAGGAATAACTCCTTGAATCCCATGTTTAGTTAAACAGATTGTACAATATATATTAACAATTTTTGTTCTAGAAACCTTAAGAAAATATCCACCGCTAATGGCTGCATTTAGAGAATGTACAGAGTCAACGACGTTCGAGCCAGCTGGTCCTGGTTATAGTTCTTTACGTATTGAAAAAGGCACTTGGGTTTTTATTCCAATTTTAGCCATTCATTATGACCCAAAATATTATCCTAATCCCGAAGAATTCAATCCGGAACGTTTCGACGAGGAATCTAAGACGTCTCTTCCAAAGTACGCTTACTTACCGTTTGGAGAAGGACAAAGAATATGCTTGGGTAAGTAAGAAAATTAAAGATATTGAAATACATTATTATATGTTCTTTAAGGTCGTAGATTTGGAATTACACAAATTAAAGTGGCCGTCGTAGCGACTTTGAAAAATTTTGAAATTCGGGTCAATAAGAAAACCAGAGAACCTTTAGAACTGGATCCAACTGAATTTTTACATGGTGTTAAAGGAGGAGTTTCTGTTAATTTTTATAAACTTCAAAAGTAATCGTTTAATTTTTTAATTTTCATTTTTAATTGTACAATATAGCATAGTTTAAAGCAGAAACTTAAAAATAAATAGTAAATCGTTTTCTCTTTAACTTCTTATATACTTTTCATATCAGTTAAGTTATAGCGGCAACATGTTGCTTCGTTTTCTTAGGAGCTTGTTTTGAAGAGACACGAAAAATAGGAGTGCAAGCAATATCAGCAAAACAAAAGGAAAACGCCAGCGGGTAGAAATCTAGATTCATGCTGCCATACACATTTATAAATATAGGATATACTTATTTCAATATTTGGTCAAACTTTCCTTAGCTTAAATTCGCTTCCGCATCCTGTTGATACAGACTTTTAAGTTGTCTTGCAACTTTCTGCTTTTTTACAGACTTTTTCTATATTTTCTTTTAAAACGCTAAACTCGAGATTTGAGGATGAGTATACAATAGATGAACACTCCAAAGATTTAGATTGAAGTCCGGTAAATTTCTAGACCAGGACAATACTGTTATACCGAAATCGTAAAAAACGTTCTGGACAGATTTCGCCATGGATGGGATCTTATGAACATGGAAGGACAAAGAGCAGCAGAATAGTTTCTATTACATTTTTGTATTGATACCGGTTTATTGCTCCTTCGACAAAATACAGAGGCCGTGTTCCAGCCCAAATAATGCATGATCATACCATAATGGTGGGTGAATGTTTAACACTTTACGTTAATAATTTTTTTCTATAACGTTCGCCTCACAACTTTGATAGATTCTGTAATCGCTTCAAGTCGTAACTCGTCACTGAAGATGATCGGTGATTTTAATAACAAATTAGCATGGTATATAGGAAAATATTTTTAAAATATTTCTGATATAATTTTATGCGCAGACCTTTCTCCGTTCTTCGACAGTAAAATGTTGATATACCTTGATCTACTGTAGACAATTTTTGTTCATTGTTTCGCTAAGACGCGGTTTTTTCGAAAACCGGCGATATTTTAATTCAGCACCGTATAATCGAGTTCGCAAGATTCGTTCTGATACTTTCACATTAAAGACTGCAGAAGATACAACAACTCTCTGATGGAAGCTTGTCTATTTTGCAAGGTTTTTTGCGATGGTTTTACGTGACTGGTGGTAAGTTGTCGACTGTTGAGAGCAAATTTTCTTTGATAAGTGTTGGAATTATTGTCACTATTCAGCGTGAAGTTTTATTTTTCTAGCAACATTGCTTTGAGTATACAAACTAGTTCCTAATAAAGTTTTATTTTAATTTTCTCACTGTTTCTAGAACCTTTGGTTTTTCTTGGCGCATAAGTTCGTAATAAAAATACGAAGTATAAAATATAAGACACTTAATTAAAAACGGCAAATACGTTATCACAAACATATTCATTGAGGGTCCTAAAAATTATGGATAAATGTTACTTGTATAAACGCATTATAGCGCCCCTTCAATTTCCTAAAATTCAGCGAACGCAGGCAAAGTTATGAGCAAAATATTAGTGACCCCGAAACTTAATACTGTGAATGATATAAATAAATATACAGTGACTTACAGACAAAATCATGCAGTGCTATAAAAATTATATATTGTTGAAATTATATAACAAGAAATCGTTTTTGAATATTATATATTGTAAGGGTTGGTTGCCCTTTACTTGGACAATTGCTTTTAGTCTATTTGGAATAGATTTCAGTCATTTCTGCCATTCTTCTAATAGAGGTTGTTTTAGATCATTTCTGTTTGATATTTCGTGATTACTTATTCCTATCTCTAACATGTGCCATAAATTTTCAATTAAATTTATATCTGGAGACTGGGGTGGTGGTTCACATACTTTTGGGCATTTGTACAACAACCACTGTTTTACAATATACAAAGTGTGCTTCGCACCGTTGTCTTGATAAGATTGAAAATTGTTTTCAATTCCAATTTTTTGGGCACTAACTTTCAGATTTTGTTTTAGAATGTCCAAATAAATAAATTTGTTCATAATTCCTTCAATGAAGTGCAGATTTCGTATCCCTGCGGCAGAGACACAATCCCATGCCATTACATGTCCACCTCCATACACCTTATTGAACTTCATTTCTTTATTCTTTTTTCTCCATATTGTGATTTTACCATCCGATTCAAAAATTTCCGGATTAACCCCTTTACCAAGTACCTTTGGAGCACTCAAAGATGGATTCTGTTTTGAAGTTTGTACAATTCATCGCTCATCATGTTCGTTAAATATTTGTCTTGTACTTATTCTGCCTTTGTTCTTTACTCTGTTGTTTTGAACATAACCTTCAATGATCTGTTGAATAGTAGACGGACTTTTGTTTAAAATTTTGGCTATTTCCCTTTGGCTTTTTTTTATTTTTAAAATGAAAAATAACAACCCATCTCACTTTAACTAATGTTAATGCTAACACTAATTGTCACTCGACTGGAATTTACACGAAAAATGAATTTATGCACTTTTCAAGAAAGGGGATCCACCGACATGTGTATGTTTTCGCTGTATATTTGGTTGCATCATTTTCTCTGTGATATTTATTTATGAGCTTTTAACATAGTTGTTGTTATTAATTGTGCTGTGTTCGATGAATTGTCTTTTAATTTTTTTATAACAATATATAACACTCTTGCAAAACTGAAATGTGTTTAATTCTTTTTCAAAGGACTACTGTGTGTATATACATTGTAGACTAACAGTCTGTATATTTAACAAATACATATATACATGTATTTTTCCGGGAAAGTACAATAGTATGTACAGTGTATCACAGCTGAAACTTGGACTAATTTAATTACCAGATACTGTACATACATAGTCTCATAAAGAGAAAAAATGTAAATTATGAAATAAAATGAAATAAGATAATAAACAATTAATTACAGATAATAAGAATACGAGGATAGTTTGACAAGTAGTGAGAATGACACATATTCCGATATTTAGATAAATCGGTTGATTAGTTTATTTTTCATAGCTGATTGAAAAAGAAGCAACACGTCGTTTTGTTAAAATGGAAAAAGCAGAGTATCGTGCGGTGATTAAATACTTCGTAATTAAGTGTATGAAAGCTACCGAAATAAAAGATAAGTTACGGGAAACATTAGGTGAATCTGCTCCATTATTCGCCACAATAAGTAGATGGGTAAATGAATTTAAACGTGGTAGAACAAGCTATGTTGATGAAGCGCGCTCTGGAGCACCCAAAATCGTGACTTCTAAGGAAATGATTATAAAAATCCATAATATTATTACGAAAGATCGACGACTCAAAGTGAGAGAGATGGCAGAAATGGTAAACATTTCAACAGAACGCGTACACCACATTTTAACGAAAGAATTGGGCCTTTCCAAGCTTTCGGCAAGATGGGTGCCGCAATTGCTTACGACTGATCAAAAGTTCACTCGTTTGCGCATTTTCAATGAGTGTTTGGACCTTTATAAGCGGAATACGGTTGATTTTTGTAGGCAATTTGTTACTTGCGATGAAACTTGGATACACTACAGTACACCCGAAACTAAACAACAGTCGAAACAATGGTTAGAACGTGATTCTGCACCTCCAAAGAAAGCGAAAACCACTTTATCGGCAAACAAGGTGATGGCATCAATTTTTTGGGATTCAAAGGGCATTTTGCTCATTGATTACCTTCAGAAAGGTGCCACAATAAACGGACAATATTATGCAGAACTTCTACAAAAATTAAGTGTTGAGATTCGTGCTAAACCGCACGGAATGGCAAAGAAGATGATTCTGTTTCACCAAGATAACGCTCCCTCACATACCAGCACAGTGGCGATGTCCAAAATCTACGAATTGCATTTCCAATTAGTACTGCATGCGCCTTATTCGCCGGATCTAGCCCCTTCCGACTTCCACATTTTTCCAAAATTGAAAACGGCACTAGGTGGAAAGAAATTTTCGTCTAACGACGAGCTTATCATCTACGTAAATGAGTATTTTGCAAGCCTTCTGGCATCGCATTTTCGAAGTGGCATAAGGGCATTGGAGCACTGTTGGAATAAATGTATTGCTCTTTTAGGAGAATATATTGAAAAATAAACATTATTTTGTATTTAAAAAATTCGTTTTTCCTTTCCATTCTCACTACTTGTCAAACTATCCTCGTATATATAAAATAAGTAATTGACAGAATAGGATAATAGGTAGTTCTTCAAACATTTTACCTTGATTTTACAAAGAACATTATTTAATTTACTTTATTTAAATTTGTACTTACAGATTTTAGTGAAACGTTTAGAAGTAATGTACAACCTTATTTAAATTTGCTATTCCTTTTGTTTCTAAGAAGTGTTAGACATAGTTATGTTCAGCATTTCAATTACAGTTTTCTTCACTTTCATTTAATAGAACGTGTTAACATTTTAGTTATGCTCATAAGATGGCGATACTATTAATGTATTTTTATTGTATTTATTAGATACTTGTTTATTTGTTGGAGGTAGTTCCTAATACTATTCAGTGTTAATTATACAAAATAAATATTATTAATTATAATCAGTTGGTAACCCTAGCTCCTGTATATAATAATGTTTGTACTAAATTAAATATATGCAAGAAATGGTATTTTAAACTACAACATAACACGTATATTTTAAATATTCCAATTTTAAAACACACTGAACAGGTTTAATGCTTGTTTGCATCTTCATATTCATACTAATTTCTACATCTACAGAGCACGTAGACTTCTTAAAAATAATTTTATTTATGTAACTTGATTTACTTAAATAATTAGAGCCAGTATTTTCATTGGGCGTTTTTTATCGATAATACTGTAATGTTTAAATATTTTCTTCAGAATTTTTAAATTTAATTTTGAAAGGATTGGTTAAATATCTAAAAGCCTGTAGAATATACACACATATACTAAAATGTATTTTAAGACAAAGAATGGAATGAAATTCTTGTCAAATGATACTGTGAAAGATAAATATTAATACTATAACTGGTTTATGAAGGGTTGTAAAAGGCTGCTGTAAAAGAATAGGGAATGGGGACAAAAATATTACATCTAACAGCTTTCCGTTTGAATCATACAGTTTCAAACACATTAGTCCGTTATACAAAAATAGTACATTGTAAAGGGCTTTCCAATAGGGACTTGACAACTTTTAAGTCAATTTGTGAACGCACCCTTTCACTAATCATCGAACTGTCACTGTCAATTTATTCAGTAAACTTAACATTTTCATCATGGTAAAGGACACGAACGAAGAACGTCCGCAAATTATAAAAATTTACTACAGAAATTCGGAGTCAGTGACCGCTACTTTAAGAGCGTTAACTCCGATTTTCGGTCGTAATTCTCGCCCTAGTAGACAGGCAGTAACAAGTTTAGTGCAAAAATTTGAGTCTACATATTCGTTGTGTGATGTGCCGTGCCAGTGAGACAACGGGTTGGTCGAAGTGTCGAAAATATCGCTGCCGTTGAGACGTCCGGAGCAAATGATCCAAATCAGTCAATTCCACGGCGTTCTCAAGAGTTGGGCATCGCCCAGACCACTTTATGGCGAATTTTGCGAAAGGATCTTGGTTTACACCCATACAAGATCAAGCTGACTCAAGAATTGAAGCCGATGGACCATTTGAAGCGACGTACGTTCTCCGATTGGGCTCTGGAAAAGATGCGCCAAGATGATCAATTTCATCGCAAAATCATTTTCAGTGACGAAGCTCATTTTTGGCTCAATGGGTTCGTCAATAAGCAAAATATGCGTTATTGGTCGAGTGAAAATCCACATGTGCTTCATGAAACACCACTTCATCTACAAAAAATAACTGTTTGGTGCGGTTTGCATGCCGGCGGCGTCATAGGGCCATATTTTTTCGTCGACGATAATGATCGTCACGTTACTGCGAATGGTAAGCGTTATCGCGCCATGATTACCGATTATTTTTGGCCCGAATTGGAAGATATGGACTTAGACAACATGTGGTTTCAGCAGGACGGTGCCACAAGCCACACAGCACACGTTACAGTCGATTTATTGAAGAGTAAGTTTGATCAGCGTGTTATCTCAAGAAATGGACCAGTCGATTGACCGCCTCGTTCGTGCGAGTTAACGCCTCTAGACTTTTTTCTTTGGGGCTACGTCAAGTCATTTGTTTATGCCAACAAGCCGACAACGTTGGAAGAGTTCAGAACCAACATTGAACGCGAAATAGCAGCCGTTTCGGCCGAATTGTGTGGCCGAGTCATCGAAAATTGGGTCCAACGAATCGACCGCTGCAAATGTGCCTGCGGTGGCCATATGAACGAAGTCGAGTTCCATTCATAAATGTTTTGATTGTACTTCAACCCGATAATAAAGTTTTTGAAATATCTCAAATGGTCTGCATTTTATTTTGAAAAAAACTTGTCAAGTCCTTATTGGAAAACCCTTTATATCGAGTAGGAAAAGCCTAACATTCCTGGATGTTCGTGAAGATTGCTGTCAAGACAAAGCCGAGCAGGATCAGGAATACTTGTCATAGCTCTAATAATATTCCTCTAATCTTTAATAATTACAGCATTGCCAAATAACTGTAAATATAAGAACATAATTTCAGAATGTGTTCTATAATGTAACGGGTCTTCCAATAGGGACTTCCGAACTTTGATAGTTGACAGCGGCCATATTGTTGACGCTACATCTGTCGAATTGGCTGTCGTTTATTCAGTCTGTTTTGTCAAATCACCATGGACGGATATAGCGTTCAACAACAAGTGAAAATGAGAAAATTGTTTTATCAAAATGGGTGTTCTGTTTGGGCAACGTTTCGCGCGGTTCGCCCATTTTACGGTCACCATAATCGTCCTACCGAGAGGACTATTCGCAGTGTGGTGGATAAATTTGAGTCCACTGGATCAGTAAACAATGAACCAAAACCCGTACGACGATGAAACGCAAGATCTGCCCAAAAAATCGCCGCTGTCCATGAGAGTGTTTAAGAGAATCAGAGGTAGTCGATTTCGTCTCGCTCACGGGAACTTGGCCTTTCGCAGACTACAATTTGGCGAATTTTACCTCCTGATTTGGTCCTGCACTTGTAAAAAATTCAACTGAGCCAGAAGCTGAAGGTAAACGATCATAGACAACAACGTGTGTTCGCTGAACGGGCTCCGGAGCAGTTAGAAACTGACTCTAATTTTCATCGAAAAATCATCTTCAGCGATGAGGCCCATTTTTGGATGAATGGGTCCGTCAACGAAGAAATTCACCGTCATCGGTACATATTTCTTTGAGAACGACACGAGCCAGGCCATCGCCGTCAACGGCGAGTGCTATAGGTCGATAATTACCAACTGCTTTAGGCCTGAATTCGATGACATGGAAACCAACGACATGTGGTTTTAACAGGACGACGCTACGTGTCACATGCCACATTGGACATTCTCCACGAGCGATTTAAGGGCACGGCCATCTCACGTGGAGGTGATGTGAACTGGCCACCGAGATCGTGCGATTTAACGCCATTAAACTTTTTCTTGTGGGGTTTTCTTAAGTCGCAAGTCTACGCGAATAAGCCACAAGCCACAGCGACCCTCATAGCCAACATAACCCATGCCATCGGGCAAATTTAACCTGATTTATGCGCCAGAGTCATGGAAAATTGGACATTTTGGATACGCGCCACCCAGCGACACCGCGGCGGACATTTGCACGGTGTTATATTCCATACATAAGAGCATTTCAAACGAATAATAAATTTCGATATCTCACACACACATTGTTTTATTTAAACTTGAAGATAGGAAGCGCTTAATGAAAGACCCGCTATTATGGTAGTAAAAAAATTTCCGAAAAACGTATTTTCAATCATTTTTGCATTTTAAAAACAATAGTAAAAAAATATTATTAGCTGACTGATAGCTCAGTTGTAAGTCACTGGCTTATCACGGCGAAGATCTCAAAGTAAGGGTTTTTCGTGGTTTCCTTTCTCGTTGATTATTATTATCATTCTTACAGTACGGAAATGAAAATTTGTTATTTTTCATTGCCTGGCGACGACTACATGGATGGAAATACTGACTTTATCATCTAGAAACCTTATCGCGAAGCAATCACAAACATATTTTTAAGAAGTACATACAATTACCTATACGACGCATTTTTAATCTACGATCACAGAACCGTATTCGTAAAAAGCAACTCATCTGTCTGTGCTGCTGCTATTGCTCAAGATGTAATTCTCAACAGTAGATTTAAGCAATCAGTCTATGCAATTTGCAGTTCGTTATCTATTTAAAATTTTGTTCTCCAAAAGAGTTTCTTTGAGATTTGGAAACAAAAATGGTTACAGAGGCCAAATCTGAATCAGAAGACAGGTATTCATTTTCTTTGACGGACAAACAGATTTCCTGGTACATTGTCACAAAGCAACAAAATACTTTGTGTCGGTTTCCTGAGTCGTTATGTTTTAATAAAATTGTCGAAGCGATGGCTTAAATTTATTTTTCTTTTTTTTTATTTTCCTCACGGAATACCATTACAATCTGTTCATTATTAGAACAATGAGTAATTTAAATCTAACCTAACTTGCTAAGTGATTCCTAATTTACAGTCTTACTCGATAGTAGTCCCTAATTTTTAACAGCTTATTTGCTACTTTGTACACTGAACTGTTGTGTACACTCCCGCACTGTGCTCTGCTTTTGTTTATTAACTTCACTAAACTAATTCATAAGGTTTGATCCTCTTTAGTCGTCTAGTCTGTTTCGTGTTATCCAGGAGTTGGATAGCCTCTGGATTCACGTGCCGATGTAGTCTATCTTCATGGTTCCTAGCATGCTTAGCGATTATCTGTCTAACAGTGTCAATACCTAGATCTTTGTGGATGTCACTATTCCTAACGTACCAAGGAGCATCTATGATGTTTCTTAAGACCTTATTTTGAAATCGTTGTATTAACTGTATATTGCTTTTGCTGGCACATCCCCATATCTGGGTGCCATAACTCCATATAGGTTTGAGTATTTGATTGTATAAAAGTATCTTGTTGTGTATGGACAGTTTGGATTCACGTCCAAGTAACCAATACATTCTTTTGTATCTTAGTCCCAATTCTTGCCGTTTCTTTTTGACATGTACTCTCCATCTGAGTCTTGCATCAAGAGTTATGCCCAGATACTTTGTTTAAATTTATGTAATACTCTTTCATTATTGTACTGACTATCTCCGTATATAACGAGATTCTCTGGCAGTTCCAAAAATTAATTGCCATTGTTTTCAATTCAGAGCATGTGATCTTTAATTCTTAGGACGGACTGATACCGTTAACATGCTTCTGTAAAGATTGTTTCAATTCTAAGACGATAATGAATCCATGTTTCATGTCTAATGACATGGCTTAACAATTAAAATTAACAAAATCAATTATGAACGTATACGGTCAACATGAATATTCAAGAATAACTTTTTAACTTATTCGTTGTTTTGTTGTGAATTTTATAATGACCTTGTAGTTGATTTTATTAATTTCGCTTTGTTATCTGAGGCAACAAATGACAGTTACTAATATTAGTAATGTTGCAATTGTTTTATAAAATGGAATATAAATTACTAATCTGTATGTATTTGTATGTAATTAAAAAATGTCGTGTATTCACTAAAAAGCGAAGTCGAAGCAGAAATTTTAAATTGTGTTTCAGCCTCATAAATTTATTTAACTTATTTATCTTTAAAATTCTTCTTGTCCAAAAACAGGGAAATTGCATTAGAATTGAAGGAAATGGTGGATTGTATAAGTTATGTATTAATATTGTCTGTGAGTATTAGCTAAATATTTATTCAAATTATTGCACTACATTACTTGTCTTGCAGAATTTTCAATATTTTAGCAGATAAAACAAAGATGAATACTTTATAGTCATATACACATCAAGCGCTATAATTTCTCGGTCTAATTGCTTTACTAAATTCAAGCTATGTAGTCCTCTGCATAGTTGCATTAAATCGTGCGACGTGTTAATAGCATAAAGGTAAAATTTCAGGCTTGTAGTATTATTAGTGTATAAATTGCACTGAAATGGTTACCTCAACGTTGTAGGTACACAATATTTTATTTCAAATATATCTAACATAAAATATTGTGACAATTCAATAAAAAAACATTTAGATATATGCATGAGATTGATTTATATTTTGTAGTAAAAGAATAAGGATAGATTTCGAATGGAAACAATGTCTCTCGAAGATGAATCACGTTCTTATCAATTACTCAAAACACAGAATTATGCGAGGGTAGATTAGTGTTGCCTCCGATCTGATGATTGCATTGCGAAGTTTGTCATTTTGACAATATATTTACCTTGACAGTTTTATTATTCGGTTGCTATTTCTATTGTTGACAGTAACTTGAAAATTTTATGTCAGCGAAAAAATGGAATTAACTCCCGAACATTTTCGTGCAATTATTTTTCATAATTTTCGGCGTGGATCATCTCAACAAGAATGAATCGACGAGCTGAAGTCTTTATATGGTGATGAAGCACCATAGAAAACTACAGTATATCGTTGGTATAGTGAATTTAAACTTGGACGGCGTTCTTTGGACGATGAATTTCGTGAAGGTCGTCCCACAAATGTTGTTGCGTCGGAAAACATTAATGCAGTGTCTGAATTGATAATGCAAGCCCGTGTGACATACCGTGAGATCGAGACATCTCTAGGTACTAGTAACATCAGCGTGCATAAGATCCTGCATGAACATTGAGCCGTTAAGAAGCTATGTTCACGTTGGGTATCATACAATTTGACAACCGCTCAAACAAGGACTGGCATTGATTGGTGCCATAAATGCACAAAAAATACAATGGCAGTGTTTCAAAGAACATTTATAAAGTTGTCACAGGTGATGAATCTTGGATCTGTACGTATGAGCCCGATAGTTAACAGCAGTCGACTGTGTGGGTATTCCAAGATGAGCCAAAACCAACAAAAGTTGTTCGCGCTCGAAGCACATCAAAACAAATGGTCGCCTGTTTTTTCGGGAAATCCGGTCACGTTGCAATCGTGCCTTTTGAGAGTTATAGAACAGTCAATTCCAAATGGTACACAACTATTTGTTTGTCAAAAGTTCTCGAAGAAATAAGAAAAACAAACCGAAAACGACAGAACATTTTCCACCATGACAATGCGAGCTCTCACAGATCTGTTCAAGCAATTGAATATTTGACCGGGCAAAACATTGAATTGGTGAGCTGCCCGCCGTACAGCCCTGATCTAGCACCCTGTGATTTCTGCTCCCACACGTAAAGAATAAACTTCGTGGTCAACGGTTTTCTACGCTGGAAGAGGTAGTTGAGGCATTCAAAACTCACAGTTTGAGATACCGCCTTCACAGTGGCAGCAATGCTTTTCGTATTGGTTTAAACGAATGCGAAAGTGTATTGATTTTCAAGGAGAATATTTTGAAAAGCAATAAAACCATTTTGGATAATAAAATAATTTTTTTTGTTTGCTATTTCCGAAATATAAACGGCTACCCTCGTATCTGTGAAAAGCAACCCAAATGTCTATTATGATACTATTGTTTAAGATGCAATTCTCAACTAGAACATCCAGATTGTAGCTCAGATTTAATTTAACATGATTATTTTCGATTCAATGATCCAAAACGGAGCTTCAGAAGAAATACTTTTAGGACAATAACGAAGTGCAGGAATATTTCGAAAGCTTAATTTAATAAATATATAAAAGCTAGTAAAGTAATTATATTGAAAAATAATCATATCACTATTCTTTCGACGAGTAAAGCCCGGAATTTATTTTCGTATATACATACGATATATCCTCTGTTCTGAAAATAAACCGAATGGCGTAAGTAGTTGTGCCAACCATTAGAAGGAGATTAATTTATAAAGCGTCAACATTCTTAAATAATTTGTAAAAGGTTTATGATATTTCGTTCGTTTTTAAGCGACAGTAGTTTGTCGAACAAATAGTCGAGATTAAGCTTTGCGTCAAAAACGAAAAAGTGTTTAAATTCACTACCAAAAATAATAATTTATTACGAACACAATGAAAAAACTTACATAAAAGATGAAAAGCACAAGACATAATTCCGCTAATTAGAAAGCGACATAAAACGTGGACAAGACCAGATAAAGAAAAAGTCGAGACATTTGCTGAACACTTAGCCAATGTCTATCGGCAATTTCCTCGTAAAAAACCCACAGGAAAAAGTAAAAGTTACTTCATTCTTCGCAACATCATTTAAAATAATTTAAATCCAAAAAATCCAAAATTCCTAGATGTTATCATAGGATTAGTTATAAAATAACTACGAAACAAACCATTACTAGTCTAACCTAAGTTTATTGCCGAAGTGTTGCAGAATGAATCAAATCACAATTTCTAGACTTTATAATCGTTTTTTGGTAACCAGAAGCACACTATACAGGCAAGGGATTCCTGTCGAAATCGGCACGCAGAAATCGCGCTCTTAATGCTATCTAAGTTCGAAATGAGTTTCCCAATGTCATTGGAAGACCGTTGGTTTAGATTATTGTTACTGCGCAAATAAGGACAATATGTTTGGAATGGGGGCGAGTATTATGCATTCTTGAGATAAGAAGTAACCTACAATTTGCTTGGGAGTAGCTTCGATATGATGGTGGTGGCGTAACGTTAGAGACCAAGATAAGTTCCGAATCCTACGTTAATCTTTATTTCACAGAGTACGGAACGCTCATTACTCATAAATATCTGGATGAGATTCTGCGACATATTATTCTGACGTATGCAGCAGCAATGGGAGAGGAATTCATCGTCATGGAACAACTGGATTGGTGAAGTTGGTATAGAGTGAATGGAGTGGGAACTCAATTGCTCAGATGGAAATCCAATGGAATACGTTTCGAGATGTGTTGCAGCACGAAATATGCTACCAAAAACGTTTCAGGCATTACAAATTGCTGTCAGTAAGGAAAGAAATTCCATTTCTCAAGACATGTTCATTATGCTAATACGTTAAAATGTTTATAAATGAAGATCATACAATTTTTTAAAATTTATTATTTTTTTTAAGAAATATACATTGATTGCTTTGAGCAGAGTATAAAACGTCCTATCCACTACGTTAAATGATTTCGATTACAAGGAAACAAAAAAAATGCTCAAAATATTGGCCGTCACAACAGATTTGTATTTTATGTTTTAAATTTTTGAAAACATTCCGTAACGTTGGAACATCAATATCTTGGGCTAAATCGCTACCCTTTATAAAACTACTTCTACACCACAACTGAGTTCCTAGAGAAGGTATGTATTTTATGACACACACACACATGCATAAACACAAACTACGTATCTGCTTCTGGGTTTCCGGGCAGTAGTTCAGCCCTGAAGATGTCCCATACAAATAGGTACGAAACGTCGGCAGATATACTAGTGACGCGGTTCCAGCCCGGAAACCCAGAAGCAGATAGCATGGACCACGACCGCGGAAGTCTACGTACCACAAACTACGTATACTTATTTGTATTGTATAAGGTTTTCCAATAGGGATGATATGAGTTTGAAGTGACATTTTGGCCATTTGTAATATGTCATGATCTGTCATTTGTTTTTCATCGTATTCAGTAGTGTTTACAATTTCATCATGGAGAGATATATGCAAGAACAACGTTTACAAATTATTCAGTTCTATTATCAAAATAATCGTTCTCCAATTGCAACTTTTCGTGCGCTTTTGCCATTTTATGGTCGTAATAATCGTCCAAGTGTGCTCGCTATTCGTCGAATTCTTAAAAATTTTGAGGTTACATTTTCTTTACATAATTTTCAAGTGCCAATAAGACAAAGAACCGCTCGAAGCAATGCAAATATTGCTGCCGTTCAGGCAAGTGTTACTGAAGACCATAATTTGTCGATTCCAAGACGTTCTCAACAATTGCGACTGTCTCAAACCACAACCTGGCGGATTTTGAGAAAGGATTTGGGTTTGCATCCCTATAAAATTGTTCTCAGTCAAGAACTGAAGCCATTGGACCACCGTAAACGTCGTGAATTTACTGATTTTGCCTTGGAACAACTTGAAAACGATGAGGCTCACTTTCATCTGGATGGTGTGGTAAATAAACAAAACTGTCGATTCTGGTGCGAAGAAAATCCACAAATTATTTATGAAAAACCATTACATTCACCTAAATTGACAGTTTGGTGTGGTTTTGGTATGGTGGAATCATCGGTCCGTACTTCTTTCAAAAAGAAGCTGGTAACACCGTTACTGTCAATGGAGAGCGGTATAGATTGATGATAACCAACTTTTTATGGCCGACATTGGAAGAAGTTGATCTTGACAACATTTGGTTCCAACAAGACGGGGCTACGTGGCACACAGCAAATGCAACAATAGAATTATTGCGAGAAAAGTTTGGAGATTCGATTATTTCAAGAAATTGTGATATTAAATGGCCTCCAAGAAGTTGTGATTTAACACCATTAGACTATTTCTTGTGGGGTTATTTGAAGTCATTGGTCTATCGAAATAAACCAGACTCTCTTCAAGCTTTACAAGTCAATATTGAACGTGCCATTCATGACATACGACTAGATTTAGTGGAAAAAGTGCTCGAAAATTGGGTTCATCGAATTCGTTCATGCAGAAGAAGTCGTGGAGGCCATTTGAATGACGTTTTATTTAGAACTTAATTGTATCGATTGTACTTTACATTAAATAAAAAACTTTTGAATTTTCTTAACAATAAGTGTGTTTTTTTTAAAGAAATCATATCACTGTTATTGGAAAACCTTGTATATTATAATTATATTGCATATTGTAATAAAGTATGTTATTTTTATAATCCTTCAATATCATGCTATTAGTTATGGCAATTTTTAGTTCTCTAAGATTTAAGTAAATAAAAATTTAAATTGATTTTGCGGATGAGAGATATTTATTGATCTTTTTAGAAAGATTGTAGTATCAGCTATAGCTCCGTCTTTTTGGGGATAGTCACGCAAATTTAATTCTGTACATCCCTGGGTAGTAATTGTTTTAAGAATAGAATCGATTAATGGCCTTAAAGATGCGTAAGTGTTTTTCATGGACTAAGTTCGGAAATTTCGAAAATTCGTATTAAGAATATTTAAACTGATATCATCATTGTTAGTTGTATTAGAAGTCAATAGCAATATTGTGTACGGATATCAAAACCTTAAGGAAGCGGTTGTTGAGTTGTAGATATTTAGGTGGACGGAAATGCAATTGTTTTTGTACTGCAATGCAGTAACTTTCATACGATAGCCTGATGGAGACAATATAATAATTTTACTTTATAGAAAAAGGAAAATATATATATTTGTTTCTTGAAACCACCTCCTTAGAGATTTCCACTTTATTTCCTTCCTTGTTGTAGATCATTACCTATTATTATTTTGGTGTTAAAATTTTAAATTTGCTAAAGAATTTTTTATGATAAACACTTCTAAAGTCACACAGTTGATGTGTAAAAACGCTATACACAATATTATTTAGATATCTTAGCTCCTAAAGTATATATTAGTGATATATGTTGTGTTCGAAAATATCTAATTTATCTAACGTTAACTTAATCAGTTTTTTTTTAAATGCATTGTACGAAGGTGGTTTGACGAGAAACGATACTTAAAATGAAATAGGATATCCAACATTCCCCTTCAATTTGAACGCACTTGAACTAACAGTCTTTGTTTAACAGCCTTTATACATTTTTTGCAATGATCTTTCTTGAGATTTGCCAAATACTGTTTCATTGCTGCAATAGGTTTTTCAACCGATTTAATCTTTTTATCCAACCTATTAATTCTATAGAGACTGAAATCAAATTAAACATAGATGATGAAAGAGTAAAGAGAGTTTATGCGAGTTATCGCTCTGGAATAACCACTACCTTATCTACTAATAAAAATATTTTGACTTTTTTAATGAATGGTACAAATCTTTTCGATAATTTCTTGAGTTGCAGTTGTCGACAGTCTTGGCTGCATATTACTTTCAATGCTTTATCAGTATGTTTAAATTGTACCACTCAGCAATAATTGAGGCTGCTGAGAGAGCATCTAATGTTTCTTGTATTTTTTTAAATTTTAAATAAAGACACCCCCTTTGGGTGAATTTATTGTATAGCAATCTAGTAAATTAACACTAATGAGCTATTTGTTTTTAACCTAATTTGCTATAATTTTAAAATTACATAGCACTTATCCTATGACAGTCACTTTGGTTCTGACATTTACATTTAGCATTGTTTTTGTGTGCATTGAGTTTTTTATTAATATTTTCACTGCACTAGGTCAAATGGTTTCACTCTTTTTAATCTTCTGACTAAGCCATCATTATCCAGGAGCCGTGGAGTGTTTAAAACCTTCAAAAAAATACACGCTGGACTGGTTGATGAATTGCGAGTGTATATCAGAAATTAGTGAAATTCAACCTGTTACTATTAGAATATTGTGCCAATTCCCGCCGAATAAAATACATTTTTCTGGGCCCATTAATTATTTGCCATTTCGTTGTTTTTTTTTTTTATTATAATGATTACTTGTATAATGTCTATAGTCTAAAATAAAATACAGTTTTTTAAATTATGAGAATACTGGTTTGCATTCAAGGTATTTACTATGCAAATTGACATTGATATGAGACGATTTGCCGAGTATACGAGTCTTAATTTAGTGGTCGTGTTTACATTAGCATATAAGCTGAATATAGCGAATTTCGCATTCAAAAGTTAGTATGCCTGCATAATATTACAAAAAAAATTAAGAGAGACGCATTTATTATAACAGCTTTAATTGTATGAATAATTATTCTAATCGTGTACGAAGACGGTATTTTTGTAGAGAATTAAGACTTGTTCAACAACTTTGTAGACTGAAGTTAAAGTTAATTAGTAGACGAAGAAAATTATTCCAAAATCACAAAAGATCCGCATCTAGTATAACTAGATTTCCCTCACGCTGGTAATTCTAGTGATTTTACCAATACATGTCCATCGAATCCCCACCATTTCATTCATGTTTTGTGAAAAGGATCATAGGTATAATTTAACCTCAACGACAACCAGTATCGCAGATGTACAGAAGAAGTATATTAGCCGACCACTCATACTAGACGATAATATTCCTACGAAATCAGTGAGTACCTTGTTTTAATAATCAGGTGTTTTTTTTTGTATTCTCTTTAAGAAATTATAATTTATAATCATGTAAATTAAACAAAATCGCGTGCGGAATAGTTGTACTCCTTTAGTATTGTTTAAAATTGTATTTATAATCTGTGTGTTGTATATTTATTATATCGAAATCGAAGTAAAGTAATTCTTTAGAACAAAGGTATAAAAATTGCCTGACATTATATAGTGTATCAAAGCAAGAGACTGGTAATGTATGTATTTCATTTTTTAAACACCATATCCAGTTCTTTGCCAAGGTAAACAGCATAATTAACTAGATAGTTCTCAAAATATTTACATGTAATGGTGGCGCTGGGTTTTATGGAAAAATTATTAAGACAGACGATATGAATAGTAATATTGTTTAAACAGGTTATTATGCAACATAACAATATAATTTGTTTATGTTAACAAAAAACACCACACGAATTCGCCAGTTCTGAATATTTATAAACGTTATAAAACATCTCCGTCTAATATGTCTTATTCTTTTTATATATTAATAAAAAAAACTTCTGGGCAGTACAATTTATTATCATATGACGACATATTTGAGTTTCATGGGTGAAAATATGACGATTATATAATTAGAAACATTGAATCGATTTGGTATTTACTTGACGAAGATTCGCGTTCATATCCATTTGTAATAAACGTATCGACTATACCGTGTTTAATTACAAAAGCTGTTGATTGCCAAAAAAATTGATTACATGGTGAGATGTCATTATGGGAAGAAAGACATAAGAGTGATTATCCCAAATTATCTAACGATTTGGGTGACCTAGAGTATTCAAAATATTTCTGCACATTTTCATTTAAAATATTGTTAAGGGTGACTTTGAAGAGAAAATGAAGTATGTGTGTGATTGAAACCACTAGAAATAATAGAAAAATTCTTAGAAAAAGTGGAAATATAAACATTTTAAAATAAAAAAAGTATATTACAAAACGTTTCTTAGAATCATAACAACATGTGTCATAAAAATATAAATTATAATAATTTTTCTAATTTGTGCTACAATAACGCTATTAAAGAATAATTTGTCCATGTAGTAAATCATATATTTAGAAGGTTGTCGCTGAAAATTTTCAGATAGAACATTTCTTGATACGGCTTGTTTATTTTCTTCTTCTATTCGTCAAATTTTGTAAATTACTTTTCATAATTGAAACGAGATTTAATGGGAAGTAAATTATTTACCATGTTTTTAACAACTTCTGAAATTTCAGGTGCAATACATGAAAAATTGCCGTTCATTTTACATTGAATTTAACAAGTGTTAAATATACAGTAGAGATGAGCAAATTTAAATTCACATCATCATGTGTTGTCAATCATCACAAGCATTCCTAAACTTTAAACTTACTGTTATTTATCCAGAAAAGGAAATCAAAGGGGCAACTTGGAAAAAATAACATAAAGAACTTTTGTCATAAGATACTTATCTCACGCATTCGGCCCTTAGGGTCTTTCTCGCTTCACTCGTCGTGTACTAAATGACCTCGTTCGATAAGATCTATCTTATAACTAAGGTTGAATAAACCTCCAGGTAACGAGAGACGAGAACCGATGGAGTGGCGAACGTGTAAAGGGGTTTGCAAATAGCTTACATCATGTTAGTGACGCGAAGATGCCTTGCAAAGGCGGATTGTTAACTAGGACTACGTTAGAATATATTGGAATTATAATTCGTACCTACCCAGTCTTCCCGATGTGTCTGTACGCTATTGCGAACCGGTATTGTTCGGCATTGTCTATGACACTCATTCTTTAATAGACTATTATTTCGATGTATTTATCGATCGTTGCAGAATATCTTTATTGAGAAAATATGCTTCTCTTCTCGATATTGTGGAGGCTGTAACGTTATAATGTATTTGGCTTCTTAAGTATCTTCTTCTCCTTCTGGAAAATGAATGGATTATTCACTATTGAGCTTGTTCATAAAAATCGATGTAGGGATTTGTCCCAGTCGGCTTTTTATACCAAATTTTGAATTTTGAAACAATCGATAGTGATAATTTTTTGCTAACTTTCTTAATTGTACTTCCTTTTTTTTACCACCATATTTCGTATATTTTATAAGTCCATCTACTCAAGAAACACAGTAGTTATGTATGTCCCAAGTATTTCCTTTCTTTATCAACGCATTTCATGTATTTTATACGTCCATGCAATTACCTACGAACGAGTACGTAGGTAATTGCATTCGTTAAGAAACACAGTAGTTATGTCCCAAGTCGCATGACTGTTTCAAGTCACTTAAAACTATGGTACATAAATTGACATTTCCACCTATTTTTCTCCTTTATTTTTTAATTATTATATATAACAATCGTTTCGCTGCACAGTCGCATTTTCAGATGTTTGAAGTAAACTAGTAATTGGAAAAACTAATTGCGTTCTTCTTATTGTAACTATGTACATATATACTTCATTCAATTTTCAAAGTTTGTTTTAAAAATATAATTGAGAGTATTGGTAAATATTGTTTCATTTTTATTGAATATGCGAGCTTGAAATAAGGGACTCTATTAGATACGATATTTTATGATTTGAGTTTAAATATTTTATTTACATAAATATCCATATGTAAGTTGTATTTTCATCATATTCTATATTTTTTATGCTTTTTTACTTTAAAAATCCTAAACGATTTTGTGATAAAAACATTTTATACATTTATCGACTGAGAAAATAATTACTAAGTTTCTATAGTAATGTTTATTCAACAAAAAGAGCCCAAAGTACAGACATATCTCAATCAAGATATTACACAAAGTACGTGCCCATATTAATCAAAATTGTTACACTTAAAGTAATGTTGCTTACTATACGAGAAGGAGTCAAAAAGTTCCCGGAATTTTGTTTTAACTCTTTATTACCACAACATAGGTACACAGTCACTTAATCGCCTTCAAAGTAGGCGCCGTCTGAACACAAACACTTGCTCCACCGCTCCTGCCATTGTTGGAAGCAACGATGAAAGTCCTGTTGTGGTATCTTCCGAAGTTCAGCTGTCGCGTTGGTTTTGATGTCTTCTACGGTGTCAAAACGGTTACCTTTGAGGCCCTTTTTGAGCTTGGGGAAGAGCCAGAAATCCAATGGCGCTAAATCCGGTGTGTAGGGAGGCTGCTGGAGGACTGGAATGTTTTTTCTGCAAGCCATGTTTGCACAACAATCGACGTGTGGGAGGGAGCATTGTCGTGATGGAGTGACCATCCTTCTTGCCATTTGCCTGGACGTTTTCTTCGAACTGCTTCCCTCACTCTTTTCAAAACTTGCACGTAAAAAGGACCGTTAACCGTTTGTCCAGCTGGTACAAATTCATGGTGCACCACACCTTCGTTGTCGAAAAACGCAATGAGCATCACTTTTGTTTTCGATTTGACATGACGTGATTTCTTTGGTCGAGGAGAGGACGATGTGTGCCATTCTGATGACTGCATCTTGGTTTCCGGGTCGTACGCGTACACCCAAGTCTCGTCACCAGTAACGATTGTCTGCAAGAACATCGGGTCCTCTGTGCTTTTTTCAAAACATTCGGCCGCCGTCAACTTCCGAGTTTTCATCTGATCTGGATTCAGTAAGCGCGGGACAAACTTTGCACTGACACGTTTCATCTTCAAATCATCTGACAGGATTGCGTGTATGGATCCATGAGAGATCCCCGCTTCTTGTGCCAACTCGTTGATGGTCATTCTGCGGTCTGCTCTGATTAATTGTTTCACTCGCTCGACCATTCCTTCGTTCCTGGAGGTTGAAGGTCTCCCACTGCGACTCTCGTCTTCCAGCGATTCCTGTCCACCCTTAAATCTTGAAAACCACTCGTAAACGGCTGTTTTCTTTAAAGAATCGTCACCGTAAACTGTTTGTAAGGCTAACAAAGTCTCTGAAGCACATTTTCCCAATCTGCACATGAACTTCCGCTAAACTGCAGTCACACTGCGTGTTCAGACTTGCTCGGACCTGTCAGCGTCATAACTATGCACCATAAGGAATGTACTGTACAAAATTTATTGTGATTGAATCACAACTGCCAACACTACGATACAATTCCGGGAACATTTTGACTTCTCGTCGTAAAATACATTTCTTTTTAAAAATTAATTATTTTTCTAAAGTTTCACATATAAACTGGTTAAATTTTTATCCTTGCTCGTCTATTTTCACGTATATTATGGGGATGATCTACTTAATAACTGCCGAGTAGTTCTCTACAGTGCCTTTTTATAAAGTACTGGATAATGTATCCCTTTTTGCCCGAAGACTTTCACAGACGAAATTTCCACCCACTTTTCTCTTTTGTTTTTTAATATTTATACATAACAATCATTTCGCTCCACAGTGGCGTTCTCAGATGAAGCAAACTGATAATTAGAAAGAATGAATTGCATTTATATTGTAATTATGTATCTGTTTCTGAGAGTATTGGTAAATATTGCTTCGTCTTTGTTTTAATGTGTGAGCTTCGAATAAGGGATTCTACTGGGTATAATATTTTATGATTTTCATTTAAATATTTTATATTTCTTTTTGCTTGAAAACTTTCACACATGATTCTCTCCATCGTAGACACGATTTTCGTCGTTGAAATTTGTATATTGTTTGTATACATACTTTTTGAAGTTTGAATATTTTACAGAATTACCGCAAAATAGTATTGCACATTTGACCTTTGAATAAAAATATTCATAGTAAGAAGCACTTTAACTGACGCTGATACAATACGTATCGTATAAACAAAAGAGCGCTATTTGTCGAAAGATCATTGATATGTTTCTTCCGATCAATGCTTGAATTCAACATAATCCACAAGGATTTATCTTGATTTGTAGATATTAGTACTGTTCCATTGTAATTCATGTCGGTTTATTCTGCCTTTCTTAATTCAAAAATCGTTTATTTTCGTCTTGTCTACTATTTCTTCGATACCATTCTTCCACACAATCAACTGAATAATACGATTTGATTTTACTTGCTGTTACAGGAAATATTTTATTTATGGAACAAGATGTACCAAATTCAATACAAAAAGTTTCTTGCCTTGCTTTTTTTCCTCTTAAATTCATTAAGTAAAGAAGAGGCATCGTATATATTTAGGCAAGATGAAGCTTCGCACTATACTTCCCATTTGGTTTGATTTCTATTTTCTAAACTAAGATATATCGGTATTTTTTTGATCTCGCTTATCGCGTTGAAATTGCAATGAGAAAATCGATATTATTGTGTATACATCGATCAATTCGCAGTAGTAGAGAATGCAGAAAATGCGAAAGTTATAAAAGATTACAAAATACGAGGGTAGTCGTTTATATTTCGGGAACTGGCAACACTGATACTGTTGCCTCCGATCTGATGATTGCATTGTGAAGCTATTTCTATTGTTGACAGAAACTTGAAAATTTTATGTCAGCGAAAAAATGAAATTAACTCGCCAACATTTTCGTGCAATTATTTTTCATAACTTTCGGCGTGGATTATCTCAACGAGAATGCATCGACAAGCTGAATTCTCCAGCGTGCATAAGATCCTGCATGAACATTGAGACGTTAAGAAGCTATTTTCTTAGAACTTGCGTCGACTTGTGCCAAAAATGCACAAACAATACAATGGTGGTGCTTCAAAGAACATTTATAAAATCGTTACAGGTGATGATTTTTGGATCTATACGTATGAGCCTGATAGTAAACATCAGTCGACTGTGTGGGTATTCCAAGATGAGCCAAAACCAACAAACGTTGTTTGCTCCCAAAGCACATAAAAACAAATGGTCGCCTGCTTTGGGGAAAAACCGGTCACGTTGCAACCGTGCCTTTAGAAAGTTGTAGAACGGTCAATTCCGAATGGTACGCAACTATTTGTTTGCCAAAAGCTTTTGAAGAAATAAGGAAAACAAACCGAAAACGACACACCATTCTCCACCATGACAATGCGAGCTCTCACAGGTCGGTTTAAACAATTCAATATTTGACCGGGCAAAACATTGAATCGATGAGCCATCCGCCATATAGTCCTGATCTAGCCCCCTGTGATTTCTTTTTGTTCCCACACGTGAAGAATAAACTTCGTGGTCAACGGTTTTCTACGTCGGAAGAGACAGTTGATTCATTCAATACTCATATTTTGGAGATACCGCTTTCACAGTGACAGCAATGCTTTTCGGATTGGTTTAAACAAATGCAAAAGTGCATTGATTTTCAAGGAGAATATTTTGAAAAACAATAAAACTATTTTCGATAATAAAAAATATTTTTTTTTTGCTATTCCCGAAATATGGTAATCTCCGCCGAGATGGTAAAATTGACGCGTTGTCTTCTCCGTTATATAATATTTTGGGTGTACAACACCCAAAGCTGGGACAGAAATCAATAAAATAAAAAAGTTTACGTATAATTGTATTTTAAGTTTAAAATGAAGTATGACGGTATGATGTTATAAAAATACAAGGAGATATATTATAATTCTTAATAATACGTGTGGCCTTTTGTGTTCTACTTGGAACAGTGTAGTAGTTACTGCAGCGTTGATTGTAACTGGTTTATAATACTTCGTAATGTAAATCTGTAAATTCTGATTCGAACTACGTCCTAATTAATCCTTTTCTCGTCGAATTCCAATTTAATGACAATGACAATAATTCGAATTTCATTGTCAACAGGTTTCAATATAAAACATACGCAATGCAAAAAATTAAATCGCGAACCAACCTACCGACAGTATTTGGTTTTGACAACGCATTTAATTAACTTGAAATTATCTTTCTCTAAAGAAGTGTAGTAGATGTAAAGATCACAGACATATTCTCATGTAATAATACAATTTTAATTCAGCTTATTCAATGATTAATTATTTTTTTAAAATTTTTTATGATTTGTGTTCTTAGAAATTCGAAATATTAACATGCATAACTTGTAAATCAAGTATTTAGCTCATGCTGCTAGATTAATTTTGGAAAAATTTTATTTGAAATTTATTAATATGTTTCTCTACGAGGTCGGATCAGTAATTACCAGAGAACATAAAATGTTATTTTATTTTTCAAAGTGTTCTCCTGTAACTCATTCGACTAATATTCAAATCTTTTCATTCCTTCAGAAAAGTAATCTTCAACAAACTGTTTGAAATATGGTTAGTGTCAGCAACTGACTCCTTATTCGACCAAAATTGCTTGCCACCGAGCAATGTTTTCAAGTTGGAAAAAAGACAAACCTATAAGGATGCCAAACTTAGCGAATAAGCTGGATGCATAAGCAATTCGAAATGTAGTTTATGAATTTTGGCATGCACGAGCCTGAAGATAAGCACTCTTTTTTTACATTAAGTGGGACGTCTTGCGTTGTATTGAATAGTGTAGTCGATCTAAAAAGGACGCATATTATTCTCGTGTTATCATTTTACATTTTTGAAGATAATCGTTAAGAAGAATGCCATTGCAATCTTAAACAATAGTAGTTATAACGAGTGCACAGCCTTTGCTTACGGAGCACTTGTGCCAGCCTCAGTCCATTGTTTCGCTTGTTGCTTAATTTGGGGTGTGTAACGGTGTACGAGGTCTGTTCAGAAACTAAACGAACTTAATTTTTTAACGTTTACGATTAATTTTATATTATTTGTCCTTATTCTCTTCAAAATATACCCGTTCCCTATTCACAACTTTTCCTGGTGGTGTTTCTACTTCGAGAACCAATCTCGAAAAGCCAGTCTGTCGCATTGAAACTGAGTTTCAGTGCGACAAACAGTAGCAATAGTTGAACCCTGAAGATGTTTTATACGAGTGGGTACGAATCATCGGCAGTTATACCAGTGACGCGGTTCCAGCCCAGAAGTCAAGAAGTAGATAGTGTGGACCACGACCGCGGAAGTCTACGTACCAGATTACACTTATATCTTATTCGGAAATCATTTTCAGTGAGTTTTGTTAGTACCAGGATTATTTTTATTATCTTTTTTATGACGACCTTGTCTTAGTATATTATAAGTCGTTATTTAAATATTTTATGAGGTTAATTAAATCGTAATTTTGGCTTTTTAGAAACTGCTTTCACTTCTTTTCTCCATCTGGTTTCAAGTCTTCCTCGACCTCTTATACTTTGAAGTTATAGCGTTTTACGTCCTTGACGATGTCCTTGCCTTCCGCAAAGATTCTAGTCATGTCATTCTCTTCTTTGTTCTTTAATCTTGTTTATTACATTTATTCCTTTTAGTTCTTGCATTATTCCATGTTTCATTCTTAATCGAATTTATAATCAGCGAGTTTTGTTAGTTCCAGTATTATTCTATTACGTTTCTCGTCATTGTTTCAGCTGTGTATATTTTTGTGGTCTTTACTTGGATGTAGCAATAATTTTGTGTTAAATTATGTTCTTCATTTTTCATGTCAACATTTTGTACAGGGTTGTCTGTTTCTTCAATTATTAACGTAAGTTCGAAATGAAGAGACAATCCCTGGCATATAAAACTGCACTGATGAAGTATTTATAAGCATGGACATGATCGCTTGTGCAGTAGTGTCGATTAACTTAAGAACTACATTTCCTTATCCAGCATATGCAATGCTCAAACATTTTACTTCCCATACAGTTTTTCATTTCTATCTCTTATTCTGTGTTTGCACATTGCTTCTTGAAAGGTAATCCTGCATCAACTCAGTTTCCGTAGCAAAGTCATCCATTAGCAAGAGTATGTCTTTGTTGCTGATGATCAGTAAGTTAATACATTCATAAACTGTCTTCGAAAAGACGCTTTTTTAAGTAATTGAAAATTAAATTACATTTCGTGGTTTTCAAGTAATTTTGTATTAGCAAAATGTACGTTCCGAGAGCATAGTGTTATTTCAAAATATATTTTATATTACATATATGGTAGTTTTCTTCCAAATTTATACACGATTCATCTGTATTCAAACTTATTTATACTCTCTATTTAGAAATATTGTTTGCCTACATGGTAGCCACTAATTTCAAACATTATCTCCACCGTTCTAGAAAAAATTCTTCGAAGAGATATATTTTCAAATTGCAGAAAGTTGTTAAGGTGTATCTAGGAGTAATTAATAACGAAGATCTAATACTTTTGCTTGTCCTATTAATGATAAATCAACTAATGCCTTGTCATGACGAAATATAATTTTTTCTTTACCAAATGTGATTTTTTGCTTTTAGTTTGAATACTGGAACAGGTGTATACCAAAAGACAGTAGCTTTTACCTTCTCAACTGATGGGATTATTATTGTCTTCTTTAGAAGTTCCTACATATTGTCTAGATTTGTTTTCATATCTTGGGCATGTAGTGATCGCTACGTATCAACACATATTCAGCAATGCCAAATTTATTTTAGAAAAGCTTCGAACACTACTTTGAAATGTTCAGTCTTTGATGTTCTTGATCAATTTTTAGCATCTCGAATTGATATTCTACCAATTTTGAATTCTGCTGTACACTTTTTTGTTCCTTAGAATGAAGGGGCGTCATCCCCAAGAGTTGATTCTACTTCAGATTTTCGTTTAGGCTTAAAGTTGGAACCTTTCAAAACGAAGTATTTTACTTTATTACCGGCTAATAATTATTTTTTTCAATTTTAATGAATTTACAAAAGTTGTTTACTTAAACGAAACCCAATAAAAAATTGGTTGAATGTAAATTAATGAATGACACTCAGTATATCGTATAACACCAGATCTCTGACTGCTATCTATGTGTCGAGTCGAGAACATTTCACTCCTCACACAAAGATAAACAGCCTGTTTGAATGAATGCACGTGTTGCCAAAGTGCTGTTGTGGAAATGGCGATGCGTGATTAAAAAAATCCGGAAAAAACAAGCTTAATTTATGCAATTTCGTTTTAAGCTATCGCTTCTACGTTTACTACTGAAATGACATCAACAAGTATGGATGTTGTTCTTTTCTGGGGGACTTTACATCTAGTTCCGCTAGATGTGCGATTGATTTCATAAAATGTTTAAATAAATCCTTCGAATTACGATGGAGCGTTTTTATATTCGCGGAATGGGGGACAAGGGGTGGACATAAAAAAAACCAAATTATTTTTCTTTTTCAATATATTCACCTGCAAGACGGATACATTTTTCACATCTTTCAATTAATTTATTTATACCCTCATAAAAAAATGATTTCTCTCTATCTGCAAAATACGCCGAAACTGCCTCCTTGACTTCATCATCGGCAGTAAATTTTTTATCCCGCAGCTCTTTTTTCATTTTCGGAAACAGGTAATAATCACTCGGGGCCAGGTCTGGGTTGTAGGGTGGGTGATTCACAATTTCGAAGACCACCTTATGCAGGGCAGCCAACGCAACGCGACTCTTGTGGACGGGCGCGTTGTCGTGCAAAAGCAGAACACCTTTTGTCAATTTTCCCCGTCCTTTCTCTTTAATGGCTTCTTTTAGTCGCTCTAATATTGAAGCGTAATATTCTCCGGTTATAGAAACACCTTTATCTTTATAATCAATCAACAATATTCCTTCCGAGTCCCAAAATACCGTTGCCATGAGTTTCCCAGCTGATTGTGACACTTTAAATTTCTTGGGAGGTGCTGTGCCCTTTTTATGCCACTGCATGGAGTCTTGTTTGGACTCAGGTTTATAATGATGAACCCAAGTTTCGTCTCCAGTAATAATTCCACTCAATACACCATCCTTGTCTTCATTACAGAGGTCCAAAAATGCACGCGAACATTCTACGCGCTGTTGTTTTTGCGGCGGCGTGAGCATTCTCGGCACCCATCTTGCGCTGACCTTAGACATGCCGAGATGATCGTGTAGGATTTTAAAAATTGTTGTATCTGATACTCCAACCATTTCTGCGAGTTGTTTCTTCTTTAGTCGAGCATCTTCGAGTACAATTTGTTCAACTTTTTGGATAAGTGCTGGCGTGGTCACCTCAATGCTCCTGCCCGGCCTCGGGTCGTCTTCAAGGGATTCCCTTCCTTGTTTAAATAAACTATGCCACTTGTACACCATGGTTTTTCCTGGACAAGAGTCGCCGTAAACCAATAACATCTCATTCATTATGGTCGCGACTGATTTTCCTTGCCTGGTAAGGAACTTTATAACGGCACGATATTCGATTTTTTCCATATTTCACTTTTCACTCCTGATTATGTTACTTGGTTGACGATAGCTCAAAGACTAACTGTCTAATAACAATGAAACTTCGTATTTATACTAATCATGAGTCGCTGCACAGGCCAGGCCCCCAATGCGCCTACTCACCCCTCTACAACCCGCTCATTCCGCGAATATAAAAACGCTCCCTCGTATATAACGTTGCCTGCGATCATTTTGTTGTAAGAGTACTATTTGTTGAAAGCTTTAGTTAATAATAAGGTTGACGAACTTAATTAGCAACATATGTTTATTAATTAATTGCTATTTTTATTTAATGTGGTGAAAGTGAGTAATGAAAATTTGATATGCTGCCCAACATTGACAATATAAATTGTTGTCTGACCGGTTTCGATTTTGAAATTCTTATCAACTTCTTCTAGAACAGATATGCAAAAATATTGGAAGGTGGTTGGTGGACTCGTTTCGTTGACTAACGTATACAGATAAGTTACAATTTGCAAAAAATATTATTTAGGTAAATAACCTGAATAATAATATTAGTCACAAATGAGTTATTCGCTGTAAAAATAGATACGTTATCGACTAGGATATAAAGACTTCAAATTTTGTAATCACGTTTTAAAGGAAGGAAGGAAGGATTAGGAATAATAAATATTCAGTATTGAGCATTAGCATATATTTAAAATATGTTTTTTAATATACTTTTAAACAAAGGAATTTTAACTTATACAGCATATCATTAAGACCACCAGACAGACGGAATTAAATAAAGGAAAGGCTCATTTATTAAATACATTTATGTATGTACTTATGTTTATATGTTCAAGTAGTAAATATTATATTAAGAACAAGGTATTGGTATTTAAGATTTTAAGTTTATTTTTGCATACTTTTTGTAACAAATGTGTTTAGCAAAAATAAATTTACGATGTGAGGTATTACTTTTCGTATCCCCTGAGGATTATAGAGGCACGTATGTTTATACACATTTTTCTCCGTTGTTCTATCTGTTTTAAACAATTTTGCTTACATACATACCTGCATACATAAAGGATATTTAAAATTTCGCGGTTTTTTTAAAGAATAAATAAAACACATAATCATCGTTGTACAGACTTGATTAAAGACTCAAAAAAGGACGAAAACTTTAGGTATTCTATTGTAACTGACACTGAGACGTGATGTTTTCAATATGATTCAGAGACCAAGCGTCAAAGCTCTGAATGGAAGCATCCATGTGAAAAAAGACCAAAAAAGCCGTTTGGAGAAGTCGAAAGTAAAGATGATGTTGATTTGTTATTATAATTCGAAAGGCATAGTGCACAAAGAGTTTCTAACAACTATTCAAACAGTTAATGATGTATATTATCTTGGTGTTATGTCGCTTGGCGCGTATTCGTCGTCTGCGCCATTAATATCATGAAAATGGTACCTGGCGTTTGTTACGTAATAATGCATAATCTCATCGCTCGACGCTTCTCACTGATTTTCTAACTACAAATGACATTTTAACCATCAACCATTCATCGTATTCACCGGATTTGGCCCCCTGTGATTTCTATCTATTTTCCAAGCTACATTTGTTGATGAAAGGACAGCGTTATGCCGACGTGGAAGCCAATAAAAAGGCGTCGACAGCGATCTTGGAGGACATCTCTAAAGATGAACTTAAAAATTCGTTCGACATGTTATTTAAACGTGAAAAACGTTATATTGAAGTCGAAGGCGAGTACTTTGAATAAACATAATTGAATTATACTAAAATAGTAAGCTTTTTTTATTTTTAAAAAATTTCATTTTCTCTGACACAGGCTGTGTATTTACTATATATTTTTAAGGAAGATTATGTGTAAATGTTTACCATGTTACGAATAATAAGTGATACAAGTTTCATTGAAAATATTCTTACCTATTACAGAGAAAATTTGGTAATGAGTTGCCGCTCCACCTAAACAAATACATTCTGCTATTCGCTCGGGTATGCTTCTAAGATATTCTTTGCATTACAGGGGAAGCTAATTACAAACAGCTTGTATGTAACTCTTGTAAGCTAATTGGATGTTTAAGAAGCAAATCAACTCTTCGACCTATTCTGTGCCAGAAATGTTCTACGGGCGATATGTGTATGGCGACTGCGCAAGCCAATCAAAAATATCGATGTTGATCTCTTGTAGGAATCGTAATGAAACAATTGCAAAGTTAAAACAGGCGACCACTGATCGGGAAGATAGATTAAGATTTAGGGATCGGCACAATACTTCAAGATGTGTTGTGGGATGTTTTTTTGCAGAGATAAGCTATAGAATAAAAATGCTCTTCATATATCGCTATATTCGTTCGTTTGGCTCGAGTTTTCATCGTCCTATCGTGTTGCCCCTCACTAGTCGGCATAGTGCCCTTATATTACATTGGTATAATGCGATGAAGAGTTAAATTATCTTGTTTTTACAGACGAATATAGTTTTTATTTGTGCCCAGTGTCCATGATGGGGACGAGTCCTACGTCAAAGAGGAAAAGGACAGTCTTTGAATTTTTTTTGTAGATTGTGGGACTGTACTTACTATAGGATTGATGGTTTGAGGTGGAATTAGCATAAGAAGTAGAATTCCTTTAATAAAGTAAAAATAAAGGTACATTTACGAAGTTCTAGAAACGTTCCCTCTACCATATATCCAAGGGTTAAATAATTCCACATTTCAGCAAGACAATGTCTGTCCTTATGTTGCAGCTGTTACATTACGATTCTTGCAAGAGGCTGATGCCAATATTCTTAATTTAACGACGCGGTCGTCAGATCTATCGCCCATGGAGCATGTCTGGGATAAAATTCTCTCTAGAGAGGATAAGCTTTTTATAAAAATTGTGATTCCTTATTATCCTCAACATAGTAAACATTTGGATTAAATTAGGCTTAAATATATATACTTTTACTGAGTGACTCGCTTTCTTTGTCCCATAATATATTTACGGATAAGGTTTTCTTGGCTACATGTACACTTAGATAAATAAGAAATAGTCAAAAATTGGTTGAAATTTGTGAAAATTCATGACAAGTACGCTGAAGAAGGGACGAGAATCCATGAACGACGACGTGCACCAAAAATAACTCGTACATGCCAGTATATTGAATGTTTGCTTACGTGAACAAATTGTACATTCTGCGTTCTATCTTGAAGATTTGAAGCGCTTTAGAATGAGAATGATCCAGGTTTGCTCCGAATTAGTTGAGAACAGATGCCATTGCATCATGACATCGCTTTGTGACAATCAGGGTTGATTATTCGTTACTACCAACAATAGGAATTTTTATATTCTCCCGCAGTGCAGCTTTGTCTTTGTCCCTTGTCCCCCATCACTTAGAATTTTTTCTTTAAAATGCATGGTGCGTGTTCTTAAAGAATTAATTTTGAAAAAGTTCCTAGGCTCTTCCTTGAGTTAGAAAGGCCATCAGACATTTTGCGCCCAGGTAGGCAATCTTAATTTCATGATAATGTTCAATGTATAAATGTTCGATTTCGGTGTTCCAATTACTGGAATTTATATATTTTAACCTGTCAGGAAAAACACCATCATGCTCATGTATCTTTATTAGTTCGCGAAGTATTTGATAAAAGTGTCTTGAAAGTCGAAATTTGTCATTATAGAAAAACAAAGAAAAATTGAAGTGTTCCAGGAGCCAATCGTACCTGGTATTGTATCTGTTGTGATATACGAGGGAGCGTTTTTATATTCGCGGAATGGGGGACAAGGGGTGGAAATAAAAAAACCAACTGATTTTTCTTTTTCAATATATTCACCTGCAAGACGGATACATTTTTCACATCTTTCAATTAATTTATTTATACCCTCATAAAAAAATGATTTCTCTTTATCTTATCTGCAAAATACGCCGAAACTGCCTCCTTGACTTCATCATCGGCAGTAAATTTTTTACCCCGCAGCTCTTTTTTCATTTTCGGACACAGGTAATAATCACTCGGGGCCAGGTCTGGGCTGCAGGGTGGGTGGTTCACAATTTCGAAGCCCACCTTATGCAGGGCAGCTAACGCAACGCGACTCTTGCGGAGGGGCGCGTTGTCGTGCAAAAGCAGAACACCTTTTGTCAATTTTCCCCGTCTTTTCTCTTTAATGGCTTCTTTTAGTCGCTCTAATATTGAAGCGTAATATTCTCCGGTCATAGAAACACCTTTATCTTTATAATCAATCAACCATATTCCTTCCGAGTCCCAAAATACCGTTGCCATGAGTTTTCCAGCTGATTGTGACACTTTAAATTTCTTGGGAGGTGCTGTGCCCTTTTTATGCCACTGCATAGAGTCTTGTTTGGACTCAGGTTCATAATGATGAACCCAAGTTTCGTCTCCAGTAACAATTCCACTCAATACACCATCCTTGTCTTCATTACAGAGGTCCAAAAATGCACGCGAACACTCTACGCGCTGTTGTTTTTGCGGCGGCGTGAGCATTCTCGGCACCCATCTTGCGTTGACCTTAGACATGCCGAGATGATCGTGTAGGATTTTAAAAATTGTTGTATCGGATACTCCAACCATTGCTGCGAGTTGTTTCTTCTTTAGTCGAGCACCTTCGAGTACAATTTGTTCAACTTTTTGGAAAAGTGCTGGCGTGGTCACCTCAATGCTCCTGCCCGGCCTCGGGTCGTCTTCAAGGGATTCCCTTCCTTGTTTAAATAAACTATGCCACTTGTACACCATGGTTTTTCCTGGACAAGAGTCGCCGTAAACCAATGACATCTTATTCATTATGGTCGCGACTGATTTTCCTTGCCTGGTAAGGAACTTTATAACGGCGCGAGATTCGATTTTTTCCATATTTCACTTTTCATTCCTGATTATGTTACTTGGTTGACGATAGCTCAAAGACTAACTGTCTAATAACAATGAAACTTCGTATTTATACTAATCATGAGTCGCTGCACAGGCCACGACCCCAATGCGCTTACTCACCCCTCTATAACCCGCTCATTCCGCGAATATAAAAACGCTCCCTCGTAGTAGCAATTTAAATTCTCGTCATTTATTATACGAACTGCTGCAACTACGAAAAATGTAGTAATAATAACAAACTTTCTGCTGCAACTAACTAACTACTTACTAGAAATTGTTTCATGGAGATATAATATTATACTTAATTACCTTTAGCTCTACCAAATAAAATAATAAAGATGGGTATATAAAGAAAGGAGAATTCATTTCTTGTGCTGATATGCATACGATAAATTGCTATATTGTATTGTATTTATAGTTTGAAGTTTGGTATGGAAGTAACATTAAGTTTTAAGTAGTCCCTTTTTAATTTAAGTTGTAGGCCAAGAAATATATTATTTTCATTGTATTTACTAACTTAATAATTATTATCTGGTCTCTGTTAACTCTCGCCGGTTTTGATTACTTTGTAAACTCTTTCCTTCTCTCTTTTGTTTTTTTGTACTATTACTACTTATTATTTGGTTTCTGACTTCAAGAACTACTCTTTTCAGATACCATTCACGAGCAATGGTACTAACCAATAATACATTTAAGTATAAACATATGAACATGAATATAAACTTATGGTATAAACAGACATGCTGAGTTTATTACAGTCCTATGCAAAACGCTAAAAGCGGAAAATATCCAAACAAGCTTGTTTCATTTTGCAAGTTAACAGTTGTTACAGCTTATTTATTTAAGTTAACAGTTAAGTTAAGTAATAGAGCTTCAAAGTTATGAAACTGTTATCGCAAAAATGTAATGGATGTAATGGATGAAATAAAAAAGGAAATATACGCATTCAAATTTTACGTTCGTTTGGGAAAATCCGCAACTAGCTTTTAGAGAATCATTTACATCAAAATCTTCCGGTCTTTCATAGCATAAAGACTTTGAGAGAGAGAGAGATAGTGGAAGAAACTGCAATCAGCATTGAATTTGCAATTATTCGTTCAATTCTACATTTAACTACCTCACAACTCTCTAACATCCTTTCAGAATCTGTTGCTGAGAGTATTTTTATCCTCTTTCACAAATTTTTAAAAACATTTAGCGAATAGAATAACAATTTGCGACTAATGAAACCAATATTTTCAAAAATAAGGTTAAGAATGGTGGAAAACGATTATTACTTCACATGAAACTTGAGTGTATTATTATTGTTTAGAATGGACGACCGATAATAAGATGAAATAGCAGAGCACGCAAAGAATGTTTAGAAAAAGGAGAACTACTAGCAAACAAACTATACACGCAAAAGTCTGATGACCTTTACATTTTTTATTACAATAGACTTATGCATACGTATTGATTTTAGCACCATACCAGGGTAACTGCAAGTTATTGTGAAGAAAGTTTACATCAATTAATAAAGGAAGTGAAACCTACACCACAATAACGCTTGTCGATATGTGCTGAATTTTTGAGTAGTATAAATGTCTAGTGTCTACTAGTCTTGATATTCTTTCAAACAAAAACCTTAAAAGCCTACGGTTTTAAACATAATCGTATACCGTTAAGGCTTTAGAGATGATTCTGAAGAAGCTTTCAAAGAATGGGCTTCATCATGTGTTTGAACAACAATAATAATAATTCATGCCTTCGCATTCCCCAACAGCTTAACCAGTTATAGGGAGTTTTGGTGACCATGCGTTATAATTATGTCCACGCTTGTAGAGAGATTTAAAAACTTGGTTGGTCAGCATTCACTTAAACGGGAAAGAGAAATCACGAAAAGCTCCCCGGACAACAGGCCATTTAGACCCTAACCCGAGATGTCCGAGGTGATAAACCAATGACCACAGAGCTATCAGCCGACTTAATGGCAATACTGTTTAAGTAAGATTATTATATTATATGGGGATTATATGGATATATCTAAAAATCGGAACAAAACAAATACCGTAATGGTCTTCCAACAATCTTTCGTTTAAATTAACAAACGATTGTTGAGAAACACTTAAATTATTTTCTTTAAGTATTTGTTGATTTCAGCTTCTAATTTCCGACCACTTTTTTGCTTTTGCAATCTTTATGATTGATTCAAATTATGTAACCTGAGCAGTTTAGCTGTCTTTCTTTCAATTTTTATTATTTTAGCTTTTATTACTGGTCTCTCTCTCTTACAATATTGTTTAAGACTTTATAATGATTGGCAACCCTTTCCATGCATCTCAGACTTCTAATTGCTGTCACTACTGATTTCGATGTTCTCTCTATAGATTAGAATAAATTTCAGTGACAAAACTTTTGCATATTTTCCAATTCCAAGTAAAATAGATGTGTACGTTTTTTATGTAAAGATAGATTAATTTACATTTATATGCTTTGATAAAAAAATTTTTGCAAAAATTAGGCAAATTTATGCGGAAGTCCACTTCCGCAATAAAAAACGAACAATGTCTATAGTTTACTGTACAAATAATGTTATTTTTTGCTTTGGTTACAATGTAGATTTTCCATATATTCAATGCAAATAATATTTAGCGTTGGGAGTTATAGCAACTTCAACAAAACTAGCTTCGATTTATGTAAATGTAATTTAATATGATATGGTAATTACAATGCATTGTTACACCTTTCACATTGATTTTCAACGCTAGGCTATATTTAGTTTTAAATCTAAAGGAATTTCTGTGTGTGCAAAATTGTATGTAATTAATATCTTTATCGTTAAAGAATATGTTTGTAATTGCATTGGTTCGACCTTTTATTAATGAAAATTCACGTTGAAAATTTTTACTTACTTTTTTTTAATTTTTGCACGTGGCAATTGTTTCTCCACACTGTGGCTTTTTGATATGTTCGAAGTAAACTAAATTCTGACGTACACTGAAAAACTCTAAGGCTCTAAGAACTTGTGCAGGCTGACATAATTGTCAATAAGTTTGCTCAGGAGTTTTCAAAGTCCTTCCGTGAAAGTGATACTGTGTCGTCAGTGATCTTCGGTAATATCCTTCTTTCGGTCTAGGTCATGTTACGGTTGATGATGTGATCTTAAGTGCAGCCAAACTTAAATCTAACGGGACTACTGGTGAGGATCGCATTCCTAACTTTCTTGTGCGTGATTGTGCGGTGGCGTTGGCGAATCCTTTAACCGTTCTTTACAATTTAACTTTAAACAAATCTGTATTTCCATGTATCTGGAAATTGAGTAAGATTATACCCGTGTTCGAGAAGGGAGACAGATCGAACATCAGTAATTATAGACCAATAAGTGTATTACTTTAACTTTGTTAAAGTTTTTGAACTGATCTTATTTTGTAAAATTAACAGGCAGGTTAGATCATTCCTATTTTGACATCGGCATTGTTTCGTGTCCGAGCGATCAACAATCATCAATTTAGTGAGCATTACTCAGTTTTTTTCTACGGCGATGAACAGTTGACAGCAGATTGACGTTTTATATAAAGACTTTTCTAAAGCCTTTGACTCCATAGACCACAATATTCTCCTTACTAAACTTGATTATTTTATATTGCGTCGTCGTATCTCGTTGGTCGAGTTGGTTATGTATTTTATAATGGATTTTCGTCTAGTGTTTTCCCATTATGTTCTGGTGTACCTCAGGGTTCAAATCTCGGTCCTCTTCTTTCTAATATTTTCGTTAATGATTTATTAGATAAATTAAACTGTGAATTCCTGGGGTATGCTGATGATCTTAAAATCTACAACATAAGCCGCACGCCTGCTGATTGTGTCAAATTGCAAGTCAATCTCTCCTTAATTGGTGTATCCACAACAAAATTTTATTGAATGTGTCCAAATGCTGTGTTGTTTCTTACACACGTTGTACTGCCCCTATAATATTTGATTACTTTGCCAAACCTGAGTTGGTAAATAGAAAATCTGAAGTGAATAATTTGGGCATACTTTTTGATTCCCAACTAACCTTCAGTCAGCATGTCTTGTCTATCTGTGCGTCAGCTTCAAAATCGTTGGGCTTTCTTATTAAATCGTGTGGAGACTTTAGTAGTACTGATGTACTTAAGATGTTATATTATGCTTTGGTGCGGTGTGGGTTGTAGTATGCGTCTCTGGTTTGGTCTCCTTAGTACATGAGCGAGCAATTATCCGTTGAGAGAATTCAGAAGACGTTCCTAAAATATCTCTCCTATAGAGTGACTGGCCGAGCTTTATTCCGAGCGCGGAGCGAATTACGATGGCCTTTTAAACCAACATAATATGCAGTCTCTGTCTTGTCGCCGTGAAATGTGTGGCTGTAAATTTTTAACCAAACTTTTAGCTAACGAAATTGATTGTCCGATGATATTAGCCTGCATTAACTTTAATGTACCCATATTCAATACACGATACTGTGCTACATTTAAATTACCTAAGGCGAA
This sequence comes from Dermolepida albohirtum, assembly GCA_031893035.1. Taxonomy (NCBI): domain Eukaryota; kingdom Metazoa; phylum Arthropoda; class Insecta; order Coleoptera; family Scarabaeidae; genus Dermolepida; species Dermolepida albohirtum. Next base: position 8,907 of record JAVIWB010004929.1, on the reverse strand, counting down.
AACAAATGTATTGTTGAAATCACCTGTGCATGTTATGTGCAGAAGTTTTGACAGGCTTCAAAATGTTTTATAATATTCTGAACTGTATTTTATTTAATTTGGCACTTGCTTTTGAATTATATTTGTTTTTTTATATACATTTATACATTGCTAATTGATATTAGTTCAGTTTGTGTTATTTTTTCTGTTTTTCTCTTTTTTCCTCTTACTCTGCACCATAAATTTAAATTAAAAAAAAAGTTACATGCATTACTGTCCTGTGAATGGCAATTCGCTGTTGGACAAATAAAGATTATTATTATTATTATTATGAGTTAAAATAGTTGGGAATGCACGTTCTCCAGACATTTAAACTTGTTTAATGCACAAATAAATTCAATAGTGGTGAATTGTTTACTGCTTTTTATTTTTTTATTAAGTTATTTGATTTTCTTAAGTTTCTTAATTTCTAAATAAATTTGATTCATGTCTTTTATTTTTTATGCATTATTTTCTATTCATAGTTTTATACCTGGTTATTATTAATTAAATAATCAACGAAAGAAAAGTTAATATTGTATATATGTACGTATAAGTTACTATTTTCTATTATATGTACGTTTGTCAAAAGATATTCCAGATTGTCCAACGTAAACACCTGAGCATGTACCATATACCAAACAATCTGCTATAATGGATTTTGTCCTTGATATTTTTGATATATTTCGAAAGAGAATTATTAGGTCTGAATGCTACTTGAAACCTTTCTTTTTTAAGAAATTTTGTCAACTTTAATACTCCGAGATTCAGTGTAAGTAATTGCTTTGTATTTACTGTTAATGTGGCAAAGGGTTACATATCAACCTTCAGTGATTGAGTTAATCAACCACAGGCTCCATCAAAATTACCTATAGATTCGTAAAGATGCTAAAATGGATGTCAAAAATTGAATAAGTAATGGTCAGTCTAACTTAATTCAAAATAAAAACAGTTATATCTTCTATAATTAGTACTTTGAACTAAATTTTACTACCAACACGCCCGTGATCTCAAAATCAAAACTCATTCTTTCGCAATTTATGAATCATCTAATAGCATAATTGTCATTGCCGAAAGTTGACACCGAATTCTGTTGATTATGATAAACGACGACTTGATCTTGTTACTTCCAATCTTGATACGGATAACCCAATAAGAACAGCAGGTCAATTGTACGTATGAAACAGCGCTTACTTTATTTTTTAATTTTCATAAATTTATTCAGTTATTAAAATAGTACTTGTTTGCTAAATTTTTTAATTATTTTTTATGCCATTATTTAGTTTTAATTTATTATAGGAATGAAGACTACTATAGTAATAGTAGTCTTAGTATACTTGTCAATCGAAGTCAGAGGACAAGACAGCGCTCAAGATAAAATCAATCAAGATAAAATCAATCAAGAAAAAATCAATTTAATATTTAATATTACTAAACCAGGGGCGGACTCTAGAAATCCAACTATAACGAAGCCCGACGGAACAGAATGCGAATGTGTTCCTTATTACCTTTGCAGCACTAATAATACAATAATTACAGATGGAGTTGGAGTAATCGACATTAGGTACGTATAAAATATATTTATGTATATATTTGCTGTACGCACGTCGTTCAGGTCCATAACTTAGTGAGGGCTTTTCACTCCCACCCGATTTCGTATTGAATTTCTTTTTCTTTTCATCTTCTTTACAGCTCTTATGTTTCCTTTCTAGATGCCCCAACACACTGCTAATCTCTAGTACACCACACAAATTTTTGATTTCTTGATTCGATCGTCTCACATATGTTTTTCCTCTTTTTCTTTTCCAAAAATTCTGTTTAAGATCTTCCTTTCCCATTCAATGATTTTATTTTTCTTTGTCGCCAATGTTCAGGTATCGTTAACTTATCAATGCATCTGCTCTTATCGTCTAGAACTTTTTCGGTGGTAAATGACCAACTGGGTCACAAGTCATCTCGACTTGACCAGAGGAGAGAGAGTATGTATTTAGTGTGTGTAAAATGTGTCATGACTTTTACTAACCCGCCTTTCCCGTACGATGGGAGCAATATTGAACTTCATCCTTTCCAACACTGAAGGTACTGGGAAATGTGTGGCCCGTGCATTTTCCGCGCTACTTTCAAGACGAGTCTAGGGCTCTTACCACTGCGATATCCCGATGTTCTTTACTTTCTCCTTCGTTCACTGAAATGAGTAATCTCAGGTGGATGTAACTTCTGGTTTGTTCCAATTTAGTAACTTTTGCTTCATTTATTTCTACCCACACATTCCTCCTTCTTTCGTTTCTCTAATTTACTCTTAGATTTACATTATCTACTACTATTACGAAGATCCTGCAGGCTTCGTTTAATTCTAGTTCTAACCTTATTACTACTGTTATATCGTCTGCATATGTTAATTTTTGCTAACTCTCTGATTTTAAAATACCAATCTCATGTATATACATATATATATATATTAGGTGCGCAAGTAAGTTCTCGCTGTTTTTCAAGAGATGGCTCCAGTAGTAAGTGCTGGTCGATTGTGACATAACCAAAACGTCATGAACCAAGCATAGACATATGGTAAACAAACCGCTTTGACACATTAGTGATTTTGTTTTTGCGTCATATACTTTTGGTTGTGTGAAAATGTCTGCTTTTGTGCCAAATAATCGTCATTTGCGGGAAGTGTTTCTCTAAGTGAAACAACATGCCGTGATTGGTTCCGTCGCTTCAAAGACGGTGATTTCGATGTTGACGATCGTTCGCGCGAAGGAAGACCAAAAACTTTCGAAGACGCTGAATTGGAGACATTGCTCGATGAGGATCCGTGCCAAACGCAAAAGGAGCTTGCTTCAGCATTAAGAGTTACCCGCCAAGCCATTTCTCAGCGATTTCATGCGTTGGGAATGATTCAAGAACAAGGAACTCGGGTTCCTTATGATTTGAAGTCAAGAGACGTTGAGCGTCATTTTTTCGCCTGTGAACAACTGCTCCCAGCGGCAAAAAAAGGAAGGGTTTTCTTCATCGCATCGTTACGGTTGATAAAAAATGGATTCATTACAGCAACCCAAAGAAAACAAAATCATGGGGACTGCCTGGTCATGTTTCTACGTCGTCGGTTCAGCCGAATATTCACGCTGCGAAAGTTTTTCTGTGTATTTGGTGGGACCAGGGCGGTGTTATTTATTATGAGCTGTTGAAACCGAAGGAAACCATCACTGGCAAACGGCATCGAACTCAATTGATGCGATTGAGTCGAGCACTGCGCGAAAAGCGGTCACAATACGAGCAGAGGCACGAAAAAGTGATTCTACAGTATGACAACGCTCGGCATCACGTTGCCAAACCCGTCGAAACCTACTTAGAAACGCTCAAATGGGAGGTCCTACCCCACCCACCATATTCCCCAGATATTGCGCCGTCCGATTATTACTTGTTCCGTTCGATGGCACATGGTCTGGCTAATCAGCAGTTCCGTTCATATGAAGACATCTCAAAATGGCTTGATTCGTGGATAGCCTCAAAAGACGAACACTTCTACCGTGACGGTATTCGAGCTCTGCCAGAAAGATGGGAAAAAGTTGTCGCTAGCGATGGGCAATATTTTGAATGATTCGTTTGTAAACATTTTTTCACAATAAAGTTCCATTTTCATCAAAAAAACAGCGAGTACTTAGTTGCGCACCTAATATATATATATATATATATATATATATATATATATATATATATATATATATATATATATATATATATATATATATATATATATATATATTTGTGTATATATCACTTTTACTTACAACATATTCTAATATTCTGTCATAAAGTTCTTTGGCATCTTGCTGTTGAATTTTAATTTGTTCTTTGTATGTATCAGTATCATTTTAACCAATCACCTTAACTTGAGATCTGCCGTTGACATTAGTAACTGCTTTCATCTTATTTAAAATTTATGAAAACTGCATGTATGGGATACTTAAATCTTGTTCTTTAGGATTGCTTCAGTCTAAAAATTTTGTTCGCTCAGCAATCTCTCTGGTCTAAAACTATAATTAATAATTTTTTACTCTTTTCTAACTTATGTCTTTACTTCTATTTCTATAGACTTTACCATAACTTCCTACTTTAACAGCAACTAGTGGTAAAAAGGTTTTTGTTTGAAATTTCCTGTTGCTTTCAATTAAAATGGTCTTCATGTTAGGTATGTGTACGTATAACTAATACTATACTAAACTTATATAACAGATCTAGACAGAAGTCAGCATTCCGTAAGTATTTTCATAGGTTTAATGTTAGATAGATTTTTGCATATGTTACAGAGCTTTTTTTTAATGATAATACATATTTTAAAAATTAATCTGCATACATCAATTCAGAAGAATATTTTTTCTAGACGACATTGTTTGAGAATGCTTCAGTGTCGACTAAGCAAATTTCGTTTAAGAGATTCTAGTTCGGAAGTTTTCTTTACCCTACATCTCCATTAAAAAACAAGAATACAATTGCAATACGAAATCATTACTTATCTATTATAAAATTATATATAATTCGATTTTAAAACGATAGTAGTACGGTAGGTCAGATCTAACAGGACAGTATTGGACGCATACCACTTTTTCTGAATTGGTCATATTGATATGAATTGAGCTATTTTATTTAGATGCATGTATTTGAAATGCTCGTACTTACGAAGGAGCGTTTTTATATTCGCGGAATGAGCGGGTTGTAGAGGGGTGAGTAGGCGCATTGGGGGCGTGGCCTGTGCAGCGACTCATGATTAGTATAAATACGAAGTTTCATTGTTATTAGATAGTTAGTCTTTGAGCTATCGTCAACCAAGTAACATAATCAGGAGTGAAAAGTGAAATATGGAAAAAATCGAATATCGTGCCGTTATAAAGTTCCTTACGAGGCAAGGAAAATCAGTCGCGACCATAATGAATGAGATGTCATTGGTTTACGGCGACTCTTGTCCAGGAAAAACCATGGTGTACAAGTGGCATAGTTTATTTAAACAAGGAAGGGAATCCCTTGAAGACGACCCGAGGCCGGGCAGGAGCATTGAGGTGACCACGCCAGCACTTATCCAAAAAGTTGAACAAATTGTACTCGAAGATGCTCGACTAAAGAAGAAACAACTCGCAGAAATGGTTGGAGTATCCGATACAACAATTTTTAAAATCCTACACGATCATCTCGGCATGTCTAAGGTCAGCGCAAGATGGGTGCCGAGAATGCTCACGCCGCCGCAAAAACAACAACGCGTAGAGTGTTCGCGTGCATTTTTAGACCTCTGTAATGAATACAAGGATGGTGTATTGAGTGGAATTGTTACTGGAGACGAAACTTGGGTTCATCATTATGAACCTGAGTGCAAACAAGACTCCATGCAGTGGCATAAAAAGGGCACAGCACCTCCCAAGAAATTTAAAGTGTCACAAACAGCTGGGAAACTCATGGCAACTGTATTTTGAGACTCGGAAGGAATATTGTTGATTGATTATAAAGATAAAGGTGTTTCTATAACCAGAGAATATTACGCTTCAATATTAGAGCGACTAAAAGAAGCCATTAAAGAGAAAAGACGGGGAAAATTGACAAAAGGTGTTCTGCTTTTGCACGACAACGCGCCCGTCCACAAGAGCCGCGTTGCGTTAGCTGCCCTGCATAAGGTGGTCTTCGAAATTGTGAATCACCCACCCTACAGCCCAGACCTGGCCCCGAGTGATTATTACCTGTTTCCGAAAATGAAAAAAGAGCTGCGGGGTAAAAAATTTACTGCCGATGATGAAGTCAAGGAGGCAGTTTCGGCGTATTTTGCAGATAAAGAGAAATAATTTTTTTATGAGGGTATAAATAAATTAATTGAAAGATGTGAAAAATGTATCTGTCTTGCAGGTGAATATATTGAAAAAGAAAAATAATTTGGTTTTTTTATTTCCACCCCTTGTCCCCCATTCCGCGAATATAAAAACGCTCCCTCGTACGATTATGCTTCTAAATAATATTACATAGCACCAGCAATCTATTAATTGAAAATACTCTATTTATTAATTTTAATATTTTGTCAGTATTTTATTGAAATTGGTCATTTTGATAACATAATCCGATCAAGTGACTTTTCGACCATTCAAAACGTAGACGCTCAAACTGTTGTTTATTAAAATAGTATTCGAAGCAACACATTTTTAGATGTACATAGATTTTAGTTTTGATGAACCACTCTTACAGATATCGATACTTCTGTTCAAATCTTCCATTTTGCGTCTCGGTCAGTGGAATATTTAATATTTCAAAAAGGAAGAGCTCAACGCACTCATTCCAACGAAACTCCAAATTGGTAGCGGCTTAGGTTGATGAATTCTCGAAACAACTATTTACAGCAGCGATTATTTTGAAATTGGATGAAAATTTCCTTCCGCTTAAAGAGTTTTTCGCTTTTGGAAATAATAATCGCTGAGGGCCAAATAGGAATAGTGCGAATACGAGGGTGGTCCCAGAAGTACCCGACCCGACAAAGAAAACACAAAAATTTTGGAAAGAAATATATTTATTTTTCAACATAATCGCCTTTCAGCTCTATACACTATTCCCAGAGATGTTCGATAAGTTCGATACCGTTTTTATAATAAGAACTGTCTTGCTCCTCCAAATAGCCATTAACTGCCGACATCACTTCTTCCTTGTTGGAAAATCTTTTACCACTGAACCATTTTTTCAAAAGTTTGGGAACAGAAAATAATCCAGGGGGGCTAAATCAGGCGAATATGGTGCATCCGGTAGCAATTCAAACTTTAATTCATTAATTTTGGCCATTTCGATAACGGATTTGTGAGCTGGTATATTATCTTGATGAAACAACACTTTCTTCTTAGCCAAATGCGGCCGTTTGTGCTTGATTTGTTCGCTCAAACGTTGCAATAAGTTCGCATAATACTCGCGGCTGATAGTTTTTCCTTTTTCAAGATAGTCAATGAAAATTATTCCGCGCGCATCCTAAAAGACCGATGCCATGACCTTGCCTGCAGATGAAACGGTCTTCGCCTTCTTTGGAGCCAGTTCTCCCTTTTGAGTCCATTGTTTTGATTGTTGTGTCGACAATCATCCAGTACCGTTTTGTGGATTTGCTTCACCATTTCTGGAGTCGTCACTTCATTTGGTCGACCACTGCGATGCTTGTCTTGGCAGCACGTACGACCTCGTTTAATCTCTGCTACCCAATATTTCACTGTTGTAAACGAAAGAGCAGACACTCTGAGTTGAATCCAATTTAACTTTTATATCGATTCAGCCGAGGCCTTTCAAATAAAAGTATTGTATCTCGTAACGATGACCAATTTTCACCATTTTTACAAATTCCCTGAAAACGTTCACTATTGATGGCTGCCAAACAAATACTAAACAACGTGGCGTCTTCAAACTTGAAACATATACTTTATAGATTGTGTACTTTCTAATACAGTGATATTTTTCAAACAATTACCCCCATCCCTAGGTAAGGTCGGGTACTTATGGGATCACCCTCGTAAAGTACTAATTCAAATCTCAATTCATGGTTTTGGTCATGGCGATTACATCGAGTATCTTGTCTTTTCCAGTTCTTCGGCTGAAATTTTGTGAACACCTTCTTTGAGATGCCCATTATGTTTAATATCTCGCACACTAGATGGTCATCCAGTATTGTACGGTAAAAATTTTTCAATCGTATCAAAAGCAATAGCCGTTTTTGGAGGTCCATTGCAGATTTCATTCTTTGTTATGTGAGCACAAAGAACACAGCTCACATAATCACGTTTAAATTTGGCAACTTATTTTTAACCACTGATAATAAAACAGCGAACTCTTATAATATCGAATCCAACTCAGCCATGATATCGGGTAGTGTTACGCATTTCGACTAATAGTACTTTATCACTGTATGCACGTTTTTTTCTTCGTTTCGAAAATTACACGAGTTGTTCGCTTTGGCACACTGGCAAACGCAGACCAATTGACAGATCGTGTACTGTAATATTTAATCTAATAATGGATTGTTAATGCCAAATGATATAGTGAGTTTTGGTTATCTGCCCTTTCTAGAGAAAGAACTAGATTATGCTATATTATCATCTACACAAAAATGCGTAATGAATAATATATTACTCTGATAGCTTTTGCATGACCTTTTCTTCATTTATTCGTTACAAATTAATTTAATTGAAACCATAGTGGAAAATATAAGGTGAGCCTGGAACGTTGGAAAATATTTTTGAAAACGAAATTTCAATTTTTGAAAACAATGGTGTTCTTGGGTATCAAAGAAGATCTCTAAACAGCTGTCGTTAATATTCTTGGAGTATGACCGTTGTATAATCTTGCTGAAACACGGACCATACATCTCAGGGAAGTTTTCGAGTCACAAAAATTTCAAGCATTACGTTAATATATCTATTGTAGTTGATGTGACAACCGTTGCATTTCTTCCCTCATCTTCGAGGAAACACGGCCCTATTACGCGGTGTGATGCTATAGATTATAAAATATTATAGAGCATTTGTGTATTTCAATAAGATTCTGAGAAATACTCTTTGTTCGACATCCACAAGTTTTCAATGGAATCGGAGCAGTCATTATTTCATAGAACAGTCGCCGTACTAGACCGGTTTCCCTGGTTTCCGGTCCTGTAAAATTTGTATTTAGTATGCATTCAATTTCAGCTTCTGGGGGATCGTTGTTCGGCTGAGGTGTAAACCCGATGCATATTACTGAGCAGAACGTCAAGAGCTTCTTGTGAAAGAACTCCGAACATATTCGATATTCACTTTTAAGTTCGTTGAGTACGTGGAGCTTCTGAAGATTTCTTCTTGAAAGCTGAACCCGTCTTCGAAAAAGTCTTAACTGATGATTTTTTTACATGACAAG
>JAVIWB010004928.1:0-11092 GCA_031893035.1 Dermolepida albohirtum | reverse complement strand
TACTGAAAGTTAGTATTTTGCAACATCAAATGTTAATGTAATTTGAAAAAATAGTAATAAAATTAGGTAGTGACTTTTTATTATTTTTTAAATGTTAATTAAAAAATTCTATACATTTTATTTTAGTTTTCTAAGTCGTTTAACATGTACACATCCTTTTTAGGGTTTTGTTATTAACAACTTATGATCTTTTATCCGTTTCACGTTCAGTTCAGTATTTTACTCTGATGAAAATAGCATTCGACGTCATTAGAATTATAAGGAATACTATATATACGAAAATGAAAAGGAAGAATTATTGGCTTGATAGCGAATAGGTATGTGATGATAGTGAAAGAAAGACTGTGAGAGAAATATATGAATCAAATACAAATGAGGGATATAAGAAATTAAATTTAGGTTAAGAGATAAAGTAAAATATATAGTTTTGGTTAGGAAATCCAAAGACTATAATGATAGGGTCCTGTATACAATATAAAGTAGGAAAATAGATGAACAACAACAGAAAATAATGAGGAATCGTACAAAAGAAAGATGGAAGAAATGGAGAGGCCATCAGGTGACCAAAGGCTTACGTTCTATGAAGATTAGAGGGTAGAAACGGAAGTTTAATGACAGAGGATTGTGAAGAAAGGTCAATGCATACCTCGAGTGGTACGTGGAAGTGGATACGGACAGTAGGTATAGTACATCAATCTTACCATGTAATAGGTTCCATATGTGTCAGGCACTACAAAGTTTTCATCTAGATGCTAACGAACACAAACCATATGCCGCTTGAGTAAAGAGAACAACGGTAAAAAACAATTTAAGCTAAGTAGCGTTAAACAGTAATTGGCAGTAAATTCGCAAAGCACGAAAACTGTATTAAACAAAGATACAATTTCTTTCATGTGTTTGTTACTCTGTTACTCTGTATGTACATAGAGGGTTAATTCAATACAGAAGTAGGAACAGTAATAGTTTGTCTATCAATAATATTTCTTAGTAACAGATTTGTTTTAATGCATTGTGCGTAACTTGAAAAGTTCTTCACTTTTTGCTGTTGAATTATCTTTATTTGTTGTAATGATAGTGTATTGCCATGTAAAAATAATGCGTAAACAAATAGCAAAAGCAATTAGGTTAATTGGCCAAAGACAAATTTCTTCTCGTTTAGTAGTCGCTTTCTTATAATTGCAGTTTTATCCTAAAGAACTTGCATTTAGTAGTTATACCTTGATTTAAATCAACTTTTAGCAGATTGAACAACGATACGTCAAATAACCTAAAACAGTTAGTTCGATGCGCGAGTAAACGAAAAAAAGTAAACAATACTACCTATTTTTTTGATATCGTGTTTATCTAAAACAGACATCACATAATTTCTTGGCATGATAAACCTTTCGAAAATGTTTTAATACCTAAGTAAGTCTCTAGTTATACTTTTAGTTCCTGTGATAAATAATACCTAATAGGATTCGTTCAACAAAGAACTGATATATGATTCTCTTTTCGGCAGGAATATTATGACAATCTAATATTCTAATCTTTGACGCAAAATTTCTGTAGGGAATGGTTTAAATGTGACTAGTTTAATATATGTATCTCTTAAAACTGTAGTCTATGTTAGTTACCTGTCCCGTTATAAGCTGACTTCTGTTTTTCATTACAAGTAAATTTCTCTTATAACTTTTTACTTACTTTTACCTAACTCTTCTACTATTGCTAAATTATTGGCTAAGCCCCTTTCTTCCATTCCTTTGTACCTTGGGCTGGTTTCCACATTTCTTTCCACAGGATGTTCCTGCCCTCCTCAGACTATTTGGTTTCGCAAATGTAAGGCCAAAAGGCCTTACACTTTCGTTCCTTCGTTCTGTTCTCCTCTCATAGGATGATCCCAAATTGTTCTCTCTTCTGCCATACTGTTTACGCGATCCAGTCATCCCAATTATCTCTCCTGTACATTTATCAATACTGTAGTTCAACCCCCTCTGTCTTTTAAAACTTCTGCAGTTACACTATTTCCGCTTCAGGGTAGTCCCGATAAAGACTTTCTTACCAAATTCATCATTATAGCTTGCAATTTGTCTGGCTTGTATAAGCCTTCTCTAATTTTAACGGTTTGAAAATGGCCTGCATGAAGTTTGAACTCGGTTTCGATATTCCGAATGTTTATATCTCACACTTAACCACTAAGCTATCAAGGGGACATATTTTTCGCGCATGTGCAGACCTATTGGCGCGAAGTATGTATGGTTTAAAGTTAGTCAATATTTTATTCTGTCTCTATTATCGTGTTGCAGGTCTTCGGCTGATATTTTTTCGAATTATAGTGAGTCAAACATCCTCAAGGCTTTGTGCACTTATGACATTTGTTGTGATCATCTATCTTGTTAATATCGGCTTTCTTTTAATGCAATATTCTTCTTTTGCCAGGATTGTAGATTTATTCCATGCAATCCTATGTCCTTCCTCCAAGGCATCTTGAGCTAGACGCGATTTATCTGTTTCCCCTTGTCGAACCATTTTTTTATGTTTATAGATTCCAACCTCGATGGGACTCGTGTCTCCTATATATGGCCGGTTCTCAGGCTATGTTTTCATTAGAATCGACTTGTTCGTGTTCATAGTTTCTATAGCTTATACTCGTCGTCTATTCTCCTGATCTTTTCTGACAAGCCCTTGACAAATGATATTACCAGTGATACACGTTTTTTTTATGGTTGTTCATTATCTTTCAACTCGTGTTATCCGATTCCTTGCTTGTGACAATCTGTGTAGCCATTTAGTTTTAGGGTGTTGTTTATGACTCTAAGCTGTTACATCTTATCTCGTTCAACCGTGCATATGTTGTCGTGCTTTGTCGTACAAGCATCTGGCTATTCCAATTTTAACATTGTGAGGATGATTGGAGTCTAATTGAAAATATTGTCCTGCGTGTGTGTTGGCTTTTTACATACTGGATTTGAGTGTACCGTCTGTGTTTTTATGTACAAGGACATCCGGGAAAGAAATTTCTTTGTTTTCCATTTCTATTGTGAACTTAATGGAATCTTCAATAATGTTTAAATGCTGTAGAAACCCTTCTATCGTATCTCTAAATGCGGTCATATGACGAAAGTGTCGTCAACATATCAGAGCCACATCTTTGGTTTGATATCGTTTGATATCCATTGCTCTTCGTTCGAATCTTCCGTATAGATATTGCTTAGTATTGCGGATAGCGAGGAGTCTATAGGTATGCCAAACTTTTATTGGTAGAATTTGTTTTCAACTTAAATGTCGTGTTGACACAAATGGATAGTAGTTCTAAAATGGCTTCTACACTCAGAGTTGTTTTTTTCGTGTAATATAGTGTCTAGAGAGAGTTTGTTTTTGACTATTGTTGGTATTGCTTAAGTTGGTACGTTAGTAAATAGACTTTTAGCATCAAAGTTAAAAAATCTATTATGCTCATCAATTTTCAGATTTTTGATTTTGTTGATGAAGTATTTGTGTGTTAGAAATTGTCAATTGTGTTTTGTCCACTGTCGGAGTAATTATTTTAAGTAAGAACTTGGCAAACCGTTGGCGGCAGAATTCATTGAACTAGCAATATCTCAAAGGGATATCTGGTTTATGAATAGGTAATCCATACAGATGCGAGGGCCTACTCTAGTGTGGTGTAAGTCTATGTCTTGGTAATTGATTAGGAAAGGCTGACTTGTATTTGTACAGTGTTCTGTATATTTTGGATTCTTCTAACGATGTGGGATCTCTTTGCAGTTTTTTATATTTGTCTGCCCTAAGAACATTCTGAATATTGTTGTTGTATGTTATCGCATATTTTAACTGTTGTATTACCCTTATCCACAGGAATTAATTAATTTGATCTGTCTATTCTTAGTTCTCTGAGGCTAAGTTATTCTGCCTTTGTGACATTGTTTCTAATCTGTCTAGGTTTTGCCCTATCTATTGCTGTTTTGGTTTTCTAAGGATATTATTTAGCTGTTTCTGGTAGTTATATTTTTATTCGGCAGTTTCTATTGCCAGTATCATGTCTACTGTTGGCGTCTTTCTGAGGGCTACCGCGAATTTCATTCCTCTATTGAGTACGTTAATTGTGTTGTCGCTCAATTGTTTGCTGGACAAGTTGATGACCGTCTTCGCTAGATCTTTTGTTTCGGATCTCGTTATTTGGGTTATTAGTTTTTCTTACATATAGTAGTTCTTCGTTCTTTGATAGCTCCTTCTCATCAAATCTTGTTCATTGATTCTATCTTTGATTTCCTGCCTGTTCTCGCATTGTTCCTTAATTTTGATTTTTCGGAGACGTCGGTAACTGATTCTTTCTCTAACCAATGCTCTACTAGCACTTCCTACGATTTTTTTGGCTCAATTGCTTGTGGTAGGGGGTTTAATTATTAAGCCTCTTGTTATGATGTTATGTTTTCTCGTTTTGTATAGGAACGTGAGATGATTCGCTTCCTTCATAAGTTTGATCATGGTCTTTTGTATTGAGTGAAGGACTTGTTTAATTCGGGCCCATACTGAGCTTCTAACTCATGACGTGCAATGGTTGACGATGAGTTGTAATTTGAGTTGTTTGGGCTATTTCCATCGTTTGTGGAATTTAAGTAATCTGACGTTTCGGCAATTACTCTACAGCTGCCTTCAAGGTAAGGACTGTTCCTTGCCAAAATCATTACTATAGCTTACAATTTGTCTGGCTATAAGCCTTCCCTAATTTTTAACGCTTTCAAAATGTCCTGCGTAAGATTTTTGGAAATTTTTCCTACTTCGTGCAGTCTCTTAGTTAATTCACTGACTTGCCTGTCATTCGCTCCAGTTATTCTTCTCAAATATTTAAATCTTATTTGCTCGTCTGGAGTGATACTGTGCGTTTTTAACTTCCGTCATTATAATCATGGCTTTCGCTTTGTTGACGTTTATGTTCATAATAATTTTGTTCAGTTCTTCGTTTAATATGTTTGGAATGTTTTTGAAGGTTTAATTCCATGTCCGTTATAATGGTCATAGCGCCTGTAATCCGGAGTTTTATAAGTATCACTCTTTTTACTTAGTATCTTAGTTGTAACGATTTGCTTTCTCCACGCCACACAGTCTTGCTTCAAACCACCAAGTATATCAAATTTTTTCGTTATTATGTATATGTTACAGTATTGCTTTCTCATACAACAAAACTAGTTCGCTTTTTTACTTAAGGTCTTTGTAATTTGGCCATGTTTAAAGATTGCCTGTTACTGATATTTTTAGTGTGCATTTTTTCAGTGTTTTTCTTTCTGCTAGGATAAGAGCTTTCGAAAAATTCGCCTTCAGTGCAATTGAAGTGGGCCCTAGCTTTATAGTTTGGGTTGCGTTAGACAAAATAAGGCCAACGATATTCCACTAGCCGTCAATTTTTGTGAAACTAGAGTAGTGATCACACTTACTAAATACTCAGTGCACATTAAGAACAACCAACAGAAGAAAACGCCATTAGAATATTTATCTCACTACCTTTCGTATTTTTTATATTATTCTTTCAAGTAATAATTTCAAGAGTTTTTAAAACTAATATGCCATTTTAAACCATTTAAATGTTTAAACAAATGTGTCGATAGTAGTCATTAATGAAATTGAAATATATCGATGTTTCCGAATTCACATGGCGTTTCAAATAATAAGTTTAAAAATAATAATAACTGATTCTCTTCTTTGCCTTTAGGGCATAGTATTTACATTGGCATTTTTTTTAGGAATCTCCAGAATTTCAAATAGACGAAAATTTTCGAGCAGGAGATGTGAGCCAGGTATTAGGCGGTTTATTAGTTAAAGGGATTATTGCAGAAGGCAGTCAGATGCAAATTGGCCCGTTAAAAGATGGAACTTTTATGCCTGTCATAATTAAATCAATTCATCGAAACCGTGTACCATGCAGAGTGGTACGAGCTGGTCAAAGTGCCGCAATTTGCCTAGAAGGCAATTTAGATTATATGAGAAATGGAATGGTTCTTCTAAACAGGGATGTCAAAGCATCGGGATGTTTGTATTTTCAAGCTTCCATAACGATTTTATTTCATGAAACAGCTATTTATCAAGGATTTGAGTCGTCTGTTCACATTGGCAATATTAGACAAACTGCCATCATATTCGCTATATTTGAATCTAAGTGTATCCATGTTAATGAAAAAAAGTCAGTGTTATTTAAGTTTAAAAATTACCCTGAGCATGTTCGTGTAGGTCAAAGGTTACTTTTTAGAAGTGGATTTTCAAAAGGCATTGGCGAAATTACTCAGGTATTTCCTCTTTCAAAAGAGTAAATTCACCGTTATTTATTGTTTTTTGCTAATGGTATATTATGGTAACGTACCTGAAATATTGATATGCTTTAATTATTTGTACTGTATTTGAATTTATGCAATAGGTGCTTTCCCTTTTTTGAAATTGAGATTAAATTAGAAAGTTATTTATTTAAGTTATTTTGTCGAACAAAGAAAATATATTTTATATAGGCCAGTGAGAAATTACACCATCATTTAAGTGTGCTGGTTGTCGTCTATGAGTTTGTGATAAAATTTCTATATGTTTAATCTCAGGTTTTCGCGTGCGTGGGCATGCGTGCGTGCGTGCGTGCGTGCGTGCGTGTGTGTAACGTGCATGTGTCGTGTGGGCGCGCGCGCGCGGGTGTGTATATAATAAGTATGTTTGAAATAAGGGAAGAATGAATGACATTACAAATAGTTATGACCAAGAAATAAATTTCTGATCACTTTTATAGCATTCTGCTGTATTTTAGAGAAATGTATTTTAGAAAAATAGATATTATTGATAATCGCCAAAGAATGGAGATTCATCATATGTTTTTCCTTTGCAAATCATAAACTGAATAAATATAGAAAAGCTAATCTTTGAAGTAAAGTTTCTAGAAATACAGACGTTTGTTTATCTACGGTTTGTGATTTACAAAAAGAAATTGATTAAAAGAATTTTTAAAAGTTAAGAGGAAAAAGGTATTCTAAATTCAAATTAAAAAATAATATGTTTGGTATAGTAGCAGTCAAAAGTTTCGGACAACATCGTCCCTTTAGTCGAAAGACACAGTATACTTGTAAATTAAATAAAAATAGGTGTCAAATATCTTGTATATACTTTCAATAAAATTTTACATAAATTTACCTAATTTTGTATTTATTGCCTGGTTCACAGTTTTGCGTACTCTTGCATAAACTGACATTGAGCGTTATACATAACAACCTACAAAACTAAAATCAACAATTATCAAAAGGCCAGAAATTTGTCTTAGTTTAACTTGAGCCTTCCTTATGACGCATTATTCCTTACAGAAACATGGTTGAGACCGGATATATCAGATTCACAGATTTTTGATTCTTCTATGACAGTTTTCAGAAAGGATAGGGATTTTCAGCTTATCGGTTGGTCGAGGGGAGGAGGAACTTTAATTGCTACTTCTAATTACTTAGGTGTCTCCCATTGTCAGTCTCCTCAGACACAACGTTTTCCCACTTATACACGTCATTATGTGCAGATTCAAAATTGAATCTAAATGTATATACTTTATCAACATTTAGTATATCCCACCTGATGTAACGAATGAGATGTATGATTTGTTTTTTGACATGTTTGCTCTGGACGTGTTCGATAAACAACTTGTAATCTTCGGAGATTTCGGCTGCCCTAATTTGAATTCTCCTTGTAGTAATGACCAGAAACCGATGGCCTTACGTAGCTTTATGTCTGCGCTTAATTTAACACAACACAATAGTTTTACTAATAATATTTCAAGACTTCTGGATTTAATTTTCTCCAATGTCGACTGCTCTTTTGTTGTGCCCCGTGATTTGGTAGTCCATTAGTCCCTGATGCTCCTTGCCATCCAGCATTAACTATAGCTATGGATTTTTCAAATGCCGTGTTTACATATAACTTTTCATCTAATAATAACCAGCGTTACGATTTCCGCAGGGTTAACATGGCCTCTGTCAACACTACCATGGCTGCTCTTGACTGGACCTTTCTAGCTGACTTTACTGATGCTAATGATGCTCTCACTGATTTTTATGACAAACTTTATGAAATTATTCAACATACAATCCCCTTAAAAAAATGCCCTCGCCACTATCCTCCATGGTTTAATAATGACGTCAAAAAGCTTCTTAGCTTAAAGGAGCATTACTTCAGCGAATGGAAACGTACTAAAGTTACAACTGATCGACATGAATTCTCACGACTTCGTGCTATCATTAAAGCAAAAGTCAAGGTAGCATATGCACAATATCAGCTTACCGTGGAGAATGACATTGCTCTACTTCCGAATAAATTCTGGCGGTTTGTTAATTCTAAGCGAGGGGTCAGTAGGATACCGGGCTGTTTAACTTTCAATGGTGCACTTGTTGATGAGCCATCCAAGATAGAGAATTTTGCCGGTTTGTTTTCCAGTTCATAGGCTGGGGGGGGGGGGTCTTCTGGCGCCGACTTTGTGCATGCTGAGGTTAACCAGGATACTCAACACTGGCCGCATTACAACTGAGGAGGTTTTGGCAACTATCAAGAAGCTTGGTTCATCTACCACTTGTGGACATGATGGATTGCCTGTTTTTTTTTGTCAGGGACTGCGCAGAGGGACTCTGCGGGCCTCTGACTGATATTTATAATTTGTGCGTCCGAGGATCAACTTTCCCGGCTGGCTGGAAGATTAGACAGGATTACACCAGTGTTCAAGAAGGGAGAGAGTTCTGAGGGCAATAGTTACAGACCTGTTAGTATCTTGCCAAATTTAGCTAAAATATTTGAACGGATTCTCTATGACAAGTTATTTAGCTGTGTCAAACACTTCTTATCCGTTAGGCAACATGGATTTATTCCAGGCAGATCTACTGTTACCAACCTGGTCGAGATTACTCAATTTATGGAGGAACTACTTGATAAACGTCAGCAAGTGCACGTCATATATACGGACTTCAGCAAAGCTTTCGATACCACCAGTCACGACATTTTGATTTCTAAGTTGACATCTTTTGGCTTTGCTCCCAATATTACCAATTTACTTTTTTCCTATCTGCAAAACCGTTCCGCTTATGTACATTATAATGGGTATTCGTCTAAGCTCTTCGATATCTCCTCTGGAGTCCCACAGGGTTCCCATTTGGGACCTCTTTTGTTTAATATTTACGTTAATGATCTCTTAGAACGTCTTGACTGCATAGTGTTACCTTACGCCGACGATCTAAAGATCTTCAACTGTATTAATTCACTTGACGACAGCATTAATCTAATCTGTGCATTATTGATGATTGGTGTACCTACAATCAGATAAAGCTCAACATCGACAAATGTGCTGTTCTCTCTTTTAGTAGAAGTGATACTCCGCTTTACTATAACTACAATGTTCGGCAAGCCATTATACATAGAGTACACAACTTCAAGGATCTTGGAGTCTTGTTCGACTCGCATCTTAGCTTTTCTAAGCATATAAGTAGCATAACTACATCATCTTCCAGAGGTCTTGGGTTCCTTATTCGTTCTTGCAGGGGTTTTAGTAGCTTGCACACTTTGGAGGTGCTTTACGATTCTCTTGTCCGGTCCAGATTGGAATATGCTTCAGTTGTGTGGTACCCGCTTTACCATTACCAGCTGTTACTCCTGGAGAGTGTTCAAAGGAGGTTCCTCAAATATTTATCCTGCAGGATTGATGGTCATTATCTTGCCTTTGGTTCGACGTATGAGGATCTGCTTGCTAGGCACAATTTTGATTCTCTTGGTATACGCAGGGAGAAAGCTAGTGGCGGTTTTCTTTATAACTTAATAAATAATTTTATTGATTCTTCTGTGCTATTTTCCCAGGTTGATTTCCTCGTGCCTAGTTTTGACAATAGCTAGGGCAAGAACAAATGTTCTCTACAAGGCTCCATTGGTACATGTGTCCAGAAATGCCAAAGTATTATTATATACGAGAATCCCTTTCGTTAATTTGAATCTATTATTGTTAGTTCAGTATCTTTTTTTTTATGACTTGAATGGATGACTTTGTAGTACATTAACTGCACCTATTTTTGTTTCAATTTTAATTTTATTCTTAAGTGCATTATGTCCTGTAAATGGTCTCTGTAACTGTGGGCATTAAAGGTTATTATTATTATTGAGTGAGTTCTCATTTGAATTCAATTAAATTGCCTTATATTTTAAATATTTGACTTATTAATATAAATTACATTTCATAATTAGAACCACCAAGTCCTTCTCGGCAATCGACAGCATAATACCACTTTATTTTGCCTTTCTTAGGTCGAAACTCGAATATGCGTCATTGGTGTGGTCACCTCTTTATAAAACACATATCCATGTGCTGGAATTAGTGCAAAGGCGCTTTCTGAAGTACCTCTTCTTTCGCCAGTTTGGGAACTATCCTCCTCGGGGCTACAGCCATATTAATCTACTAACTACATTTAACATAGAATCATTAGAGCTCCGTAGACACCGCAATGATATAAAAATTCTTTACTATCTTCTGCATAATGGAATAGACGCACCTGATATTCTGGCAAAGATAAACTTTTCGGTTCCCAGGCAAGCGACTAGAATAATGAACACCTTTAGTCTGCCCATTCCAAGGTCAAATGTAATGTTTAGATCGCCTGTCTACCGAATATGTAATAACTTTAATAATTTAACAGCCGTGGATATAAGCTATAGTCCTTTACCAACGATTTTACGTCAGTGTTTGTAGTGTATAAGTGTGTCTATACTTTTTATGGTGGTGGGTCTTTCAAATAAGTATTTAATGTTAATTAGTATTTAATGTATTTAGAAAATTGAGTGTTCACTGTAAGTCAACACAGAAGTAATTAGACTTAAAAGTTGTCCTGTAATAGGATTGTAAAGATCTGTTGGGCAAATATATACATTATTATTATTATATATAAAAAAAAAAAAAATTCGTGACATATCAAAAATAATTGGACTTTCATCAAAATAAGGAATATTTATATGAACTTCACCATTGCTCGCGTGAATAGTATTTGCATCATTTTCATTATTTACGTGTTCATTTGGCATTTTTTTTATTATAATTATAAAAATTATAACATTTATACATAACCATTTTTAAATG
>JAVIWB010004927.1:0-11086 GCA_031893035.1 Dermolepida albohirtum | reverse complement strand
TCTAACAGCGCCATCTATTAAAAAATATGGTCGGTAAGTTAGATCTTTCACCAATTATGTCAAAATATCATGATATTTGCATCATTAAAAGCAAAGAAATTGCTAAAGTAACACTATGTATTTGGCAGTGATCAAAAAATGAATGTTGAACAAAGAGCAAATGTCAAGTTCTGTTTTAAACTCAGTAAATCGTTTATTGAAATTTTTAATTTGATGAAATTAAAATAAATTTAACATTGTACAGACTTGATTAAAGAGTCAAAAAAAAGGACGGAAACTTCAGGTATTCTATTGTAACTGGCGATGAGAGATCCAGAGACCAAACGTCAAAGCTCTGAATAGAATTATCCAAGCGAAGAAATACCGAAAAGAATGGTTTCTCAAGTATATTTGCCGATGAAAGGACAGCGTTATGCCGACGTCTAAGTCAATGAAAGCGCGTTGACAGCTATCTTGAAGGACATCTTTAAAGACGGAGTTAACATTCATTCAACATGTTAATTGACCATGCAAAACGTTGTATTGAAGCCGAAGGTGACTATTTTGAATAAAATAAATGAATTTTATCAAAATAATAAGCTTTTGTTTTTATTTTATTTTTTCTCTGAGACAGACTGTTTATACAAATTATTCACTTAATTATTCCCTTTATCTTTAAATTTAAATCAAACAAAGTGTGTGTGAGATATCATAGAAATTGTTTATTCGTTTAAAAGGTCTATTGATGCCTTTATGTATGGAATATAACATCATGCAAATGCCGCGACTTCGCTGTGTGGCGCGCATTCGAAATCTATAATTTTCCATGACTCTGGCGCATAAATCAGACTGAATTTGATCGATGGCATGGGTTATGTTAGTTTTGAGGGCCGCTGTGGTTTGTGGCTTATTCACATAGACCTGCAACTTAAGAAAACCCCACAATAAAAAGTCTAACGGGGTCAAATCGCACAATCTCGGTGGCTAGTTCACATCACCTCCAGGTGAGATTACCATGCCCTCAAATCGCTGGTGCAGAATGTCCAATGCAGCATCAGCTGTGTGTCACGTAGCGCCATCTCGTTGAAACCCCATATCTTTGGTGTCCATATCATCCAATTCAGACCAAAAGAAATTGGTAATCATCGATCTATAGCGCTCACCGGTGACGCCGCCGGCCCAAAATCCACAACAAACAGTGACAATTTAGGAATGCATTGGATACTTTTGGATCCCATATCGTCCAAAATTCGACAATTTTGTTTGTTGACGTACCCATTCACCCAGAAATAGGCCTCATCGCTGAAGATGATTTTTTTGATAAAAATTAGGGTGAGTTTCCAACTACTCTAAGGCCCATTTAGCGTACACACGTCGTTGTCTACGGTCGTTTACCTTCAGCTTCTGGGTCAGTTGAATTTTGAACGGGTGCAGCACCAAGTCACCACGCAAAATTCTGCAAGTTGTGGTCTGCGAAAGGCCGAGTTCTTGTGAGCGGCGGAAATCGATTGCCTCGGATTCTCTTGCACACTCTCACGAACAGTGACTATGTTTTCGGTAGATCCTCTCTCACAAACGTTGGTTTTGATAATAATTTTCATGTTCAAGATCGAATTATTTTTAAAAATAAAATAATTAAAAACAATATAATTTAAAAATACAAGAAAAATTTAAGTGTAAACGTATAAAAACTTTCTGGTGAGGTAAAAAGAAAACATTTGTAAAGAATGTCATAAATTTATTAATACCAAATAAATAATTACAAATAATTGCTTCTGCATATAAATAACACGAAATATTATCTACCAGATCTACAAAACATGAATAAAATCAGCTTTTGAAAATTATACTGCAATTTTCATCCACGACAGTGGAATTATATTTCAACAAATAGAATTCCAATAGCCTCACAGTTTGCTCGTCCTTATCCCAAACATACATTCCCTTTTCAGGGTCGTCGATGGCATGCGCTCGACCGATTTTCCATTGTCCTTCGTGATATGCTTTTCCAATGAACACGTTATTTTCAAAACTACTGAGAAAGCCTCCATGAACGACATTTTTCATGTAATGATCGGCAATTTTGTTATAATCAACAAATTCCCAATAAAATCTATGAGGTTCAGTTGTACATAGTATCTAAAAAGCAGATATTTTTAAAATATAATATTTTAATAGAATGAATATGTTATTATACAATTTAAACTAAATATCAACAAAAACATTATTTGCTTAGGTGAAATTCTAAAACCAGTATTATAAAAAAGGTACAGCATATAAACAAAGACTTAATTTTACATAATAATAAACCATCCTTCAGCAGTTTAATACCAACTGCATATAGGAGACACTGGTTGTTCTTGAGTTATTATTATGCAGCTCACATAAACCGATTTAAGATCTTTGGCTGTAGGTATTCGCCTTAAACGATAAGGAAAACCACGTCTTTCAATACAATATCTATTTAATTTAATACACTTATTCCATTGTGGAACAAACTTTTAACTCGTTCTCAAAGAAATTCTTCAAAATCGCTGCATTCCACCTATCTGAAGCAAATTTTATCTCGTTTAAGCTCTAAAATCGAACACCACTGAGTGATTTTGTCAAATTTGGGAACAAATAGTAACCACTTGGAGTCAGGTCTGGTGAATTGGGTGGATATGAAGTAATTCTCTGCGCAATTCTTCGTTCTTCGTGCGATATGAAGTTTTACATTGTGCTGTTGCAATTACGGATACTTGTGTAGCCTTCTAGACAATTTCTTGCAAAATGCCTACCGTAATGGGCCAGATAAAAGCTTAGAATAATATTCTGCGTGAATTGTAGTGCCTTACGGTAGATAGTCCGTAAAATTTTCTCCTCATAATCCCAGAATACAGTAAGCATTACTTTTCCAACCGATAGAAGTACACATGCTTTAAGAGGACGTGTGCCATTCTTTGGGCTAATTTTTGGTATCAGAAGTAAGGTATCCATGTTTCATCAGTAGTTACTATCCGTAACCTGAATTGATTACCGTAACTGGCTAAAAGCTCTTGAAGTTGGAGGCATGTATCGAAATTGTTGAGTTTCTGTCTCGGTCCCAACAGTTTACATAAAATCTCATAAAAGTGTCGTATATCTATTTCTACACTAACACTAATTTCATGAATTTACTCATCTTCAATTTATATCTACAACAGTAATTCGCAGTCTTCATTTTACAAAAGTACTCGGGCATCCACTGCGCAAATCATCTTCTAGTAATGTTTCGTCAGCTACGAAACGAATCGACACACCAATAAATAGTACTTATATATTCTATAGACTCGCCAAATACGTCTGACAGACCTTGAGCGATTTCTGAACTTTTAACATTCTCTTTAGACAAAAAGAAAGTTATAACTCTTTGTGATTTGGCCATATCTTCCATGGTTGCAAAAGTAGTGTCTGGGGAATACATTTATCAACCAAGTAACTAAAGTAAACGGAACAATATTGCAATGAATAGATGCGAAAACGTGTCAAAACTTATCACTAGATTTATGTAATTGATCTGAATTAAAATCCAAAGACTTTGGAACTATTTCAAATGCAACAATTCATACAAACTAAGCTAAAAGAAGCTTATTTTATGGTACTCAAGCTATCTATACTGTACATCAAATATCACTTAGGCGTTTATACTTATACTTACCTTATTATATGTTCTAACGTAAGCTTTCTTTTTGTACTGCGTTATCGCCGCTTTATTGTAAGGATAAATAGTGGCAGGTAAATCACCATACCAATGAACTTGCCCTATATATACACCAAGAGCACCATCAAAAGCATCATAGGGTATATCACCAGGTATGTAATTCCTCCAATAAAAATCTTGCACAATGGCATCTAGTAACCAACGTTCTATTAAAATTTTCCATTCTTCCCAAAGTTATTTCTTAATTACACATATATATAAAAACGAATCGCGTTATCAGTGGTTGCGTTTGCGAATTGAGGGGGAAAGAGGGCAGTTGCCTCGTTTTCCTCCAAAAACTACCTGAATTTGCGTGCCCTTTGCTGTGTATTGAATTCACGGATTTTCTGCAAAAGTCTAGGTAATTATGATTTTGGCATATTTTTCATTGATTCTTTTAAATATTCAAAAATAAAAAAAAATTAATAATTACGTCTTCTTAACCACTCTAGTACGCAATCCTTTAACTAAAATAGAAGTATTGGTATTTCCTTGTGAATACACGTGGGAGCCTGGTAGGTTATAGGTTTAGTAAACTCTCGCTAGTCTCATTTATGCTGGACAAGTTTAAAATAGCAAGCTCATTCCCAGTATAAGATAACTCTTAATCTGCTACCCCTAATATGTGCAGAGGGATTACTTTCTCTTATAGTTTTATGATATGGCGGAAAGTTTTAAACTTGATTCTCTTATTTGCGCACAAATCACGTGAGACGCTGATTCCGATATCCTTAAATTTATGTGCATTTTTCAAAATCCTATTGCTTACTAAACATGATATAAATTTAACTGTTAATGAACGTATTCCTTCAGATTGTCCCAAGGTATATACGTCTGAATAAACACTGATATCAATGTCGACATTTAATATTTCTTTAAAAGATGTGATTAATAAATTTGCTAAACATTTTCGCGAGCTGTCATTATTCACAATAATACCGTCAGTCATTATTTGTTGATACTTTTCAATACGTTTCTTCAATAACAAATTTTCTGTTTGAAGTTCAGAAATTTTGGATTTTGACTCTACAAGTTCATTTCGCAATTTATTTATGTTTTCGTAAACTGACTGAAAGCATTATGCAGTTGTTTATATGATATGACAATATTTTTAGCAGTCATGCTACATATATGACGTCTATTTATAATAAATTCAAAGACCGCAAGGATAAACAATGAAGACACTTCTTCATCCTACATAGTCGTTTGCAGTGGCTAACCAAAACGTTAACAGGTAGACTACGGTGGAGGAAACACAAGAGAATAAAGGAAAGGATGCGCGCACAGACCACGCGTATTTTATTTTTAATGATATTGAAACACACCAATTGTAATTACTATAAAAAGGAAAATACGATTCTATAATTACGTATAGTAACTCACCCAGAACAGCAAATAATTATAAACCAATAAACAAAAAAATACGTAAGAAACTGAAAAATAGGCTATAGTAATAATTAGTACGTAACAGAATTTTAATAGAATCGAAGTGGATATGGTGCTCGGTTTCAAGCCCACGTTTAGCAAGTGCAGAACCAGTTACACGCAACAGCGTGGTATAACGCTCATGCTCTAAACACGAGTGTCTACAGATCAATTTGTTTCATCAATATATACACTGCCGCACAAGCAAGTAAAAGACCATGTTTATCAAGAATCGCCTAGTGTGTACAGGATACACTAGGTGATTCTTAATAAACACAGTATTTTACTGAAAATTGGTCTGGAAGATTTAAATTGGATTTTAATATCTTCTTAATTAGTATTCTATTGATGTTGTCAGTAATGCCCAGTATATAGTGTAGATGGACTTTAGAGAGGGGTAGCGATGTATGCTAAGTATTGGATTGTAGAACTCCAGGATTAATATCAGCGTTTGGTCTGTTGACACTCAGTTTGAAGCAAAAACAGGTCATCATCAACACATTAGTCCAAAAAATCTTCAACATATCTAACCAGTATTCTCTACCCCAGGAATTATGTCACATCATCAATTCCCATTCACCAAACATGATATTCAATAAAGCATTGACCGACATCCTAATCCTAAAGTTGGACAACTCAATACTGAGCATACATTATCCTATCTCTAAAGCCCATCTACCCTATATATAGGTAATACTGACCCCGTCAGTAGAATACTTCCTAAGAACAACATTAAAACAATCTTTAAATCCCATTCCAAACTTTCAAACCCATTTTCAAAAAAAGACTCTCTAGAATCTCCGTATGTGTGCAGGATTCCTTGCTCATGCGGCAGTGCACGTATTGGCGAAACGTAGCTACCTGTTGGCAGTCGTGTTTCAGAGTATTAGCGATGTACTGGGCTACTGCGCGTTGCTAGTTCTGTACTTGCTGAGCATAGGTTTGAACAGAGCACCATATCCAGTTCAATTCTATCAAAATCTTGTCGCGCACCAGTCACTACTATGGTCGAAAAATCCGCGAATGTATGAAAACCTCTAAACACTCTAATAAGCTTAATCGAGATGATACCCTATATAGAACATCTGGAAATTCTGTATCTCCAAACAATTCAACCTCGCTCGGAAGCCAAGGTGAATAAAATATAGACAATAAACGCGGAGATCTATGAGCCAGATTTAATTAATTACTTTGACAGTTCCGGATAATATAAAGACTTTCAACTTGGACAAATTTTTGATAGAAAACGAGCATGTATTCCTAATTTAAAACCATAAATTGGACAGTTTGTAAATTTTTTGATAATTATTGCAGGTTTTAGTTTTACAAGAATTTTTTCCTAAAGAATGAAATGGAAAATTTTTTCCTATTTTGCAGAAAATGCAGAGAGAACAGTATATACAGTATTAAAAAACACAAGTATATACTGAAAGTACAGAAAGTACACCACTACTAGGAATATCGAGACGTGCATGTTAGCAAAAAATAATACAAAAATTAACAAATAGTTTTAGCTATAAATTTTATTCTTTTGTATTTGAGCTTTTCGATAAGTCGGGGATACTAAAACAAATATAATTGCCAGGACAGGGACAAATATAAAAAAATCTTGAAACGGATCTAAGAAGTAATATAAGAAATAAAATATTAAAGATGAGCAGAAATCAAAACAAAAGAAGTAGTCTAAAAAACACCTCTATATAAAGCTATTGTAGAAACTTAAATATCTGGAAAAGAAAACCCAAATTTATACAAACTACAAATCTAACAAATCCATCATAACAGAGATGAATACATAAATAAAGTGAATACTATATTGTCAGGCACAGAAACATGCAAGGAAATATAACATGATTTACCTAACCCAAAGTGTACAAACGAAAGTCAACAACGTAGTTAAAAACTGTCAAGAAAATAATTATATCACATGAGAAAGTGAGACAAGACCTAAAATATACAACGCGTACTCACCAAAAGCTTAGAAGCTACCCAAATTACATAAAACTTGTATACCACTCAAACCTAGAGTACCGTCAATACAGGTCGTACATGAACTCGCAAAATTCCTGACAAACTCTATTTCATAAATCTTAAGAAGTTATGAATACCCATGAACTGGCTTTCCATCACAGAGCACTACCAAAAAACAAGTTTATAAATGCTGTAAAATTATGTCTTGAATCAATATAATTCAATTTCAACAGCACCGTTTTCGAACAAAAATAAGGCACTGCCATGGGATAACTCATTGTTTAGAGAATGAAAGGCAAAATAATCTTCTCTCCTACATACCTTTTCTTAAAAGATTAGTAGATTACTGTATTTAGTAATACCAGTTCATGCAGATAATAAATTTTAACCCATTTTCAATTCCTTCCACAAAAAAATTCAATTCACAATAGAAAGCGAAAATAATAATTGCTTGAATTTCCTGGATATAACAGTAACACAAAAAGACGGTAACATTTATTTAGGATAAACCAAATCTACTAATTCATAGATATCTAAATTTTTTTATCAAATGTT
Organism: Dermolepida albohirtum; assembly: GCA_031893035.1. Taxonomy (NCBI): domain Eukaryota; kingdom Metazoa; phylum Arthropoda; class Insecta; order Coleoptera; family Scarabaeidae; genus Dermolepida; species Dermolepida albohirtum. The sequence goes on along the minus strand of JAVIWB010004927.1, from coordinate 3,435 downwards.
CCTATTTAATATAAAAAGATACTATCCATAACTTAGTAGATATGGTGTTATGAATTTTAAGGAAAAAACGACATTGCAAAAAAAATAAACAAAATTAAAACAATACCTTTAAAAAAAGATCTATATTCCGAAAAATACAAACAAATCATTTTTTTATCAAAATTAAATATAAAACACCCAAAGAAAAACAAACACACAATGCATATGAAATAAGTGCCAATGTTATGAAAGTACATATTTGTAGCTAGGACAAACAAAACAATATCTACATAAAAGAATTTGAAACACAAATATAGTTCAAGTAGTAACAAAATAAACGCAACAGCCTTATCTATAGAATCTTTGGGAAACAGATGAATCCCACTTCAATAATATTAAAATCATCCATACAAAATAATTACAACAAACTTATAATTAAAGAAATGATGTACAATAAAAAAGACCAAAACACAGTAAGCGATGGATAAGTTATCGATATTTATAATAACTTAATCCTTAGAAAGTAAATATATGTATATAGGTACTTACATATATCAACGTAAATTTCGAAACACATGTGCATACACTTGACATTTATGTATACAAAGGGGAGGGAAAGGAAATGAAAGAAACAACACTTGTCAAGTACATATAAGTATACAAAAACAATGTCTAATTTCGTTAATTTAAAAATGTGGGTGGGTTGTAAAATTAATATTCAACAGAAAACAATTTACGTACTCATAAATATTAATATATTTTAAAATCCGTTATAAAAAATTATAATAAATAAAATTATAAAAAAATTCATTAAATAAAAGTTCGAGACAAGACTGTATATTTTAGATTGATGTGTTGCATGTTAAAAGAAAAAATAAATTACTTAGAAAAGGGGAAAAATCCCTAAACGTCATTTATATAAACTAAGTGTTTTATCATCCCTTCCTGGTCGAAAAACCCAACCACTAAAGAATACAATTTATAGTTAGAATAAAAGGACCAACATATTAAGCAGAAGAAAAACGTATTTATATTATAAACACAAAAATAAAAGTACACAGAAACATCAGAGGCACACTACTACAAGATATAAGATAACATTTTCCCTTACCAACATTTAATATGCATCCAATAAAAAATATGAAAGAAACCAAAAACATTTTCACATACAGTTGCTGAACACTAATAGAACGATGTATGTATACTGGTTATTAAACTAAGTTTTTCACATCCTTATAGTACTCTATTCAAGTTGAAAAGGTTATCAATAAAGTTATCAAAAAGACAAAACAATATTCTTGGAATAATAGCTTATATTTTAATCACTTGTGTACATATATCATCAATAGTGTTTTCCAAATAATTCGTCAATATTTCAAGTGATTTTGTTTACTACTTCGTACCACGTATTACTAATTTTAAGAAAGCTCTTTTCGGATGCATATATATTTCTATACACTGTTATTACAGTTTCTAATTGCTTTTCAATTTTATTTCTAATTATTACTTTTTACATTTCTAATAGTGTATGTACAGTGTCCTGGAATACGTTGACAATGTCAGCAATGCAACGATTATCTAAAAATAATATCTGCTCCGATAATTTTTTTCGAATGTATGCGTCCCTGTCGAGATATTCTGATCTCAACAGAGGATGGGAGTAAAAGTTCTCTATTATTAATATCGATACAATGAATTGTTTACAAGAAATACTATACTCTAAGATTAAAAAAGACAATTTTTATTTTGATATTTAGAACATTACAAATATAAAATTTCATTGAAAATAAACTTAATTAAAAACTAGAGAAGCAATTAAAATGTTCTTGCGTACGTTCAATTGAAGAACCTGCCGATCCCGCCGCAATACTGAAGGGTCATTTCGTACATCCTCGCAGTGAACTTCCCGATTCTTTCTGGTAGCTCCTTTTCTCATATTTACTGAATAAACTATATTTTTAAGATGTCCCAATAGATAAAATCTAATAGATTTAAATCGGGCAATCTAGGAGACTGTTAAGTTAACTCTCTGTTTTAAAAGTCCTATTGATTGAAATGTAACACTTAAATATCTTATACGATTTATTTGAACGGAAACATCTTCGGTATGTGAAGGAGTCTGTAAAAAATACGATATGTGTACATAATAATAAAACAAGAAGTATGAAGGTAATGGTTCACTTACTTAAGAAAAGAAACAGTTCAAGTATGGTAGATCTATGTATGATATATAAATGCAATAGTTCAAGTACGTAAGAAATGAAGTTCAAATTCCTCGTATCACGTTCAACTACTTGACGTACCCATACACGACCAATAGTGTGAAAGATAACAGTGTCAACCTTGCACCTATCGGGAGCAATCATGTGACTACCAAAATGGAACCGACATGGCCTGCCAACAGGCTATTAGTACTTTGGACATACAATATTTACACGACGACAAGAGCTGCTGCTGACTAGTATGTGTGTGTTACTTTACGTTGCTCTGCATAATGAAAGAGAAAAGAACAATAACTATATATTGTAAAACACACTATACGTAAAACACAACAAGAAACGAACAAAATATTTTAATTTTAAAATCATTAGGTCTTTAACATCTGTTAGGCAATTATTCCTCCTAACCAATCCATCGATTTGTATACATGTTATCTAGGTATTTTGCGAAATCAAACTAAATGATAAAAAGCACCATCATGTATGAACAATATACTTTGTCAAATTTCTATAGAATATTTTCTAAAAGATCTACAGTACTGTGTATAAATCTAAATAAAACGTCCCGTTTAACCGTTCAAGTGACACAAATGGACCCATTGAATTACTTTCCATGATTCCCGGTCCAACATTATTTGACGAAAATTAATGCTGGTGTTTCTAGACTGTTTTAGCATGAGGGTTTTCATGGCCCCAATATGTAGATTATGTAAATCGATTACTCCATTTTTGACGAATCTTGCTTTATCCATTGTTCTAACAAACAGTTCGCAAAAGGCATCCTAGCAAGGAGATTGTTATGATAAAGAGTATGAAATTGTAAATTTTTGTCTAAAAAGCAGTGCAGGTTGTTCTTTAAACACCACTATTAACAGAATCCTTTTTAAATTTACCCAAAATAATGTAGGAACATATTGAACATACAGACACCATAAATAACTATATTTCTCATCAGTTTTTCTTAAACATCGATGATCGATCCGTTCAAAAAATTTTTTTTTTTAAAACTACTATTTGAAAACCGTTCAGCATGCAATCTCCTAGCTTCTAAGGCATTACGAAAGGCAATATCGTACATTAAATGCTTATCAGTATATTCACTAAATATGAATCCATTTTGAAAAAACAAACTTTTCAAGTCAGTTGAAACAAGCTACAATACTTTAAACTTGAATTTGATGGAGCCTGTGGTTGATTGACTTGATCAATAAGGTTGATATATAACCCCCTTTTCCCC
>JAVIWB010004926.1:0-11145 GCA_031893035.1 Dermolepida albohirtum | reverse complement strand
TTAGAACGCCATCGGGCAGAGCTCACATGTAGCGTTAGTCGGAAACTGACTTTCAAAAGTGATTGTTTTTTATGTGTGTACTTATAGATTGTGACACGACTGTTACGCTGCTTCAAACCAGAACATTGTATCTCTTCTCGTTCCGAAGTTATTAGCGACCTTAGAACGCCATCAGGCAGAGCTCACATGTAGCGTTAGTCGGAAACTGACTTTCAAAAGTGATTGTTTTTTATGTGTGTACTTATAGATTGTGACACGACTGTTACGCTGCTTCAAACCAGAACATTGTATCTCTTCTCGTTCCGAAGTTATTAGCGACCTTAGAACGCCATCAGGCAGCGCTCACATGTAGCGTTAGTCGGAAACTGACTTTCAAAAGTGATTGTTTTTTATGTGTGTACTTATAGATTGTGACACGACTGTTACGCTGCTTCAAACCAGAACATTGTATCTCTTCTCGTTCCGAAGTTATTAGCGACCTTAGAACGCCATCAGGCAGAGCTCACATGTAGCGTTAGTCGGAAACTGACTTTCAAAAGTGATTGTTTTTTATGTGTGTGCTTATAGATTGTGACACGACTGTTACGCTGCTTCAAACCAGAACATTGTATCTCTTCTCGTTCCGAAGTTATTAGCGACCTTAGAACGCCATCAGGCAGCGCTCACATGTAGCGTTAGTCGGAAACTGACTTTCAAAAGTGATTGTTTTTTATGTGTGTACTTATAGATTGTGACACGACTGTTACGCTGCTTCAAACCAGAACATTGTATCTCTTCTCGTTCCGAAGTTATTAGCGACCTTAGAACGCCATCAGGCAGCGCTCACATGTAGCGTTAGTCGGAAACTGACTTTCAAAAGTGATTGTTTTTTATGTGTGTACTTATAGATTGTGACACGACTGTTACGCTGCTTCAAACCAGAACATTGTATCTCTTCTCGTTCCGAAGTTATTAGCGACCTTAGAACGCCATCAGGCAGAGCTCACATGTAGCGTTAGTCGGAAACTGACTTTCAAAAGTGATTGTTTTTTATGTGTGTGCTTATAGATTGTGACACGACTGTTACGCTGCTTCAAACCAGAACATTGTATCTCTTCTCGTTCCGAAGTTATTAGCGACCTTAGAACGCCATCAGGCAGCGCTCACATGTAGCGTTAGTCGGAAACTGACTTTCAAAAGTGATTGTTTTTTATGTGTGTACTTATAGATTGTGACACGACTGTTACGCTGCTTCAAACCAGAACATTGTATCTCTTCTCGTTCCGAAGTTATTAGCGACCTTAGAACGCCATCAGGCAGCGCTCACATGTAGCGTTAGTCGGAAACTGACTTTCAAAAGTGATTGTTTTTTATGTGTGTACTTATAGATTGTGACACGACTGTTACGCTGCTTCAAACCAGAACATTGTATCTCTTCTCGTTCCGAAGTTATTAGCGACCTTAGAACGCCATCAGGCAGCGCTCACATGTAGCGTTAGTCGGAAACTGACTTTCAAAAGTGATTGTTTTTTATGTGTGTACTTATAGATTGTGACACGACTGTTACGCTGCTTCAAACCAGAACATTGTATCTCTTCTCGTTCCGAAGTTATTAGCGACCTTAGAACGCCATCAGGCAGAGCTCACATGTAGCGTAGTCGGAAACTGACTTTCAAAAGTGATTGTTTTTTATGTGTGTACTTATAGATTGTGACACGACTGTTACGCTGCTTCAAACCAGAACATTGTATCTCTTCTCGTTCCGAAGTTATTAGCGACCTTAGAACGCCATCAGGCAGCGCTCACATGTAGCGTTAGTCGGAAACTGACTTTCAAAAGTGATTGTTTTTTATGTGTGTACTTATAGATTGTGACACGACTGTTACGCTGCTTCAAACCAGAACATTGTATCTCTTCTCGTTCCGAAGTTATTAGCGACCTTAGAACGCCATCAGGCAGAGCTCACATGTAGCGTTAGTCGGAAACTGACTTTCAAAAGTGATTGTTTTTTATGTGTGTACTTATAGATTGTGACACGACTGTTACGCTGCTTCAAACCAGAACATTGTATCTCTTCTCGTTCCGAAGTTATTAGCGACCTTAGAACGCCATCAGGCAGCGCTCACATGTAGCGTTAGTCGGAAACTGACTTTCAAAAGTGATTGTTTTTTATGTGTGTACTTATAGATTGTGACACGACTGTTACGCTGCTTCAAACCAGAACATTGTATCTCTTCTCGTTCCGAAGTTATTAGCGACCTTAGAACGCCATCAGGCAGCGCTCACATGTAGCGTTAGTCGGAAACTGACTTTCAAAAGTGATTGTTTTTTATGTGTGTACTTATAGATTGTGACACGACTGTTACGCTGCTTCAAACCAGAACATTGTATCTCTTCTCGTTCCGAAGTTATTAGCGACCTTAGAACGCCATCAGGCAGAGCTCACATGTAGCGTTAGTCGGAAACTGACTTTCAAAAGTGATTGTTTTTTATGTGTGTACTTATAGATTGTGACACGACTGTTACGCTGCTTCAAACCAGAACATTGTATCTCTTCTCGTTCCGAAGTTATTAGCGACCTTAGAACGCCATCAGGCAGAGCTCACATGTAGCGTTAGTCGGAAACTGACTTTCAAAAGTGATTGTTTTTTATGTGTGTACTTATAGATTGTGACACGACTGTTACGCTGCTTCAAACCAGAACATTGTATCTCTTCTCGTTCCGAAGTTATTAGCGACCTTAGAACGCCATCAGGCAGCGCTCACATGTAGCGTTAGTCGGAAACTGACTTTCAAAAGTGATTGTTTTTTATGTGTGTACTTATAGATTGTGACACGACTGTTACGCTGCTTCAAACCAGAACATTGTATCTCTTCTCGTTCCGAAGTTATTAGCGACCTTAGAACGCCATCAGGCAGCGCTCACATGTAGCGTTAGTCGGAAACTGACTTTCAAAAGTGATTGTTTTTTATGTGTGTACTTATAGATTGTGACACGACTGTTACGCTGCTTCAAACCAGAACATTGTATCTCTTCTCGTTCCGAAGTTATTAGCGACCTTAGAACGCCATCAGGCAGAGCTCACATGTAGCGTTAGTCGGAAACTGACTTTCAAAAGTGATTGTTTTTTATGTGTGTACTTATAGATTGTGACACGACTGTTACGCTGCTTCAAACCAGAACATTGTATCTCTTCTCGTTCCGAAGTTATTAGCGACCTTAGAACGCCATCAGGCAGCGCTCACATGTAGCGTTAGTCGGAAACTGACTTTCAAAAGTGATTGTTTTTTATGTGTGTACTTATAGATTGTGACACGACTGTTACGCTGCTTCAAACCAGAACATTGTATCTCTTCTCGTTCCGAAGTTATTAGCGACCTTAGAACGCCATCAGGCAGCGCTCACATGTAGCGTTAGTCGGAAACTGACTTTCAAAAGTGATTGTTTTTTATGTGTGTACTTATAGATTGTGACACGACTGTTACGCTGCTTCAAACCAGAACATTGTATCTCTTCTCGTTCCGAAGTTATTAGCGACCTTAGAACGCCATCAGGCAGAGCTCACATGTAGCGTTAGTCGGAAACTGACTTTCAAAAGTGATTGTTTTTTATGTGTGTACTTATAGATTGTGACACGACTGTTACGCTGCTTCAAACCAGAACATTGTATCTCTTCTCGTTCCGAAGTTATTAGCGACCTTAGAACGCCATCAGGCAGCGCTCACATGTAGCGTTAGTCGGAAACTGACTTTCAAAAGTGATTGTTTTTTATGTGTGTACTTATAGATTGTGACACGACTGTTACGCTGCTTCAAACCAGAACATTGTATCTCTTCTCGTTCCGAAGTTATTAGCGACCTTAGAACGCCATCAGGCAGCGCTCACATGTAGCGTTAGTCGGAAACTGACTTTCAAAAGTGATTGTTTTTTATGTGTGTACTTATAGATTGTGACACGACTGTTACGCTGCTTCAAACCAGAACATTGTATCTCTTCTCGTTCCGAAGTTATTAGCGACCTTAGAACGCCATCAGGCAGAGCTCACATGTAGCGTTAGTCGGAAACTGACTTTCAAAAGTGATTGTTTTTTATGTGTGTACTTATAGATTGTGACACGACTGTTACGCTGCTTCAAACCAGAACATTGTATCTCTTCTCGTTCCGAAGTTATTAGCGACCTTAGAACGCCATCAGGCAGCGCTCACATGTAGCGTTAGTCGGAAACTGACTTTCAAAAGTGATTGTTTTTTATGTGTGTACTTATAGATTGTGACACGACTGTTACGCTGCTTCAAACCAGAACATTGTATCTCTTCTCGTTCCGAAGTTATTAGCGACCTTAGAACGCCATCAGGCAGAGCTCACATGTAGCGTTAGTCGGAAACTGACTTTCAAAAGTGATTGTTTTTTATGTGTGTACTTATAGATTGTGACACGACTGTTACGCTGCTTCAAACCAGAACATTGTATCTCTTCTCGTTCCGAAGTTATTAGCGACCTTAGAACGCCATCAGGCAGCGCTCACATGTAGCGTTAGTCGGAAACTGACTTTCAAAAGTGATTGTTTTTTATGTGTGTACTTATAGATTGTGACACGACTGTTACGCTGCTTCAAACCAGAACATTGTATCTCTTCTCGTTCCGAAGTTATTAGCGACCTTAGAACGCCATCAGGCAGCGCTCACATGTAGCGTTAGTCGGAAACTGACTTTCAAAAGTGATTGTTTTTTATGTGTGTACTTATAGATTGTGACACGACTGTTACGCTGCTTCAAACCAGAACATTGTATCTCTTCTCGTTCCGAAGTTATTAGCGACCTTAGAACGCCATCAGGCAGAGCTCACATGTAGCGTTAGTCGGAAACTGACTTTCAAAAGTGATTGTTTTTTATGTGTGTACTTATAGATTGTGACACGACTGTTACGCTGCTTCAAACCAGAACATTGTATCTCTTCTCGTTCCGAAGTTATTAGCGACCTTAGAACGCCATCAGGCAGCGCTCACATGTAGCGTTAGTCGGAAACTGACTTTCAAAAGTGATTGTTTTTTATGTGTGTACTTATAGATTGTGACACGACTGTTACGCTGCTTCAAACCAGAACATTGTATCTCTTCTCGTTCCGAAGTTATTAGCGACCTTAGAACGCCATCAGGCAGAGCTCACATGTAGCGTTAGTCGGAAACTGACTTTCAAAAGTGATTGTTTTTTATGTGTGTACTTATAGATTGTGACACGACTGTTACGCTGCTTCAAACCAGAACATTGTATCTCTTCTCGTTCCGAAGTTATTAGCGACCTTAGAACGCCATCAGGCAGAGCTCACATGTAGCGTTAGTCGGAAACTGACTTTCAAAAGTGATTGTTTTTTATGTGTGTACTTATAGATTGTGACACGACTGTTACGCTGCTTCAAACCAGAACATTGTATCTCTTCTCGTTCCGAAGTTATTAGCGACCTTAGAACGCCATCAGGCAGCGCTCACATGTAGCGTTAGTCGGAAACTGACTTTCAAAAGTGATTGTTTTTTATGTGTGTACTTATAGATTGTGACACGACTGTTACGCTGCTTCAAACCAGAACATTGTATCTCTTCTCGTTCCGAAGTTATTAGCGACCTTAGAACGCCATCAGGCAGCGCTCACATGTAGCGTTAGTCGGAAACTGACTTTCAAAAGTGATTGTTTTTTATGTGTGTACTTATAGATTGTGACACGACTGTTACGCTGCTTCAAACCAGAACATTGTATCTCTTCTCGTTCCGAAGTTATTAGCGACCTTAGAACGCCATCAGGCAGCGCTCACATGTAGCGTTAGTCGGAAACTGACTTTCAAAAGTGATTGTTTTTTATGTGTGTACTTATAGATTGTGACACGACTGTTACGCTGCTTCAAACCAGAACATTGTATCTCTTCTCGTTCCGAAGTTATTAGCGACCTTAGAACGCCATCAGGCAGAGCTCACATGTAGCGTTAGTCGGAAACTGACTTTCAAAAGTGATTGTTTTTTATGTGTGTACTTATAGATTGTGACACGACTGTTACGCTGCTTCAAACCAGAACATTGTATCTCTTCTCGTTCCGAAGTTATTAGCGACCTTAGAACGCCATCAGGCAGCGCTCACATGTAGCGTTAGTCGGAAACTGACTTTCAAAAGTGATTGTTTTTTATGTGTGTACTTATAGATTGTGACACGACTGTTACGCTGCTTCAAACCAGAACATTGTATCTCTTCTCGTTCCGAAGTTATTAGCGACCTTAGAACGCCATCAGGCAGAGCTCACATGTAGCGTTAGTCGGAAACTGACTTTCAAAAGTGATTGTTTTTTATGTGTGTACTTATAGATTGTGACACGACTGTTACGCTGCTTCAAACCAGAACATTGTATCTCTTCTCGTTCCGAAGTTATTAGCGACCTTAGAACGCCATCAGGCAGAGCTCACATGTAGCGTTAGTCGGAAACTGACTTTCAAAAGTGATTGTTTTTTATGTGTGTACTTATAGATTGTGACACGACTGTTACGCTGCTTCAAACCAGAACATTGTATCTCTTCTCGTTCCGAAGTTATTAGCGACCTTAGAACGCCATCAGGCAGCGCTCACATGTAGCGTTAGTCGGAAACTGACTTTCAAAAGTGATTGTTTTTTATGTGTGTACTTATAGATTGTGACACGACTGTTACGCTGCTTCAAACCAGAACATTGTATCTCTTCTCGTTCCGAAGTTATTAGCGACCTTAGAACGCCATCAGGCAGCGCTCACATGTAGCGTTAGTCGGAAACTGACTTTCAAAAGTGATTGTTTTTTATGTGTGTACTTATAGATTGTGACACGACTGTTACGCTGCTTCAAACCAGAACATTGTATCTCTTCTCGTTCCGAAGTTATTAGCGACCTTAGAACGCCATCAGGCAGCGCTCACATGTAGCGTTAGTCGGAAACTGACTTTCAAAAGTGATTGTTTTTTATGTGTGTACTTATAGATTGTGACACGACTGTTACGCTGCTTCAAACCAGAACATTGTATCTCTTCTCGTTCCGAAGTTATTAGCGACCTTAGAACGCCATCAGGCAGAGCTCACATGTAGCGTTAGTCGGAAACTGACTTTCAAAAGTGATTGTTTTTTATGTGTGTACTTATAGATTGTGACACGACTGTTACGCTGCTTCAAACCAGAACATTGTATCTCTTCTCGTTCCGAAGTTATTAGCGACCTTAGAACGCCATCAGGCAGCGCTCACATGTAGCGTTAGTCGGAAACTGACTTTCAAAAGTGATTGTTTTTTATGTGTGTACTTATAGATTGTGACACGACTGTTACGCTGCTTCAAACCAGAACATTGTATCTCTTCTCGTTCCGAAGTTATTAGCGACCTTAGAACGCCATCAGGCAGAGCTCACATGTAGCGTTAGTCGGAAACTGACTTTCAAAAGTGATTGTTTTTTATGTGTGTACTTATAGATTGTGACACGACTGTTACGCTGCTTCAAACCAGAACATTGTATCTCTTCTCGTTCCGAAGTTATTAGCGACCTTAGAACGCCATCAGGCAGAGCTCACATGTAGCGTTAGTCGGAAACTGACTTTCAAAAGTGATTGTTTTTTATGTGTGTACTTATAGATTGTGACACGACTGTTACGCTGCTTCAAACCAGAACATTGTATCTCTTCTCGTTCCGAAGTTATTAGCGACCTTAGAACGCCATCAGGCAGCGCTCACATGTAGCGTTAGTCGGAAACTGACTTTCAAAAGTGATTGTTTTTTATGTGTGTACTTATAGATTGTGACACGACTGTTACGCTGCTTCAAACCAGAACATTGTATCTCTTCTCGTTCCGAAGTTATTAGCGACCTTAGAACGCCATCAGGCAGCGCTCACATGTAGCGTTAGTCGGAAACTGACTTTCAAAAGTGATTGTTTTTTATGTGTGTACTTATAGATTGTGACACGACTGTTACGCTGCTTCAAACCAGAACATTGTATCTCTTCTCGTTCCGAAGTTATTAGCGACCTTAGAACGCCATCAGGCAGCGCTCACATGTAGCGTTAGTCGGAAACTGACTTTCAAAAGTGATTGTTTTTTATGTGTGTACTTATAGATTGTGACACGACTGTTACGCTGCTTCAAACCAGAACATTGTATCTCTTCTCGTTCCGAAGTTATTAGCGACCTTAGAACGCCATCAGGCAGCGCTCACATGTAGCGTTAGTCGGAAACTGACTTTCAAAAGTGATTGTTTTTTATGTGTGTACTTATAGATTGTGACACGACTGTTACGCTGCTTCAAACCAGAACATTGTATCTCTTCTCGTTCCGAAGTTATTAGCGACCTTAGAACGCCATCAGGCAGCGCTCACATGTAGCGTTAGTCGGAAACTGACTTTCAAAAGTGATTGTTTTTTATGTGTGTACTTATAGATTGTGACACGACTGTTACGCTGCTTCAAACCAGAACATTGTATCTCTTCTCGTTCCGAAGTTATTAGCGACCTTAGAACGCCATCAGGCAGCGCTCACATGTAGCGTTAGTCGGAAACTGACTTTCAAAAGTGATTGTTTTTTATGTGTGTACTTATAGATTGTGACACGACTGTTACGCTGCTTCAAACCAGAACATTGTATCTCTTCTCCTTCCGAAGTTATTAGCGACCTTAGAACGCCATCAGGCAGAGCTCACATGTAGCGTTAGTCGGAAACTGACTTTCAAAAGTGATTGTTTTTTATGTGTGTACTTATAGATTGTGACACGACTGTTACGCTGCTTCAAACCAGAACATTGTATCTCTTCTCGTTCCGAAGTTATTAGCGACCTTAGAACGCCATCAGGCAGCGCTCACATGTAGCGTTAGTCGGAACTGACTTTCAAAAGTGATTGTTTTTTATGTGTGTACTTATAGATTGTGACACGACTGTTACGCTGCTTCAAACCAGAACATTGTATCTCTTCTCGTTCCGAAGTTATTAGCGACCTTAGAACGCCATCAGGCAGCGCTCACATGTAGCGTTAGTCGGAAACTGACTTTCAAAAGTGATTGTTTTTTATGTGTGTACTTATAGATTGTGACACGACTGTTACGCTGCTTCAAACCAGAACATTGTATCTCTTCTCGTTCCGAGTTATTAGCGACCTTAGAACGCCATCAGGCAGCGCTCACATGTAGCGTTAGTCGGAAACTGACTTTCAAAAGTGATTGTTTTTTATGTGTGTACTTATAGATTGTGACACGACTGTTACGCTGCTTCAAACCAGAACATTGTATCTCTTCTCGTTCCGAAGTTATTAGCGACCTTAGAACGCCATCAGGCAGCGCTCACATGTAGCGTTAGTCGGAAACTGACTTTCAAAAGTGATTGTTTTTTATGTGTGTACTTATAGATTGTGACACGACTGTTACGCTGCTTCAAACCAGAACATTGTATCTCTTCTCGTTCCGAAGTTATTAGCGACCTTAGAACGCCATCAGGCAGCGCTCACATGTAGCGTTAGTCGGAAACTGACTTTCAAAAGTGATTGTTTTTTATGTGTGCACTTATAGATTGTGACACGACTGTTACGCTGCTTCAAACGAGAACATTGTATCTCTTCTCGTTCCGAGTTATTAGCGACCTTAGAACGCCATCAGGCAGAGCTCACATGTAGCGTTAGTCGGAAACTGACTTTCAAAAGTGATTGTTTTTTATGTGTGTACTTATAGATTGTGACACGACTGTTACGCTGCTTCAAACCAGAACATTGTATCTCTTCTCGTTCCGAAGTTATTAGCGACCTTAGAACGCCATCAGGCAGAGCTCACATGTAGCGTTAGTCGGAAACTGACTTTCAAAAGTGATTGTTTTTTATGTGTGTACTTATAGATTGTGACACGACTGTTACGCTGCTTCAAACCAGAACATTGTATCTCTTCTCGTTCCGAAGTTATTAGCGACCTTAGAACGCCATCAGGCAGCGCTCACATGTAGCGTTAGTCGGAAACTGACTTTCAAAAGTGATTGTTTTTTATGTGTGTACTTATAGATTGTGACACGACTGTTACGCTGCTTCAAACCAGAACATTGTATCTCTTCTCGTTCCGAAGTTATTAGCGACCTTAGAACGCCATCAGGCAGAGCTCACATGTAGCGTTAGTCGGAAACTGACTTTCAAAAGTGATTGTTTTTTATGTGTGTACTTATAGATTGTGACACGACTGTTACGCTGCTTCAAACCAGAACATTGTATCTCTTCTCGTTCCGAAGTTATTAGCGACCTTAGAACGCCATCAGGCAGCGCTCACATGTAGCGTTAGTCGGAAACTGACTTTCAAAAGTGATTGTTTTTTATGTGTGTACTTATAGATTGTGACACGACTGTTACGCTGCTTCAAACCAGAACATTGTATCTCTTCTCGTTCCGAAGTTATTAGCGACCTTAGAACGCCATCAGGCAGAGCTCACATGTAGCGTTAGTCGGAAACTGACTTTCAAAAGTGATTGTTTTTTATGTGTGTACTTATAGATTGTGACACGACTGTTACGCTGCTTCAAACCAGAACATTGTATCTCTTCTCGTTCCGAAGTTATTAGCGACCTTAGAACGCCATCAGGCAGCGCTCACATGTAGCGTTAGTCGGAAACTGACTTTCAAAAGTGATTGTTTTTTATGTGTGTACTTATAGATTGTGACACGACTGTTACGCTGCTTCAAACCAGAACATTGTATCTCTTCTCGTTCCGAAGTTATTAGCGACCTTAGAACGCCATCAGGCAGCGCTCACATGTAGCGTTAGTCGGAAACTGACTTTCAAAAGTGATTGTTTTTTATGTGTGTACTTATAGATTGTGACACGACTGTTACGCTGCTTCAAACCAGAACATTGTATCTCTTCTCGTTCCGAAGTTATTAGCGACCTTAGAACGCCATCAGGCAGCGCTCACATGTAGCGTTAGTCGGAAACTGACTTTCAAAAGTGATTGTTTTTTATGTGTGTACTTATAGATTGTGACACGACTGTTACGCTGCTTCAAACCAGAACATTGTATCTCTTCTCGTTCCGAAGTTATTAGCGACCTTAGAACGCCATCAGGCAGCGCTCACATGTAGCGTTAGTCGGAAACTGACTTTCAAAAGTGATTGTTTTTTATGTGTGTACTTATAGATTGTGACACGACTGTTATGCT
>JAVIWB010004925.1:0-11070 GCA_031893035.1 Dermolepida albohirtum | reverse complement strand
TCAAAAGTGATTGCTTTTTATGTGTGTACTTATAGATTGTGACACGACTGTTACGCTGCTTCAAACCAGAACATTGTATCTCTTCTCGTTCCGAAGTTATTAGCGACCTTAGAACGCCATCAGGCAGAGCTCACATGTAGCGTTAGTCGGAAACTGACTTTCAAAAGTGATTGTTTTTTATGTGTGTACTTATAGATTGTGACACGACTGTTACGCTGCTTCAAACCAGAACATTGTATCTCTTCTCGTTCCGAAGTTATTAGCGACCTTAGAACGCCATCAGGCAGCGCTCACATGTAGCGTTAGTCGGAAACTGACTTTCAAAAGTGATTGTTTTTTATGTGTGTACTTATAGATTGTGACACGACTGTTACGCTGCTTCAAACCAGAACATTGTATCTCTTCTCGTTCCGAAGTTATTAGCGACCTTAGAACGCCATCAGGCAGAGCTCACATGTAGCGTTAGTCGGAAACTGACTTTCAAAAGTGATTGTTTTTTATGTGTGTACTTATAGATTGTGACACGACTGTTACGCTGCTTCAAACCAGAACATTGTATCTCTTCTCGTTCCGAAGTTATTAGCGACCTTAGAACGCCATCAGGCAGCGCTCACATGTAGCGTTAGTCGGAAACTGACTTTCAAAAGTGATTGCTTTTTATGTGTGTACTTATAGATTGTGACACGACTGTTACGCTGCTTCAAACCAGAACATTGTATCTCTTCTCGTTCCGAAGTTATTAGCGACCTTAGAACGCCATCAGGCAGAGCTCACATGTAGCGTTAGTCGGAAACTGACTTTCAAAAGTGATTGTTTTTTATGTGTGTACTTATAGATTGTGACACGACTGTTACGCTGCTTCAAACCAGAACATTGTATCTCTTCTCGTTCCGAAGTTATTAGCGACCTTAGAACGCCATCAGGCAGAGCTCACATGTAGCGTTAGTCGGAAACTGACTTTCAAAAGTGATTGTTTTTTATGTGTGTACTTATAGATTGTGACACGACTGTTACGCTGCTTCAAACCAGAACATTGTATCTCTTCTCGTTCCGAAGTTATTAGCGACCTTAGAACGCCATCAGGCAGCGCTCACATGTAGCGTTAGTCGGAAACTGACTTTCAAAAGTGATTGTTTTTTATGTGTGTACTTATAGATTGTGACACGACTGTTACGCTGCTTCAAACCAGAACATTGTATCTCTTCTCGTTCCGAAGTTATTAGCGACCTTAGAACGCCATCAGGCAGAGCTCACATGTAGCGTTAGTCGGAAACTGACTTTCAAAAGTGATTGTTTTTTATGTGTGTACTTATAGATTGTGACACGACTGTTACGCTGCTTCAAACCAGAACATTGTATCTCTTCTCGTTCCGAAGTTATTAGCGACCTTAGAACGCCATCAGGCAGCGCTCACATGTAGCGTTAGTCGGAAACTGACTTTCAAAAGTGATTGTTTTTTATGTGTGTACTTATAGATTGTGACACGACTGTTACGCTGCTTCAAACCAGAACATTGTATCTCTTCTCGTTCCGAAGTTATTAGCGACCTTAGAACGCCATCAGGCAGAGCTCACATGTAGCGTTAGTCGGAAACTGACTTTCAAAAGTGATTGTTTTTTATGTGTGTACTTATAGATTGTGACACGACTGTTACGCTGCTTCAAACCAGAACATTGTATCTCTTCTCGTTCCGAAGTTATTAGCGACCTTAGAACGCCATCAGGCAGAGCTCACATGTAGCGTTAGTCGGAAACTGACTTTCAAAAGTGATTGTTTTTTATGTGTGTACTTATAGATTGTGACACGACTGTTACGCTGCTTCAAACCAGAACATTGTATCTCTTCTCGTTCCGAAGTTATTAGCGACCTTAGAACGCCATCAGGCAGAGCTCACATGTAGCGTTAGTCGGAAACTGACTTTCAAAAGTGATTGTTTTTTATGTGTGTACTTATAGATTGTGACACGACTGTTACGCTGCTTCAAACCAGAACATTGTATCTCTTCTCGTTCCGAAGTTATTAGCGACCTTAGAACGCCATCAGGCAGAGCTCACATGTAGCGTTAGTCGGAAACTGACTTTCAAAAGTGATTGTTTTTTATGTGTGTACTTATAGATTGTGACACGACTGTTACGCTGCTTCAAACCAGAACATTGTATCTCTTCTCGTTCCGAAGTTATTAGCGACCTTAGAACGCCATCAGGCAGCGCTCACATGTAGCGTTAGTCGGAAACTGACTTTCAAAAGTGATTGTTTTTTATGTGTGTACTTATAGATTGTGACACGACTGTTACGCTGCTTCAAACCAGAACATTGTATCTCTTCTCGTTCCGAAGTTATTAGCGACCTTAGAACGCCATCAGGCAGAGCTCACATGTAGCGTTAGTCGGAAACTGACTTTCAAAAGTGATTGTTTTTTATGTGTGTACTTATAGATTGTGACACGACTGTTACGCTGCTTCAAACCAGAACATTGTATCTCTTCTCGTTCCGAAGTTATTAGCGACCTTAGAACGCCATCAGGCAGAGCTCACATGTAGCGTTAGTCGGAAACTGACTTTCAAAAGTGATTGTTTTTTATGTGTGTACTTATAGATTGTGACACGACTGTTACGCTGCTTCAAACCAGAACATTGTATCTCTTCTCGTTCCGAAGTTATTAGCGACCTTAGAACGCCATCAGGCAGAGCTCACATGTAGCGTTAGTCGGAAACTGACTTTCAAAAGTGATTGTTTTTTATGTGTGTACTTATAGATTGTGACACGACTGTTACGCTGCTTCAAACCAGAACATTGTATCTCTTCTCGTTCCGAAGTTATTAGCGACCTTAGAACGCCATCAGGCAGAGCTCACATGTAGCGTTAGTCGGAAACTGACTTTCAAAAGTGATTGTTTTTTATGTGTGTACTTATAGATTGTGACACGACTGTTACGCTGCTTCAAACCAGAACATTGTATCTCTTCTCGTTCCGAAGTTATTAGCGACCTTAGAACGCCATCAGGCAGAGCTCACATGTAGCGTTAGTCGGAAACTGACTTTCAAAAGTGATTGTTTTTTATGTGTGTACTTATAGATTGTGACACGACTGTTACGCTGCTTCAAACCAGAACATTGTATCTCTTCTCGTTCCGAAGTTATTAGCGACCTTAGAACGCCATCAGGCAGAGCTCACATGTAGCGTTAGTCGGAAACTGACTTTCAAAAGTGATTGTTTTTTATGTGTGTACTTATAGATTGTGACACGACTGTTACGCTGCTTCAAACCAGAACATTGTATCTCTTCTCGTTCCGAAGTTATTAGCGACCTTAGAACGCCATCAGGCAGCGCTCACATGTAGCGTTAGTCGGAAACTGACTTTCAAAAGTGATTGTTTTTTATGTGTGTACTTATAGATTGTGACACGACTGTTACGCTGCTTCAAACCAGAACATTGTATCTCTTCTCGTTCCGAAGTTATTAGCGACCTTAGAACGCCATCAGGCAGAGCTCACATGTAGCGTTAGTCGGAAACTGACTTTCAAAAGTGATTGTTTTTTATGTGTGTACTTATAGATTGTGACACGACTGTTAGGCTGCTTCAAACCAGAACATTGTATCTCTTCTCGTTCCGAAGTTATTAGCGACCTTAGAACGCCATCAGGCAGAGCTCACATGTAGCGTTAGTCGGAAACTGACTTTCAAAAGTGATTGTTTTTTATGTGTGTACTTATAGATTGTGACACGACTGTTACGCTGCTTCAAACCAGAACATTGTATCTCTTCTCGTTCCGAAGTTATTAGCGACCTTAGAACGCCATCAGGCAGAGCTCACATGTAGCGTTAGTCGGAAACTGACTTTCAAAAGTGATTGTTTTTTATGTGTGTACTTATAGATTGTGACACGACTGTTACGCTGCTTCAAACCAGAACATTGTATCTCTTCTCGTTCCGAAGTTATTAGCGACCTTAGAACGCCATCAGGCAGAGCTCACATGTAGCGTTAGTCGGAAACTGACTTTCAAAAGTGATTGTTTTTTATGTGTGTACTTATAGATTGTGACACGACTGTTACGCTGCTTCAAACCAGAACATTGTATCTCTTCTCGTTCCGAAGTTATTAGCGACCTTAGAACGCCATCAGGCAGAGCTCACATGTAGCGTTAGTCGGAAACTGACTTTCAAAAGTGATTGTTTTTTATGTGTGTACTTATAGATTGTGACACGACTGTTACGCTGCTTCAAACCAGAACATTGTATCTCTTCTCGTTCCGAAGTTATTAGCGACCTTAGAACGCCATCAGGCAGAGCTCACATGTAGCGTTAGTCGGAAACTGACTTTCAAAAGTGATTGTTTTTTATGTGTGTACTTATAGATTGTGACACGACTGTTACGCTGCTTCAAACCAGAACATTGTATCTCTTCTCGTTCCGAAGTTATTAGCGACCTTAGAACGCCATCAGGCAGAGCTCACATGTAGCGTTAGTCGGAAACTGACTTTCAAAAGTGATTGTTTTTTATGTGTGTACTTATAGATTGTGACACGACTGTTACGCTGCTTCAAACCAGAACATTGTATCTCTTCTCGTTCCGAAGTTATTAGCGACCTTAGAACGCCATCAGGCAGAGCTCACATGTAGCGTTAGTCGGAAACTGACTTTCAAAAGTGATTGTTTTTTATGTGTGTACTTATAGATTGTGACACGACTGTTACGCTGCTTCAAACCAGAACATTGTATCTCTTCTCGTTCCGAAGTTATTAGCGACCTTAGAACGCCATCAGGCAGAGCTCACATGTAGCGTTAGTCGGAAACTGACTTTCAAAAGTGATTGTTTTTTATGTGTGTACTTATAGATTGTGACACGACTGTTACGCTGCTTCAAACCAGAACATTGTATCTCTTCTCGTTCCGAAGTTATTAGCGACCTTAGAACGCCATCAGGCAGAGCTCACATGTAGCGTTAGTCGGAAACTGACTTTCAAAAGTGATTGTTTTTTATGTGTGTACTTATAGATTGTGACACGACTGTTACGCTGCTTCAAACCAGAACATTGTATCTCTTCTCGTTCCGAAGTTATTAGCGACCTTAGAACGCCATCAGGCAGCGCTCACATGTAGCGTTAGTCGGAAACTGACTTTCAAAAGTGATTGTTTTTTATGTGTGTACTTATAGATTGTGACACGACTGTTACGCTGCTTCAAACCAGAACATTGTATCTCTTCTCGTTCCGAAGTTATTAGCGACCTTAGAACGCCATCAGGCAGAGCTCACATGTAGCGTTAGTCGGAAACTGACTTTCAAAAGTGATTGTTTTTTATGTGTGTACTTATAGATTGTGACACGACTGTTACGCTGCTTCAAACCAGAACATTGTATCTCTTCTCGTTCCGAAGTTATTAGCGACCTTAGAACGCCATCAGGCAGAGCTCACATGTAGCGTTAGTCGGAAACTGACTTTCAAAAGTGATTGTTTTTTATGTGTGTACTTATAGATTGTGACACGACTGTTACGCTGCTTCAAACCAGAACATTGTATCTCTTCTCGTTCCGAAGTTATTAGCGACCTTAGAACGCCATCAGGCAGAGCTCACATGTAGCGTTAGTCGGAAACTGACTTTCAAAAGTGATTGTTTTTTATGTGTGTACTTATAGATTGTGACACGACTGTTACGCTGCTTCAAACCAGAACATTGTATCTCTTCTCGTTCCGAAGTTATTAGCGACCTTAGAACGCCATCAGGCAGAGCTCACATGTAGCGTTAGTCGGAAACTGACTTTCAAAAGTGATTGTTTTTTATGTGTGTACTTATAGATTGTGACACGACTGTTACGCTGCTTCAAACCAGAACATTGTATCTCTTCTCGTTCCGAAGTTATTAGCGACCTTAGAACGCCATCAGGCAGAGCTCACATGTAGCGTTAGTCGGAAACTGACTTTCAAAAGTGATTGTTTTTTATGTGTGTACTTATAGATTGTGACACGACTGTTACGCTGCTTCAAACCAGAACATTGTATCTCTTCTCGTTCCGAAGTTATTAGCGACCTTAGAACGCCATCAGGCAGAGCTCACATGTAGCGTTAGTCGGAAACTGACTTTCAAAAGTGATTGTTTTTTATGTGTGTACTTATAGATTGTGACACGACTGTTACGCTGCTTCAAACCAGAACATTGTATCTCTTCTCGTTCCGAAGTTATTAGCGACCTTAGAACGCCATCAGGCAGCGCTCACATGTAGCGTTAGTCGGAAACTGACTTTCAAAAGTGATTGTTTTTTATGTGTGTACTTATAGATTGTGACACGACTGTTACGCTGCTTCAAACCAGAACATTGTATCTCTTCTCGTTCCGAAGTTATTAGCGACCTTAGAACGCCATCAGGCAGAGCTCACATGTAGCGTTAGTCGGAAACTGACTTTCAAAAGTGATTGTTTTTTATGTGTGTACTTATAGATTGTGACACGACTGTTACGCTGCTTCAAACCAGAACATTGTATCTCTTCTCGTTCCGAAGTTATTAGCGACCTTAGAACGCCATCAGGCAGAGCTCACATGTAGCGTTAGTCGGAAACTGACTTTCAAAAGTGATTGTTTTTTATGTGTGTACTTATAGATTGTGACACGACTGTTACGCTGCTTCAAACCAGAACATTGTATCTCTTCTCGTTCCGAAGTTATTAGCGACCTTAGAACGCCATCAGGCAGAGCTCACATGTAGCGTTAGTCGGAAACTGACTTTCAAAAGTGATTGTTTTTTATGTGTGTACTTATAGATTGTGACACGACTGTTAGGCTGCTTCAAACCAGAACATTGTATCTCTTCTCGTTCCGAAGTTATTAGCGACCTTAGAACGCCATCAGGCAGAGCTCACATGTAGCGTTAGTCGGAAACTGACTTTCAAAAGTGATTGTTTTTTATGTGTGTACTTATAGATTGTGACACGACTGTTACGCTGCTTCAAACCAGAACATTGTATCTCTTCTCGTTCCGAAGTTATTAGCGACCTTAGAACGCCATCAGGCAGAGCTCACATGTAGCGTTAGTCGGAAACTGACTTTCAAAAGTGATTGTTTTTTATGTGTGTACTTATAGATTGTGACACGACTGTTACGCTGCTTCAAACCAGAACATTGTATCTCTTCTCGTTCCGAAGTTATTAGCGACCTTAGAACGCCATCAGGCAGAGCTCACATGTAGCGTTAGTCGGAAACTGACTTTCAAAAGTGATTGTTTTTTATGTGTGTACTTATAGATTGTGACACGACTGTTACGCTGCTTCAAACCAGAACATTGTATCTCTTCTCGTTCCGAAGTTATTAGCGACCTTAGAACGCCATCAGGCAGCGCTCACATGTAGCGTTAGTCGGAAACTGACTTTCAAAAGTGATTGTTTTTTATGTGTGTACTTATAGATTGTGACACGACTGTTACGCTGCTTCAAACCAGAACATTGTATCTCTTCTCGTTCCGAAGTTATTAGCGACCTTAGAACGCCATCAGGCAGAGCTCACATGTAGCGTTAGTCGGAAACTGACTTTCAAAAGTGATTGTTTTTTATGTGTGTACTTATAGATTGTGACACGACTGTTACGCTGCTTCAAACCAGAACATTGTATCTCTTCTCGTTCCGAAGTTATTAGCGACCTTAGAACGCCATCAGGCAGAGCTCACATGTAGCGTTAGTCGGAAACTGACTTTCAAAAGTGATTGTTTTTTATGTGTGTACTTATAGATTGTGACACGACTGTTACGCTGCTTCAAACCAGAACATTGTATCTCTTCTCGTTCCGAAGTTATTAGCGACCTTAGAACGCCATCAGGCAGAGCTCACATGTAGCGTTAGTCGGAAACTGACTTTCAAAAGTGATTGTTTTTTATGTGTGTACTTATAGATTGTGACACGACTGTTACGCTGCTTCAAACCAGAACATTGTATCTCTTCTCGTTCCGAAGTTATTAGCGACCTTAGAACGCCATCAGGCAGAGCTCACATGTAGCGTTAGTCGGAAACTGACTTTCAAAAGTGATTGTTTTTTATGTGTGTACTTATAGATTGTGACACGACTGTTACGCTGCTTCAAACCAGAACATTGTATCTCTTCTCGTTCCGAAGTTATTAGCGACCTTAGAACGCCATCAGGCAGCGCTCACATGTAGCGTTAGTCGGAAACTGACTTTCAAAAGTGATTGTTTTTTATGTGTGTACTTATAGATTGTGACACGACTGTTACGCTGCTTCAAACCAGAACATTGTATCTCTTCTCGTTCCGAAGTTATTAGCGACCTTAGAACGCCATCAGGCAGAGCTCACATGTAGCGTTAGTCGGAAACTGACTTTCAAAAGTGATTGTTTTTTATGTGTGTACTTATAGATTGTGACACGACTGTTACGCTGCTTCAAACCAGAACATTGTATCTCTTCTCGTTCCGAAGTTATTAGCGACCTTAGAACGCCATCAGGCAGAGCTCACATGTAGCGTTAGTCGGAAACTGACTTTCAAAAGTGATTGTTTTTTATGTGTGTACTTATAGATTGTGACACGACTGTTACGCTGCTTCAAACCAGAACATTGTATCTCTTCTCGTTCCGAAGTTATTAGCGACCTTAGAACGCCATCAGGCAGAGCTCACATGTAGCGTTAGTCGGAAACTGACTTTCAAAAGTGATTGTTTTTTATGTGTGTACTTATAGATTGTGACACGACTGTTACGCTGCTTCAAACCAGAACATTGTATCTCTTCTCGTTCCGAAGTTATTAGCGACCTTAGAACGCCATCAGGCAGAGCTCACATGTAGCGTTAGTCGGAAACTGACTTTCAAAAGTGATTGTTTTTTATGTGTGTACTTATAGATTGTGACACGACTGTTACGCTGCTTCAAACCAGAACATTGTATCTCTTCTCGTTCCGAAGTTATTAGCGACCTTAGAACGCCATCAGGCAGCGCTCACATGTAGCGTTAGTCGGAAACTGACTTTCAAAAGTGATTGTTTTTTATGTGTGTACTTATAGATTGTGACACGACTGTTACGCTGCTTCAAACCAGAACATTGTATCTCTTCTCGTTCCGAAGTTATTAGCGACCTTAGAACGCCATCAGGCAGAGCTCACATGT
Source organism: Dermolepida albohirtum (assembly GCA_031893035.1). NCBI lineage: Eukaryota > Metazoa > Arthropoda > Insecta > Coleoptera > Scarabaeidae > Dermolepida > Dermolepida albohirtum. Next base: position 1,972 of record JAVIWB010004925.1, on the reverse strand, counting down.
AGCGTTAGTCGGAAACTGACTTTCAAAAGTGATTGTTTTTTATGTGTGTACTTATAGATTGTGACACGACTGTTACGCTGCTTCAAACCAGAACATTGTATCTCTTCTCGTTCCGAAGTTATTAGCGACCTTAGAACGCCATCAGGCAGCGCTCACATGTAGCGTTAGTCGGAAACTGACTTTCAAAAGTGATTGTTTTTTATGTGTGTACTTATAGATTGTGACACGACTGTTACGCTGCTTCAAACCAGAACATTGTATCTCTTCTCGTTCCGAAGTTATTAGCGACCTTAGAACGCCATCAGGCAGCGCTCACATGTAGCGTTAGTCGGAAACTGACTTTCAAAAGTGATTGTTTTTTATGTGTGTACTTATAGATTGTGACACGACTGTTACGCTGCTTCAAACCAGAACATTGTATCTCTTCTCGTTCCGAAGTTATTAGCGACCTTAGAACGCCATCAGGCAGCGCTCACATGTAGCGTTAGTCGGAAACTGACTTTCAAAAGTGATTGTTTTTTATGTGTGTACTTATAGATTGTGACACGACTGTTACGCTGCTTCAAACCAGAACATTGTATCTCTTCTCGTTCCGAAGTTATTAGCGACCTTAGAACGCCATCAGGCAGAGCTCACATGTAGCGTTAGTCGGAAACTGACTTTCAAAAGTGATTGTTTTTTATGTGTGTACTTATAGATTGTGACACGACTGTTACGCTGCTTCAAACCAGAACATTGTATCTCTTCTCGTTCCGAAGTTATTAGCGACCTTAGAACGCCATCAGGCAGAGCTCACATGTAGCGTTAGTCGGAAACTGACTTTCAAAAGTGATTGTTTTTTATGTGTGTACTTATAGATTGTGACACGACTGTTACGCTGCTTCAAACCAGAACATTGTATCTCTTCTCGTTCCGAAGTTATTAGCGACCTTAGAACGCCATCAGGCAGAGCTCACATGTAGCGTTAGTCGGAAACTGACTTTCAAAAGTGATTGTTTTTTATGTGTGTACTTATAGATTGTGACACGACTGTTACGCTGCTTCAAACCAGAACATTGTATCTCTTCTCGTTCCGAAGTTATTAGCGACCTTAGAACGCCATCAGGCAGCGCTCACATGTAGCGTTAGTCGGAAACTGACTTTCAAAAGTGATTGTTTTTTATGTGTGTACTTATAGATTGTGACACGACTGTTACGCTGCTTCAAACCAGAACATTGTATCTCTTCTCGTTCCGAAGTTATTAGCGACCTTAGAACGCCATCAGGCAGAGCTCACATGTAGCGTTAGTCGGAAACTGACTTTCAAAAGTGATTGTTTTTTATGTGTGTACTTATAGATTGTGACACGACTGTTACGCTGCTTCAAACCAGAACATTGTATCTCTTCTCGTTCCGAAGTTATTAGCGACCTTAGAACGCCATCAGGCAGCGCTCACATGTAGCGTTAGTCGGAAACTGACTTTCAAAAGTGATTGTTTTTTATGTGTGTACTTATAGATTGTGACACGACTGTTACGCTGCTTCAAACCAGAACATTGTATCTCTTCTCGTTCCGAAGTTATTAGCGACCTTAGAACGCCATCAGGCAGAGCTCACATGTAGCGTTAGTCGGAAACTGACTTTCAAAAGTGATTGTTTTTTATGTGTGTACTTATAGATTGTGACACGACTGTTACGCTGCTTCAAACCAGAACATTGTATCTCTTCTCGTTCCGAAGTTATTAGCGACCTTAGAACGCCATCAGGCAGAGCTCACATGTAGCGTTAGTCGGAAACTGACTTTCAAAAGTGATTGTTTTTTATGTGTGTACTTATAGATTGTGACACGACTGTTACGCTGCTTCAAACCAGAACATTGTATCTCTTCTCGTTCCGAAGTTATTAGCGACCTTAGAACGCCATCAGGCAGCGCTCACATGTAGCGTTAGTCGGAAACTAACTTTCAAAAGTGATTGTTTTTTATGTGTGTACT
>JAVIWB010004924.1:0-110667 GCA_031893035.1 Dermolepida albohirtum | reverse complement strand
TTTTGATGTTTACTGTGAACAATTAATAAAACTGGATGAAGCAATCAAAGAAAAACGGCAAGAATTGTCAAATCGAAAAGGTGTAGTTTTCCACCAAGATAATGCAAGGCCTCACACATCTTTGGCAACTCGTGGGAAACTATTGGAGCTTGGCTGGGAAGTGATGCCACATCCCCCATACAGCACTGATCTAGCACCATCTGGTTACCATTTATTTCGAAGTTTGCAGAATTCTTTGAATGATAAAACTTTCACAAATGACGATGACCTTCACTCGCTCCTGGTTCATTTTTTTGCTGATAAGGACCAGAAATTTTATGAGCGCGGAATCACACAGCTGAAAGAAAGATGACAAAAAGTCATTGAGCAAAATGGAAAATATATAATTGATTAAAAACTATTCTTTGTTTAAAAAAAAGTGTTTTATTTTATACTACAAAACCGAAAGTACTTAGTTGCCAACCCAATATATACGTATTACGAAGTAATATTTTGTCCAAACTTTAGGCTGCGCCTCGGCTCGGCTATTGGAGAAACGAATACATAGTCATATTTATTTAATAGCAGCTAGATCTCAGTTGTCTTCTGTTTTTCTTGGTAACCGTCATATGTTTAAAATGGCTACTCCGCAGCAGCAATCATTTTGTGCTCTCGAGTTTGCGAAGGGCAATTCCGTGATTGCAGTGCAAAGACGTTGGTTGAGCTACCAAATTGATCCTCCGAATAGGTGGAACATTCGCAGATGGTATCGACAGTTTATAGATACAGGATGTGTATGTAACGGAAAGAGTTCTGGCCGCTCTCGTGTTTCTGAAGAAAATGTTGCACGAATTCAAACTGCTTTCCAACGTAATCCTTCAAAATCAACTCGTGTTGCTAGTCGGGAGTTACAACCGCCTACAACAACAATTTGGCGTGTTTTGAGACGTCGGTTGGTTACGAAGCCGTAGAGATTCATATGCTATTGACAATAATAACGCTTTCGCACAACGCATCGTGTTCAGTGATGAAGCGACTTTTCATGTTAGTAGAAGTTAGTTGAAGAACCAGATCCGTACTGTCATAACATCAGTGATGAAGGACATGCTTGCTCGAGTATGGGAGGAATTTCAATATCGATGTGATATTGTTCGTGTCGCTGATGGAGGACATATTGAACATCTGTAATCTCAACTTGAGAGGTTTATAAATATGTGTGTAAATTTTCATATTCGTATGTCTTAAAGTTTAAACACCCTGTATAAACGGCTACTCTGGTATTATTTACGCGACCCCTGTATATACCTAGTTTATTTGATCTGAGTAACGCTTATCGGAACACAAACATTGTATTAAAAGGAGTTGTGTAATACAAGTTAATATTAATTTATACCGCATCATTCTATGTTGCACATATCTGTACATAAGGACATACATGCAAGTTGGGCTCATGTGAAATCCGTTTTCTGATTCTCATTATTAATAATTGGAAAATGTCTATGTTTACAAAGTAACCTTGACGAGTATAAGAATGAACAAGTTTTGATTATCGGGCATAGTACTAAAATAACTCGATCGCTTGAAACGCATCTTAAGTTTGCATTTATAAATTCAATCCGTGTGATGATTTAATGTTAAACTAGTATCATGGGTGCCTTTGCTAAATTAATTTTAATAACAATTGCAGTTTTAGCGGTGTTTGTTGGTGTAAAAGTAAATAATTTATTACGAATTCCACCCAAGCCTGAATTGAAGGAAGTTTGGTGGGGTCCAGGGGAGCCGAGGAAAGTGGATACGTCTATTAGACCGTTCAAAATTGCAATTTCGAAAAAGGTATTTCCTTCATTTCTACTACAATGTATTCTGATTGTTTCACTGGAATTTTCATAGATGTACAATACTGGGCAATAAAATTACGACGGCCATATAAATTCAACTTTTTGTTTTTATTTTTGTAAGACATAAGATACAATAACGACTTGATCTGAACAACGGTTTATCAACATTATAATATAAAGATTAATATATACAGTACCTACTGTGCAAAAGAAAGAAGCACCTAACAATATTTTCCAAGACTTATTTACTAAAGTTTTTATTAATAATTATTGGGTTAATTTAATTTATAATACTTAATACATCTTTCCAAAAACTCTTCACTTATTGGTAGAAATATAATCACTGGAAATTTCCAAGTTTATAACATCATACTTCCGCGTAGGGGTGAGATCGACCGCCTGAGGATTAAAGTAATAAATTTTATTGCACCACAATGCTCTGCAATAAAATTTTAAGGGAGAGTTATTTATCTATAAGATTTTATTTTTAATTCGGTGGTAGAAACGATACAGAGCGGTTCCACAATAGAATTTATTTAGATTCTTAAAAAACGCACCTTCGGACCCATTCTGGACCTTTTCCTATCAATGCATGGTTAAAATTGATAATTTCTTGTCGATAGAGATCTGTATTAACTGTTTCACCAGGCTTTAACAGTTCGTAATACACCACACTAGTCTGGTCCCACCAAACGCAGAGCGACCAAAACGATTTGGCCTTAGAGTCGATGGGCCTGCTTCGCCAGGTGACAACCATGATTTTTTGCACTTAGGGTTTTCGAAATAAATCCATCTTTAATCACCCATCACTGTTCGATGCTGAAATGACTTCCGATCATACTTTTGAAGCAGCATTTCGATTTTCCATTTGCCTGTCATTCAATTGATTGGATTTTTCTCCATTGCTCGTAATCGGTCGCTAATCGTTTCTTGGGCCACATTTAACGCTTCTGACACTTGTTTTTGAGTTTGGGTTGGGCCCATTAACTCCTACAGTTTCGCATCTTCAAACTTTTTCGGTCTACCAGAACGTTCTTTGTCTTGCACATCGAAATCACCAATTTTGAATTGTACAAAACCGCGTCTCACATGTTTTTATGGTTGGATCAGGATGACTGTAAGTTTCTATCAGCACACGATGACTTTCAGCAGCTTTTTTTTTGATTAGATAAGAAAAATAATGTATTCTGCAAATGCACTTTTTCAAGCACGAAACTCGACATTTTCGAAGAGATACAAATCTATGACTGTGTAACTCTCGCATAGTATAACATGTACGGTTTTGAAGTTTGATGTTAATAGAATAAAATGACATAAGTGTCAAATCATAACATTGCATACTTAAGCCTAGCGACACCTGTTAGGAAAACCGGTAATGACTTTCCGATACACCTGGTAATTACTGAAGTGTACATTATGCTTGCACTAATTGGAATTTTTTTTCCTGTAATAAACAAAATAAATAAATAAAAAAAAAACATTAAAATATACGAGATCAAAAAAGCAATGCTCCCCTCTCCCAAGATGATTGTACATCAATACTACCTGCTAAAGCAGATTTGCATTTGTATTACAAACAATTGTTTCAATAATAGGTAATAGACGATTTGAAGCAAAGACTGAAGAACGCCAGACCTTTCATACCAGCTTTAGAGGGTGTCCAACATCAGTATGGACTTAACACTAAACTCTTAGCGGAAGTTGTGGAATTCTGGAAGACGAAATATAATTGGACGGAAAGAGAAGTTTTCCTCAACCAATTTCCACAATTCAAAACCAACATTCAAGGATTGGACATCCATTTCCTTCACGTGAAACCTTCCAGTACTAAAGGTCTTAAAGTTCTACCGCTGTTGCTGTTGCATGGTTGGCCCGGATCAGTTAGGGAATTCTACGAGTTGATACCGCTTCTGGCGAAGCCCCAACCCGGCAAAGATTTTGTATTTGAAGTTATTGTTCCTTCGCTACCGGGTAAGTTTGATAGCCAGAGATGTGATATTGTTTCGTTCAATATGTTAAATTACTATTAAAAAAAATTATAATTTCAGGTTATGGATTTTCAGATGGAGCTTCGAAGCCCGGCCTCTCAACTGTAGAAATGTCCTTAATCTTCAGAAATCTAATGCAACGCCTCGGTTTCAAAAAGTATTACTTACAAGGAGGCGATTGGGGTAGTGTAATAACCTCGCACATTGCCACTTTATACCCGGACGAAGTCTTGGGACTACATCTAAACTTTTGCGGCGTCCTCTTCGACAATCCAATCACCAACATTAAACTTTTCTTGGGCAGTATTTTCCCATCGCTGGTCGTATCCGAAGATCGTCAACACAAAATGTATCCCCTGTCGATGGTTTTCGAAAATATGATAAAAGATACTGGCTACATGCACATACACGCTACCAAACCGGACACGCTCGGGGTTGGCTTGAATGATTCTCCAGTGGGTTTGGCAGCTTATTTCGTGGAGAAATTCAGTATTTGGACTAATCCGAATTGGATAAATAGAATGGACGGGGGATTATTGGAGAAATATACGTACACGAAGCTCTTGGATAATATAATGATCTATTGGGTTACGAGTTCTATTACTACATCAATCAGAATCTATTCTGAATCTTTTACGAAACGCATTATGAATGTAAACATGGGAAGGTAATTATGTAGAAAATAATATAAATCAGTTTGATATTCATGGAACATATTTCGACAATAATTTTGCTATCTTCAGTAATAATTGAACACGTTCCTAGAGATTGTGTACTCATAATAATTTCGAAATATTCAAACTCGTTTTTGGTGGAACCATTGTTTTAATTAAGACAGAAATTAATGAAAAAAAACATACTCTATCGGTGAGGAATCGAACCCCAGTGTTCTGCTTATCGGGCAGGTGCTTTACTATTGAGCTACCAAATTTTATTATATTCGCTGGTCATAATCATCAGATAGGACGGTTCTGCGATTAATTCTGTCAACCCTAATACGGAAATGTTGTATTGTATGTTGTTAAGGCACACGAGTCTGTCAAATAAAATTATGCAATACTACGTTGGTGTAATTAATTATTTCATGACATTTTACCTTATTAAAAACATTTTTTAGCTGCTTTTTTTATGTTAAAGTACATATTTGCTCCAGAATAATGCGCGTAATTTCAAACTAATTATTAATCGAATTTTAACGTTTATGAAATTTATTTTATTAGTCGTACCAAACTTGGAAATTCTTCGTCATTTCAATTTAACGATTGGAATTATAAAAATGTTCCCCTCTTTTATGATGAAAAATTCTTCTATTCACTGCATAAGTATAATACCATACGAGGTGTGGTAATTAAACAACGAGACTGGTGTGAAAAATATTTATTGCAAATAAATTTATATTTAACTTTTATCCCCTTTAATATACTCTCCTCCCCTATCTATACACCACTGTATACGTGTCTTCCATTGTTCAAAACAATGTTGTAGTTCATCAGTGGTCAGCTTCTTCAACAACTCTGCCGTTTTTGTTTTTACACGTTCAACAGACTGAAAATGTGTTCCCTTTAATGCACTTTTCACTTTTGGGAACTGGTAGAAGTCGGAGGATGATCAAGCACAGCAATGCGCTTGTTCGCTAAAAACTGCTTCGCAGATAAGGCATTATGAACTGGTGCGTTATCCTGGTGTAGAATTCACGAGTTCTTCTTCCACAAATCCGGTCATTTCTTCCTTACTCTTTTCTCCAGCTTGATTGGAACTTCTTTGTAGTACGAGGGAGCGTTTTTATATTCGCGGAATGAGCGGGTTGTAGAGGGGTGAGTAGGCGCATTGGGGGCGTGGCCTGTGCAGTGACTCATGATTAGTACAAATACGAAGTTTCATTGTTATTAGACAGTTAGTCTTTGAGCTATCGTCAACCAAGTAACATAATCAGGAGTGAAAAGTGAAATATGGAAAAAATCGAATATCGTGCCGTTATAAAGTTCCTTACCAGGCAAGGAAAATCAGTCGCGACCATAATGAATGAGATGTCATTGGTTTACGGCGACTCTTGTCCAGGAAAAACCATGGTGTACAAGTGGCATAGTTTATTTAAGCAAGGAAGGGAATCCCTTGAAGACGACCCGAGGCCGGGCAGGAGCATTGAGGTGACCACGCCAGCACTTATCCAAAAAGTTGAACAAATTGTACTCGAAGATGCTCGACTAAAGAAGAAACAACTCGCAGAAATGGTTGGAGTATCCGATACAACAATTTTTAAAATCCTACACGATCATCTCGGCATGTCTAAGGTCAGCGCAAGATGGGTGCCGAGAATGCTCACGCCGCCGCAAAAACAACAGCGCGTAGAGTGTTCGCGTGCATTTTTGGACCTCTGTAATGAAGACAAGGATGGTGTATTGAGTGGAATTGTTACTGGAGACGAAACTTGGGTTCATCATTATGAACCTGAGTCCAAACAAGACTCCATGCAGTGGCATAAAAAGGGCACAGTACCTCCCAAGAAATTTAAAGTGTCACAATCAGCTGGGAAACTCAAGGCAACGGTATTTTGGGACTCGGAAGGAATATTGTTGATTGATTATAAAGATAAAGGTGTTTCTATAACCGGAGAATATTACGCTTCAATATTAGAGCGACTAAAAGAAGCCATTAAAGAGAAAAGACGGGGAAAATTGACAAAAGGTGTTCCGCTTTTGCACGACAACGCGCTCGTCCACAAGAGCCGCGTTGCGTTAGCTGCCCTGCATAAGGTGGGCTTCGAAATTGTGAATCACCCACCCTACAGCCCAGACCTGGCCCCGAGTGATTATTACCTGTTTCCGAAAATGAAAAAAGAGCTGCAGGGTAAAAAATTTACTGCCGATGATGAAGTCAAGGAGGCAGTTTCGGCGTATTTTGCAGATAAAGAGAAATCATTTTTTTATGAGGGTATAAATAAATTAATTGAAAGATGTGAAAAATGTATCCGTCTTGCAGGTGAATATATTGAAAAAGAAAAATAATTTGGTTTTTTTATTTCCACCCCTTGTCCCCCATTCCGCGAATATAAAAACGCTCCCTCGTATTTCTGAATAACGGTTTGACCCTCAGGCACCCAGTGATATCATGATAGTACCCTTGATATTGAAAAGAACGATCAGCATTGCCTTCAATTTCGACTTGCTAATTCGTGCTTTTTTCTCGCGCACGTGACATAACATTATCACCTAGCAACTCCTTTAATATTTGTAAACACTCTATTGACGACTTTTTTAATTTGGCAAGTAATTTCAGGTTAATTCACTGCTCGATTTTTATGTCAATCATCGCGGCACTACTAAGTAGAAGTATCCTCTACAATTGATGCTCGAACGTAAACTAAAGCAGAAAGAGAGACGAAACTACGGCTTGGGAAGACAATGACAATCCAATTACAGCCTCACCCGATGCGACTGAGCGATGGAAGGAGCGCACTCTCGTTTTTAATTGCCATACCTCGTATATTTATTTAGCTATCACCTTGTTAATACTAGCAATACATCTGAAAAATAATTAATAACTTTTTTTTTTGATTTCAGTATACCAATAACTATACCAACAGCTTGTGCCAGATTTGAACACGAACTCGTCTATCAATCTGACGAAGTATTGAAACCCAAATATGCCAATATAGTGCACTCTTCGCACATTCCGGACGGTGGACATTTTGCTGCACTGGAAGTACCTGAACTGTTCGCTAATGATATGTGGATTGCTTTTGAAAGATTTTTAGAATATCACGAAAAGTAATTATGTATATTATAGAACGTTTGTTAATTTTATTAATAAATATGTACGTCCTTTTCAAATATGGGCTTTGAATTAAATAATAATGGTTGTACTGCTAAATAGGTTAGCACTCACTTAAGGAACAAAATTATAAAGTTAAATAAAAATATGAAATCGTAAAGAAACTAATATTTTAAATAGGGTAAAGCAGGGTAAACAAAAACGCGTTTCATAATCCGATTTTTCAAAATTCTGTACACGCGGGGTATGGAAGTAATTATGCTTTTTCCTCAAAATATAAACTGTTATAGGGGACGACAGTATGTAAACTTATTCAGAGGCGGAGCTTTATGTCAGACGTAATTATCGAATTAGAATTTTCCCGACACTTTACCATTACGTCGTTGGTACCGGGAGTAATTGAAAACAATTATTTTTGCGTCAATGTTTTAACAATAATAATAGCAAGTAAATAATTGAGAAGATTGGATTCCCATCTCTATTTGAAATGTTAAAGCACACGAACATAGGGTGACATACATAATTGTTAAAGATACTTATATATATATATATATGAGTAATATTAGATTTTCAGGCTCTCCGCTATGTTGGACAAAGTTCTCAAAAGAATCGTCGTCTCGACGTTTCGATGACATCTCAATCATCTTCTTCAGGAGTTGTTTCGTAGTGAAGCGTCAACCTGAAACTGGCCAGTTTCAGATTGACGCTTTCTTAATAGCCCTTTCTCTGCTTGCAATCACCATCTAGGTAGGAGTATCACGATTGTGTAAACAATGTTTTAAAGCTTTGTTTAACAAGTCCATTTCTTCTCGATTAAAACTCTCAGATGAATTATTGACGAGTGTTTCTCTTAGAGTGTTTATATCAAAATTATTTTCTGATGGCGGACATAAATCATTCTTATTTAAGACCTTTAATTTTTCTTTCGAATTTGTAGTTTTCACCGATTCTCCTATAAAAATTACTTTTCAAATTCAAAATGATTTAAGTTTTTTGTTATATCAGATATAAGGATATATTAACCTTAATATAATCTTATATTATATTATATATATAATAGCCTTAATTGATTAAGTTTAACCATAAGAAGATAATTTATAATATACGATGATCTATTGTGTTGAAAGCATGAGATAAGTCGGTATATATACAGCCAATCTGACCTTGATTATCCATAATTTCACACGTAAAGTGTATGAAACAAGCCAGATTAGTCACAGTAGATTTTCCAGGGAATAAACTTTGCTGACGTGGAGAAACATACGAGCGGATATTACAAAATATGGAACTGTATAAATGTTACTCAAATATCTTCGAAACAATAGTCACAGGACGATCATGGAGAAACTAAAGGCTGTTTCAAATTGGGCGGTTTTTTTAAGAATAAATAAAATGTAGATGACGCACTGAATTTGTCAGGATATGTGAGCATTTAAAAAGTGTGATGTATGACATTTATAAAAATGGCTTTGTACACGGTACAAGAACGCGTTCAAATTGTCGAATTATTTTATGAAAATCAGCGTTCTGTGAATAGAATTTTTAGAAAATCACGTGAATTTTATGGTTTACATAATCGTCCATCTGAAAGCACTATTGGTCGAATTATTAAAAAATTTCAAGAGACCGGTTCCGTGGAAGATCAAAAAAGTGAAAAATACAGTCGTAATGGTCGCTCGCAAGAAAATATTGGTTTGGTTCGTGAAAGTGTTGCTGAAGATCCTGAAATGTCCATTAGACGACGTTCACAACAACTTGGACTTAGTGTATCAACAACACGGCGTATTTTACACACGGATTTAGCTCTGAAGTCATATAAGGTTCGAATAACATAGGAACTAAAGCCATTAGATCATTTAAAACCTATGCATCCTAAACGAGTTATTGTTTGGTGTGTATTATGGTCAGGTGGTGTAATTGGACCTTACTTCTTTGAAAATGCTGCTGGTGAAGCTATAACTGGTGATCGATATCGTCGGATGACAACCGAATTTTTGTGGCCCGAATTAATGAATATTGATCTAGAGGACATGTGGTTTCAACAAGATGGCGCTACACCTCACTTTGCACACGAATCAATTGATTTTAGTTAGACTATTTGGGGTTATGTGAAAAGTCAGGTTTATAAAAACAATCCACAATCAATTCTTGTTTTGAAAGATGAAATTATTCGTGTCATTGGTGAGATAGAGTCTCGATTATGTCAAAATGTCATTGCGAATTTTAACAAAAGAGTGGACGTCTGTGGAGCTGCAAGAGGAGGCCATCTGGCAGATATTTCTTTTTCGCATATAAATGTCATAACTGATACTTCAATTACCAATAAAAAGTTTTTGAAAGTGAATGCAAATTATGTGCTTTATTTATTCTTTCAGAAAACTGCGAAATTTGAATCACCCTTTAGATTTATCACTCTTCCTAAAAAATGGAACGATTCTAGCACTCCTCCAGGTGGAAGGAAAGACAGAAATAGCAAGCTTGATAACCTTTTACAAAGACCGAACGAATAACGAGCATCTTTAACAATGAAGCTAGGAATCATATCATCGGTCGAAGTGAATTAATTTTTTACTATTGTTCTTATTCATTACTATTTATTTTCATATCCAAAACATAACGAAAAATGTAGTAGATATAGTCTATCTAGATCAGGTATGGGCAACCTTTGACATGTTGTGGGCCGAACTTTAATGTGCAAATACGTTCGCGGGCCGCGTTTAAAAGTAGTGCATTTTAAAGTAGTGTTCATAATTTTTAGTGATAGATATCAGACATGAAATAATACGACAATGTCTCGAGGGCCGGATCAAATCTTACAGAGCGCCGGATGCGGCCAGCGGGTCAGTTATTGCCCACATATGATCTAGATTTTTAGTCATATCAGAAAGAAAACATACTTTCAGTTGGCTATCATTTAATACGGAATTGTAAAACAATACTTTACAATAGCCTAAAAGATAGATTTATCCGTTTTTTACAAAATGTCAAGTTCTATTTACTTTATTAAATTGCCTCGCGTCTCGCCATCAACGACACAACGATTATATTTCACAAAACTTGTATTTTTGACTCCCAATAATTGTAATGATAACACGCGTCAAGGATATATGGATAAAATATATTTTTAATTTAAGAATTGCCGAGAAATACTCGATGTGTTTTTAAAACTCCTGTTATGTAAGCAATTGAATAAATATTTGTCATGTATTGTTAACTGTAAACGAATTTCTCATTCCGCCACCTCTTTTCTATTCGTACTAGTCAAAACATCTGAGTAATGCTGATACTTATAAAACAACCTTGATAAAGACGCGGGCATATTTCGATTATCACACTGATTCGAAATAGTTTGCTTCGAATGTGTTGTAACCGTATACTTACGTAATATATACAAATATTTATTTAAAATATGTTCGTGAAAATATTTTTATTACTAACGCTAGCTTTAACGATATTTGTCGGCGTAAAAATAAATAATCTACTCGAAGTTCCTCCGAAGCCTGAGCTGAAAAATGTTTGGTGGGGACCGGGTGAACCTAAGGAGGTGGATACGTCAATTAGGCCCTTCAAAATAGCAATTTCAAAGAAGGTATTTGTTATGATACATATGATTGCATTTAAACTTTAGAGATAATCCATTTATATATTCATAAGATGACATTTTGACATGTTTTTTCAAGTCATTTTTTCATTAAGGATTAAGTCGAAAGAGCTGGATAAATTATGACATCAAAATCGGTTTTAGCTCCTTCCAAAATGACACCAGACGAACATTTGTTAATTTACAACAAATTTTGAAAAATTTGTGTACCTCTTAGTGAAAAAAATTTGGCCAAAAGTTTTGTCCTGAATTTATCCTTCGCAGTACTTTAAACAGTAGTCATAAATTTAATCACTGAAGGTTGGTATATAACTCGGTATGTGAACAACATCGTGAAAGTCTCGTCACCTAGACTTGGCTGTACTATTATGTACTTTTCACGTTGATTTTCGTATTCTGTATACGTATTTCGACAACGAAGTTGTCATCATCAGCAGATAATTAAACAGTGTCGCATCTGAAAAACACTGTAGTGTGCGTTTTGGTTTTTATTTTGGCCGTTTATTAAAAACGGTACAGATCGTGTGCGAAATTTGTTCCCTACGGGTATTTCGCTGTAGTTTTCCAGGTGCGACACAGCAATCTCCTGAGGAGACACAGAAACTTCTGAGACATTGCAAGGCACTTCTGCATAAATTTAGAGGATTTAAGTCTGGTGAACAAGCAGTTGCTGAACCTCTTTCAATTCATCGGTTCGTATAATTTTGATTGGGAAAATCTGTTACTTGTACACTAAAGTGCAGAGATGCGCCATCGTACTGTATCTAACTTAAGAGGAACGTCATCCATGTTATAAGGTCATTTTTCCAAGAAAGACGGTCGACAATAATACTTGAACATGGAATTCCTTACGTTACTGTGGACGTTCAAGTGCCCAACATTTTTCAACAAAGCCCTCGATTTTTCATTAATTAGCCACTAAAATCTTGATGCATAGTCACCAGGTTTTCAAGATTGTACAGGTAGGATATGGGACGGTTACAAACCGAACTTTTATGCGACCTATGTTAAGTTCTGTTGGCTATTCTTCGTACACTAGTAGAAGGTTGAGCGTCAGCTTGTGGTCAGCAGTATTGCTTCTTCTTGGACAAGTGCTTGTTGAACAGGACATGTTTTAATGAATAATAATTGATGAATCATAGCCAGCCCAATTTTTTATTAACAACGAAATCAACAGGGGTATGTAATACCTGCAATGGTAAGGTTATCTAAAGTTTCAAATGGTTGTAGCTCAATTACGATAGAGTTTTGGGAATATCTTCATTAGATATTTTTAATTTTAAATTGCTTTAGTAACGCATTCTAAAACTGTGGTAATCATGTCATGGGACACCCGGTATGTAGATTACAAAAAGTTCTTGATTATTAGCTGACAGGCGTTTCAAAGTATCATAGTGAATGCTTTGTTGTTTAGTCCATAAAATTTATTTCAGCGTGGAGAAATTTAGAACCAAATTTTGTAGATTTTGTTATCCATAGTATTAATTAACTTCGTTAATAATTCCTATAATTTTTCGTAGTTGTTCTAATACCCTTATCGTATCTAATAAATATGCTTCTTTATCTGTCTCATTTGTGTATATTCAATGATTGGTTACGCAATATAAAAAATATTGACAAATTGCCTTCAATGACAAACTAAAATAATGAATTGCAAGTGTTATCATCTTATCAAATGAAGTGCCGAATTTGATTAAGGTCACACTTCAAAACCAGGGTGGACAGAAAACATATTAAAACAACATTTTATCTTTTCCATATTTAGGAATATCTAAAAAAATACTTTGAAATATTCTGCTAAAGTAGGATGACGAACGGATTTTTAATTTTAAAGATATTTTTGTTATTCAAAACAATTCTCTCTCAGAGTGACGTAAATATTTATTTCAAAGGTATGGATAGAACTATTATCTCATTTCTAAAATGATTTTCCGTAAAGTTTTGCAAAATATCTGAGAATTTTGACTAGAGAGAAATTTTTTTTTCAAGCATATACGAGGGTGGTTTCAGAAGTACTCGAGCCAACAAAGGAAACAACAAAATTTTAGAAAGAAATATATTTATTTTTCGACAGAGTCTCCTGTCAGCTCTATACATTTTTCCCAGCAATGTTCAATAAGTTCGATACCTTTTTTATAATAAGAACTGTCTTGCGTCTCAAAATAGTCATTAACTGCCAACATCACTTCTATATTGTTGGAAAATCTTTGACTACTAAGCCATTTTTTCAAGTTTGGGAACAGAAAATAATCCGAGGAGGCTAATTCTGGCGAATAGGGTGCACGAGGTAGCAATTCAAACTTTAATTCATTAATTTTGGCCATTGCAATTACGGATTGTGAACTGGTACATTGTCTTGATAAAGCAACACTTTCTTCTTAGCCAGATGCGGCCGTTTTTGCTTGATTTCTTCGCTCGAACATTGCAATAAGTTCGCATAATACTCGTCGTTGATAGTTTTTTCTTTTTCAAGATAGTCAATGAAAATTATTCCACGCGCATCCCAAAAAACCGATGCCATGACCTTGCCTGCAGATGAAACGGTCTTCGCCTTCTTTGGAACCGATTCTCCATTTGAGTCCATTGTTTTGATTGTTCTTTTGTCTCGGGTATGAAGTAATGGACCCATGTTTCATCCATGGTTATGAAACGGCGCAAAAATTCTGCTTTGTTGCTGTGAAACTTCGCTAAACGCTCAATTGAAACATCTTTACGACACTGTTGTCGCTCGAATGTGAGCAAACGCGACACTCATCTTGCACACAGCTTTCCTCATGTCCAAATTTTCAGATAATATGCGATGTACCGCACTTTTTAAAATGCCTACTATGTCTGTTAACTCGCGCACTTTCAGTCGACTATCATCCAGTACCACTTTGTGCATTTTCTTCACCATTTCTGGAGTCGTCACCTTATTTGGTCGACCACTGCGATGCTCGTCTTTCCAGCTCATACGGCCTTGTTTAAACTCTGCTACCCAATATTTCACTATTGTAAACGAAGAAACAAACTCACCCAGAGTAGAATCCAGTTCAGCTTTTATATCGGTTGGATGGGATGACCAATTTTTTCCATTTTTACAATTTACTGAAAACGTTCACTATTGATGACTGCCAAACAAATACTAAACAACGTGGCGTCTTCAAACTTGAAACATATGCTTTATAGATTATGTACTTTCTAATACGGTGATATTTTTTAAACTACCGTCATCTCTAGGTCAGGCTGGGTACTTATGGAACCACCCTCGTACAAATACATACTTACGTACATACGTACTAGTTTTGTATGGCTTTATATTTCTCTATGTATTCTAAATGGAGTTTGCAAACTTTCTGTTTGGATTTCCATAGATTACCATACACAATAACTCTTTACTACATTTTCAGTCAGCTTGTGCATCCACTTACTGCCTTTAGAAGTAATATAATTAAGTTATGAATTATATTGTAAATAATCGTTTCAATAATAGGTAATAGACGACTTAAATCAAAGACTACAAAATGCCAGACCCTTCACGCCCGCCTTGGAAGGTGTCCAACAGCAATATGGAATGAACAGTAAACTGTTGTCAGAAATCGTAGACTTCTGGAAGACGAAATACAATTGGACGGAAAGGGAAACGTTTCTAAATCAATATCCGCAATTCAAGACCAATATCCAAGGCTTGGACATACATTTCCTTCACGTGAAACCCGCCAGTACTCAAGGTCTCAAAGTTCTACCATTGTTGCTGTTACATGGCTAGCCCGGATCGGTTAGGGAATTCTACGAACTGCTGCCACTTCTGACGAAGCCTCAACCGGGCAAAGATTTCGTATTCGAAGTAATTGCTCCTTCGTTACCGGGTAAGATATTTTTTTTGAATTTCGAAATTTGCTGAGAAAATTTGTCTTTGGGTTTTGCTATGAAATGCTTAATAATAATAATATTTATTAATTACCCAACAGAGGAACTCCAAGTTGAGTAAATACATGAAAAAAGAAAACATTACATCGATAATACAAATAATACAAAATAACAAATAAAAATATACAAAAGAGATGCACACGATTATAAACGGTGCATTGATGGAGGAGATTGAAGTTCCTAGAAGAGGGCAGTAATGGAGCTTTGAAAAGTATGACAGAAATTCATTAAATTAAAATTCCAATCGTGTCTTAATTCACGAATTCTATTTTCTATATGGTAAAAACTCCAAGTTGATGTTCAACAAATTTATTTTAAAAGTGAGCGATTTTCTTTGAAGTCCTAACATCCATGATCTTTAAAAAATTATTTGAAAATGCGTCTATCGATCACTAGATACGTCTCTTCGAATGTGTTGGAATTCTTTCAAAATAGATACATCTTCAGAAGTCTTCGATGGAATTCTTTCAAAATATCTTCATTTTTGTTAAAAATTTATTCTTTTAAGCGCTGTTTCTTTAGATGGAAAGAAATAAGTCGCAAGACGTTGAGTTTGTGATGTTTTTAAAAACCAAAGATCGTTTAGGTAATGGAACCTGTGGCTGATAAACTTAACCACTTAAGGTTGATATATAACTCCTGTTCACATTAATTTTCGTATTCTGTGTACGTATTTCGACAACTAAATTGTCGTCATCAGTAGATACTTAAAGAGCGCGCACTTGTAAAAATAATTCCGTACACAATCTGTACCTCCGAAGGCCAAAACACTTTCGGCGGTACAGATCGTGTACGGATTTTATTTCGTGCGAATTTTAGCTGTAGGTGCGACACTGTTTAATTATCTGCTGATGATGATAACTTACTTGTCGAAATACGTATACAGAATAGGAAAATTAATGTGGAAAGGGGTTATATATCAAGCTTAAGTGACAAAGATTGTTTGGTATTGATATTATTGACATCTAGTCTTATACCCGTGTCTTGTATTTGTGGAATACAATACTGATTACGATTCGCTACAAAGACGGCATGAAATACAAACTTTTCACAAACTTTCGGTCTTCTAAATGATGAATATTTAGAACTTTGACATTATTTTCTTTTTTTGATAGATAAAGGGATAATTCCCAATTTTATCTCTACTAAATGTATATATGTTAAAAGGCAAACAGAATTTCGCAATGGCCAAAAAGATCTGCAACTTCTCCCAAGTTTCGAAAGAAGTTTTTTTCATTAACTTAACACCACGATTGTTTAACATTGGACCAAGGCAAAGTTTTAACCTTAGACTGGGGGAAACTAGAAATATATTACTATTAATTATATTTTCAGGTTATGGATTCTCAGATGGTGCATCGAAACCTGGCCTCGGAGCCGTGGAAATAGGCTTGGTTTTCAAAAACTTAATGCACCGTCTCGGTTTCAAGCAGTTTTACCTCCAAGGAGGTGACTGGGGCGCTATAATCACTTCAGGTATGGCCACGTTATATCCAGATTTAATACTCGGACTCCATCTGAACTTATGTGGCGTGCTCTATGATAATCCCGTCAGCACTTTTAAAATTTTACTGGGCACCATCTTTCCATCGTTGGTCGTTTCCAAGGAGCACGAAAGCAAAATATATCCCTTATCGAAAGGTTTTGAGTTTAACGTGAGAGAGAGTGGTTACTTGCATATACAATCTACCAAACCTGACACTGTCGGGGTCGGTTTGAACGACTCCCCTGTAGGTTTAGCGGCTTACATCATCGAGAAATTCACCACCTGGACCAATCCAGAATGGATAAATAGGATGGACGGTGGACTATTGGAGAAATATACGTATACGAAGCTATTAGATAATGTGATGATCTATTGGGTTACCAATTCTATTACTACGTCAGTTAGATTGTATTCTGAGAATTTTGGAAAGCCAGTGATGGCTATGAACTTGGGAAGGTAATATCAATAATCACGCTTATTTTCAGATGCTTTAATGTACTTTAGATATGTGAAATTACCACACATTCTGGCTCAAATCATTAACGAACTTTGCCAAGACTGAGTTATCTATTGTATAATGTTACAATAAGTAATCAAAAAAGGTAAATAAAAGCCCTTACCACATCAATATTCGTATTCTGCATAGGCACTTCGACAACTACGTTATCATCACCAGCAAATAATTAATCAGTGTCGCACCTGAATCCGCAGTAAAACCCACACAGAATAAATTCCCGCAATTCTCCCCTTTAACCATTAAACACACACTGAATTTATTTCACAAACAATTCAATATGTTTCCTAGTCTTAAAACTAGCACTTAAACTAAAGTACACCTCCCTTCTACTTATTGGTCTTTCTTAACGGTCTTTTAACGGTCTTCCAAGAACTCAAAGAGGCAAAAATTTGTTACCGTATCTTTATCAATGTTTACCCCATGGTTTCTATTTTTTACAATATATTGGGTCTGGGAAAAAGTTCGTGGCGTTTTTCCCGATAGATGGCATTGGTTGCCGATAACTAAAAAACAACAAGTCACAGCGACACCACCGACGGCTCGTTTTTTAGATGACCTTCCGAACGTTAGTTTGAGCGTAGAAACATTGTAATCGGCGCAGTGGTTGGAAAGTTATTCGCACTTGAAAATGGAGAAGAATAATGAGAAATTTCGCTATATTCTGCAATATTATTATGATAAGGGGAAGAACGCTGCGCAGGCTTGTGATAAAATTTGTGCTGTGTACGGTGAAGGTACTTTATCGAAATCTGTTGCGCGGAAATGGTTCGCTCGCTTTCGTTCTGGAAATTTCAATGTGAAAGATGAGTAACGCTCCGGTCGTCCAATCACTGAAAAATCTGATGAAATTCTTGAAAAAGTCCAACAAGATAAGCATATCAGCAGTGTCGATATTGGCATGGAGCTAGGCATTGACCACAAAACTGTTTTGAACCATTTACACAAAGCTGGTTACAAAAGCTTGACGTATGGGTTCTTCATGAGTTGAGCGTGAAAAACATGATGGACCGAATTAACATCTGCGATGCGCTGCTGAAACGGAATGAAATCGAGCCGTTTCTGAAACGTTTAATAACCGGAGATGAAAAATGGATTACGTACGATAATCGGAAGCGTAAAAGATCGTGGATAAAGGATGGTGAGCCGTCACAAGCGTTCGCTAAGCCAACATTGACGCCAAAAAAAGTGATGCTGTGTGTATGGTGGGACTGGAGGGGAATCGTCCACTACGAGCTACTTTCAACTGGTCAGACGATTGATTCTCAACTCTACTGTGCACAACTAGAGAGATTACGCCAGGCGATTGAAAGAAAACGGCCCGAATTGATTAATAGGAAAGGTGTTGTCTTCCATCATGACAACGCCCGACCACACACTTCTTTGATGACCCGTCAAAAATTGAGAGAGTTTGGTTGGGAAGTTTTGATGCACCCACCTTACAGTCCGGATATAGCACCCTCTGACTATCATCTGTTTCGATCTCTGCAGAACTCTCTCAATGGAATTAAGTTGGTTTCAAAAGAAGCCTGTGAAAACTACTTGATTCAGTTTTTCGACCAGAAACCACAGAAGTTTTTCACCGATGGGATCATGGATCTACCAAAAAAATGGCGAAACATTGTCGATAATAATGGAGCATATTCGGTTTAAATGAATTCGTCCACGCGCCATGCGGGGACCAGTTGAATTTTACTGAAAAAACGCCACGAACTTTTTCCCAGACCCAATATATGCTTTCAAAACTATCCAATTCACGGTAATTATTTATATTTTCGATTAAATACAGGCAATATGCAGTTATACTATGACTATGTTATAGCACGTGTTTCGTTAAACTGCATTTCCCAGGCCGATTAAACTTGTTGTGCGCCATATGTTCTTTACACCAGCCTCCTATCGAACGTTCTGTGTGACCGATGTATTATTTATTGCTATTTAGACTTTTTATTTCGTAAACTCACGATTTCTGATTTAACTTAACTTTATCTTTCACGTTTCCTACGTGAGATGTAATAGAGTTACTGGACCGAAATCTAACTAGATAACCGTGCCCTTTAAAAATCCTATTCAAATTTTTCGGCATTGTTGGTCTCTAGTGTCTCTTAATCATTTCAAGTAACGGATTTTTCTTAGATTCAACATATGGACCTTCTAAAATTAAGTTTTTCACTCTTATGTCCAAAATTACTATCTTATTTCCTCTATCAACTTTAAAGTAAAAACAGTTCTTCGATCTAAGAATTTTAATCGAGTTCCATTCATTACTAACTGACTTTTGTTCGTGCTGCTGCAAATTTTCCATAATTTGGATTTTACAAGGCCCTCTTGTGAAGTTTTTTGAACCTGTTTCTAACCAAAAACAGCAAGTACTTAATGACTTTATTATGGGCATTGCAAAAAATACAGCACACGCTGAGAACTGAAAAGCACAAACTGAGAACTTAGGTTGTTTATGGAACTGAAAGAAATAATAATAATTGAAAAAAAATATTTTTCTTAAAATTTTATGGGGTTAAATTTAACAAAAATAAATAAAGTTTTGAAGTCATTCGAAATTAATAAATGGAAAGCCTTCATTCGAAGCAACAATGTAAATTATAAACAATAAAAAGATTGAAAAAGAAAATATTAAGGTTCTATTCAATGCAGGAAATATTTTTTTACATAAATACAATTGTAATATTGAAATATTTATAATTTTGGGTTTCAGAATTCCTGTTACAGTGCCTACTGCGTGTCCAAAATTCGAGCACGAACTTATGTATCAATCTGACGAAATAGTGAAGCCCAAATATCCCAACATAGTGCATTCTGCGCATATTTCCGATGGTGGACATTTTGCCGCACTAGAAGTACCTGAATTGTTAGCCAATGACATGTGGACGGGTTTCGAGAAAATCTTAAATTATAAGAAAAAGTAATTTCAATGTTACACGCTTACTATTATAGGAATGAATATATTATTTTTATAAATGTGTTTTATTTTATTTCCTTCTTTTTTACCAAATAATTTTTGATTAAATATCTATTAATCACTAAGGTTGATATTTAACCCCTTCCCACATTAACTTTTGCAATTCTGTATACGCATTTCGACAACTAAGTTGTCATCATCAGCAGACAATTTCAAAGTGTCGCACCTGGTAAAACACGGCGAAAAAAACACCTGTACGTGTACTGTGTACACAGTGTACATCTTGGTTCTGAGCGGTGTAGATCGCGGACGGAGTTTGTTTTTCGTACAGGCCTTTTTCGCCGTGTTTTACCAGGTGCGACACTTTGAAATTGTCTGCTGATGATGACAACTTAGTTGTAGAAATGCGTATACAGAATTACAAAAGTTAATGTGGAAAGGGGTTAAATATCAACCTTAGTGATTAAGTTAATCAACCACAGGCTCCATCGAATTCAACTAAATATCTATTAGTTTTTTTATGATTGCTTTATAAAATGAATAAGTTATATACATCGAAAATATTTTAACTCTTTCTAGATATGTTACGCACACATATTAAAGTGCTTACGCCATATCGATAATTTTTTTCCACTTTTAGTTTCCATTTTCCTCATTAATATAAATGAAATAACATTAAAAAAGCTAATAGAATATTACTATCGTAAATGGAGGCGTATGGATATGATAACTCATCAGAAGTTCGTAAGGCTACTGACGTTGGTAAAAAAAACCTCGAGCTTATGATTGGCATATATTTTCCATTGAAGAAAACTTAAAGAAGGATTCATCAAAATCCTGGCAATATATTAGGCATAAGAGTGGTAAATCCAAAATTTCCGAGTACTTAACTTCAGGAACCGATACGAATGTTAACAATTTTTTTGGAGTTTTAGTACTATTTCATTCTTTTTAACAGAAACTAAATAAAATTAGCGAAGCTAAAAGAATATTACTATAATAAATGGAAGCGTATAGGCTATGATAGCTGTCATCAAAAGTTTGTAAGGTTACCGTGCATTCATTTTACCTCGCTACGAAGACTGTACCACATTATATTCGGGTCTAGCTGCCGAATACCGATCAGAATGTAAAGTGGTGGGGCGCGAGTCATTTGAATCACAACTATAACTGATTACTGATCGTACTAGCTGCAGCCCCACCACTAATTTGACTGTAGGCGTATCGATATCGTATTAACGGTCATTCGTGGTTTGCATTTGGGAGAGTGTGTTACGGTAAGATCTATAAATTTAAATGTTTTTTTAATTATATTACTTTGATAATGTACACATTGGAAGAAAAAATTCAAATGATAACATGGGCTTTGAAAGGTAATTCTTTACGGCGTATCCAGCGCCTTTTCTCTGAAAAGTATGTAGATCGTCCCTTTCCTGAATTAACAACAATATCATTAGTAGCTAAATAGTTTAAATCAGAAGGCTGCATTTTGGGATGTAAATGTCATAAAATACGGAGAATAAATAACGATAAAGAAATGCAGGAAGTCATGGTGCGCGCAATGGTCGAAGAAAATTCCAATATTACTATATCTAAAATATTAGAAGAGATAGGTATTAGCGTGGGTAAAGTTCATAAGATATTAAAGAAAAATAAATACACATCCTATAAATACCAAACTCATCAGGAAATTTTTCATGCTGATCAACACCGCAGAATGGAATTTTGTGAAACTGTAATAGAACGTGTAAATGCGAATGAACACTTTATTGAGACTATCGTGTTTATCGATGAATCCACGTTTCCGTTGCACGGTAAACACAATCCGTCGAATCTTCGATATTGGTCTATTGAAAACGAGTATCAACAATTGAATACGGGGACACGGTATCCTGAAAAATTGAATGTTTGGGCTGGTATTTATGGGAATAACATTATTGGTCCATTCTTTATCGAAGGAAATTTAAATGGGGAAATATATTTGAATCTTCTTCGAAACGACATTGTCCCTGCTTTGAGAACTATTAATCCCAATTTAGAGAACGTATGGTTCCAGCATGATGGTTGTCCGGCCCATGGAACTAGAATTGTGAATGAATATTTGAATAATATATTCCCTCAAAGAGTTATATCTAATAGTGGTACAATTCGCTGGCCACCAAGGTCACCAGTCTTAGCCCCTAATGACTTTTTTTATGGGGTTACATAAAATCAAAGTTATATGGGCATCAAGACGAAAGGGCTAATAATTTGGAAGAATTACGGGTTAATATCGAACATCAATTCCAAATTATTAATCCTCTTGTACTGGCCAATGTTCGAAATGAATTTTATAATAGATTGGGGTACCGTTTAGCGCAAGCAGGAGCGACATTTGAGAATTTAATTAATTGAATTTATTTTCTGTATTTAAAAAGTATTTTCTAAGTTTTGGCAAGTTATATTTATTTTCTGTTTAAAGAGTATTTTTTAAGTTCCGAGAAGTTATTTTATTTTTTAGCTTCTTTAAGAGATTTCTTTATTTTTAAACGTTTTATTGGAAAACGTCTTTTAGTTCAATGCGAAACTTATTGCAAAAATACCTAATTGTACAGTTAAAAGTAATTATAATTTATTAATTTTTGGACGTAAACAATTTGGACAGTCAATGATAGACCTTCCGCCAAGTACCACGAACAACTACTTAATCTGTAATCTGTAGTCAGTCGTTGTTGTGATTCGACTGACTCGCGCCCCACCACTTTACATTCTGATCGGCATTCGGTATCTAGACCCGAATATAATATGATACGGTGTTTGGAGCATTTTAATATGAAAGCACGGTATGTCTTCCATTGAAAAAAACTTAATAAAAGATTCATCAAAATATTGGAAATAAAGGGTTTTTCAGTAAGGATATAATAATTTTGTCTTTAAATAAAACAAAATAATTGAGATATTGGGCTGAAACTTATTCCAGGTGTAGTACATATGTTACATTTAATTATGAAATTCGATCTCGTTCATATGACCACCGCGAGCACGTTTTGCAGCGATCGATTCTTTGGGGCCAATTTTCCATCATTCTTTCACACATATCGGCCGGAACGGTGGTAAATTCGCGTTCGATATTATCCCTGAGCTCCTCTAACATTGTTGGCCAATTGGCAAAAACCAACGACTTAATGTAACCCCATAAAAAGAAATCCAACGGCCTTAAATCGCATGAGTGAAGTCACTCGACCGAACCATATCTCGAGATTACACGGTTATCGAACTTCCTCTTCAATAGATCAATTGTTTGACCAGATGTGTAGCATATGGCACCATCTTGTTGGAATCACATATTGCTGATGTCAAGTCCATCCAATTCTGGCAAAAAATAGTCTGCCAACATGGCATAATAGCGAACTCCATTGATCGTAACATAGCGAGCATTTCCATCGACGGAAAAATATGGTCCAATCACACCTCCGGCATGAAATCCACACCATGCAGTCACTTTTTGTAGTTATAACGGAGTCTCTTGAAGCACATGTGGGTTTGCTGCTGTTCAATAGCGCATATTTTGCTTATTGATAAAACCATTAAGCTAAAAATGAGCTTCATCGCTAAAGATGATTTTTCGATGAAATTCAAGATTTTCTTCAAACTTTAGCAAAGCCCAATCGGAGAAGTTGCAGCGCTTCAGTTCTTGAGTTAATTTGATATGCTTACTAAACTACTAGATTTTGTAATTTTGCATTTTCAAACAATAAAGATCTTAAGACAGACAACAGAGTTGGATACTCTTGAGACCTTCAATTCAATTCTGAAGAAGCTTTCAAAGAATGGCTCTTTCCATGCCTTTGAGCTATAATAGCATCGTTGCAATGAGGTTACTGCACAACAATATCGTTGACTAAGATAAAATAAATAGTTTTGTTGGAACTACTGTTAGAATTTATTGACAATACCTCGTATGTAGTGCAAAATATGTAAAATGTTGATTTTTCATTTAATATTGTTGCTATGCTAACACTTACGTGAAGATATTTATTTAAAACTCAGTATTTGTCGATTGATCAACTTCAGTGATTAGAAGGCGTCAAGGATTTTTCGATAAGATATTTTTAATCTAATAATTACTGAGAAATGCTCGATGTGTTCATAAAACTCCTGCTTATGTAACATAGTTAATAAACGTTTGTCATATATCATTAACTGTAAACAAGTTGTCATTACGGCACCTGATTGTCTGTTATTAGTAGTCCAAAAACGTCCGAGTAACGCTGATACTCCTAAAATAACCTTGATAAAGACGCGAGCATGATTTGATTATCGCATTGCAACGAAATTGTTCGCTTCGAGCGCGTTATAACCATAATATATACACAGATTTATTTATAGAATGTTTGCGAAAATAATTTTACTACTAACGTTAGCTTTAGCGATCTTTGTAGGTGTAAAGATAAATAATCTACTTGAAGTTCCTCCTAAACCTGAGCTGAAAAATGTTTGGTGGGGACCGGGTGAACTCAAAAAGGTGGATACGTCGATAAGGCCTTTTAAAATAGCAATTTCAAAGCAGGTATTTGTTCGAATATTATCGTATTTTAGATTTACAAAAATGTTTTTGTTTTGTAATTAATATTGTACGATCACTATTTACTATAAACTTTACAGAAACTTTTAATGGATGATCTGAAAGATTTAGTTCTGCTTGCTAAAGTAAAATTAAACGATAAAAAAATATGCTTTTTTTCCCTGTATTTTTTAATTTATTATCAATTATACAATCTCAATCAATATTTTTGGCATTCTGTTTGTAAAATAGGGGCAGAATTTTCTCTGAATAACTATTCACAATCCTTCGAATGACTTTTAATCTTTAAATCGTTTCAAATTAGTTGCAATTGAGTTTTAGTTCTCCTAGATTGCTTCTGGAATTTTTTTGTGGGAAGGGGGGATAGAATCGATTAACTGTGTTTGTATTTTGCACTTGTAGAATGATCGTGACCACAATTTTATTTGTAACTAGTTCTAGCGATATTTGTTATTGTAATAGTAAATAATTTATGAAGTTCCTCCCAAACCTGACCTGAAAAAAATGTTTGGTGGGGACCGCGTGAAATCAAGGAGGTAGATACGTTAATATAGCCTTTTAAAATAGCAATTTCAAAGCAGGTATTTGTTCATAAATTATCTTTTTTTTACAAGATTTGCGAAAATATTTTTGTGTCGTATTTAATCTTGTACGATCACTATTTACTATAAATCCTATAGAAACTTTTAATGGGTGACCTGAAAGGTTTAGTTCTGCTTGCTAAACTAAAATTGCTAAACAATAAAAAAATGTGCTTTTTTAAATTTTTCCCTGTATTTTTTGATTTATTATCAATTATACAATCTTAATCAATATTTTTGGCATTCTGTTTGTAAAATAGGGGCAGAATTTTCTCTGAATAACTATTTATAATCCTTCGGACGCTTTTTAAATTTAAATTGTTTCAAATTAGTTACAATTGAGTTGTAGTTCTCTTAGATTGCTTCTGGAATTTTTTTTTTTGGGAAGGGGGGAGAAAATCGATTAACTGTGTTTGCATTTTGCACTTGTAGAATGATCGTGACAACAATTTTATTTGTAACTAGCTTTAGAGATATTTGTTGTTGTAATAGTAAATAATCTATCAAGTTCCTCCCAAACCTAACCTCAAAAAAATGTTTGGTGGGGACCGCGTGAAATCAAGGAGGTAGATACGTTAATATAACCTTTTAAAATAGCAGTTTCAAAGCAGATCTTTGTTCAAATATTATCGTATTTCTTATAAGAATTACGAAAATATTTTTGTTTTGTAATTAAATCTTATACAAACTTTTAATGGGTGATCTAAAAGGTTCAGTTCTAGTTAAATAACTGAAGGAAAAAAAAAGTTTTTTTAAATTTTTCCCTGTATTTTTTAATTTATTATCAATTATACAATCTCAATCAATATTTTTGGCATTCTGTTTGTAAAATAGAAGGAGAATTTTCTCTGAATAACTATTCATTACCCTTCGAATGCTCTTTAAATTTAAATCGTTTCAAATTAGTTGCAATTGAGTTTTAGTTCTCTTAGACTGCTTCTGGAATTTTTTTGTGGGAAGGGGGGATAGAATCGATTAACTGTGTTTGTATTTTGCACTTGTAGAATGATCGTGACCACAATTTTATTTGTAACTAGCTCTAGCGATATTTGTTATTGTAATAGTAAATAATTTATGAAGTTCCTCCCAAACCTGACCTGAAAAAAATGTTTGGTGGGGACCGCGTGAAATCAAGGAGGTAGATACGTTAATATAGCCTTTTAAAATAGCAATTTCAAAGCAGGTATTTGTTCATAAATTATCTTTTTTTTACAAGATTTGCGAAAATATTTTTGTTTCGTATTTAATCTTGTACGATCACTATTTACTATAAATCCTATAGAAACTTTTAATGGGTGACCTGAAAGGTTTAGTTCTGCTTGCTAAACTAAAATTGCTAAACAATAAAAAAATGTGCTTTTTTAAATTTTTCCCTGTATTTTTTAATTTATTATCAATTATACAATCTTAATCAATATTTTTGGCATTCTGTTTGTAAAATAGGGGCAGAATTTTCTCTGAATAACTATTTATAATCCTTCGGACGCTTTTTAAATTTAAATTGTTTCAAATTAGTTACAATTGAGTTGTAGTTCTCTTAGATTGCTTCTGGAATTTTTTTTTTGGGAAGGGGGGAGAAAATCGATTAACTGTGTTTGCATTTTGCACTTGTAGAATGATCGTGACAACAATTTTATTTGTAACTAGCTTTAGAGATATTTGTTGTTGTAATAGTAAATAATCTATCAAGTTCCTCCCAAACCTAACCTCAAAAAAATGTTTGGTGGGGACCGCGTGAAATCAAGGAGGTAGATACGTTAATATAACCTTTTAAAATAGCAGTTTCAAAGCAGATCTTTGTTCAAATATTATCGTATTTCTTATAAGAATTACGAAAATATTTTTGTTTTGTAATTAAATCTTATACAAACTTTTAATGGGTGATCTAAAAGGTTCAGTTCTAGTTAAATAACTGAAGGAAAAAAAAAGTTTTTTTAAATTTTTCCCTGTATTTTTTAATTTATTATCAATTATACAATCTCAATCAATATTTTTGGCATTCTGTTTGTAAAATAGAAGGAGAATTTTCTCTGAATAACTATTCATTACCCTTCGAATGCTCTTTAAATTTAAATCGTTTCAAATTAGTTGCAATTGAGTTTTAGTTCTCTTAGACTGCTTCTGGAATTTTTTTGTGGGAAGAGGGGATAGACTCGATTAACTGTGTTTGTATTTTGCACTTGTAGAATGATCGTGACCACAATTTTATTTGTAACTAGCTCTAGCGATATTTGTTATTGTAATAGTAAATAATTTATGAAGTTCCTCCCAAACCTGACCTGAAAAAAATGTTTGGTGGGGACCGCGTGAAATCAAGGAGGTAGATACGTTAATATAGCCTTTTAAAATAGCAATTTCAAAGCAGGTATTTGTTCATAAATTATCTTTTTTTTACAAGATTTGCGAAAATATTTTTGTTTCGTATTTAATCTTGTACGATCACTATTTACTATAAATCCTATAGAAACTTTTAATGGGTGACCTGAAAGGTTTAGTTCTGCTTGCTAAACTAAAATTGCTAAACAATAAAAAAATGTGCTTTTTTAAATTTTTCCCTGTATTTTTTAATTTATTATCAATTATACAATCTTAATCAATATTTTTGGCATTCTGTTTGTAAAATAGGGGCAGAATTTTCTCTGAATAACTATTTATAATCCTTCGGACGCTTTTTAAATTTAAATTGTTTCAAATTAGTTACAATTGAGTTGTAGTTCTCTTAGATTGCTTCTGGAATTTATTTTTTTGGGAAGGGGGGAGAAAATCGATTAACTGTGTTTGCATTTTGCACTTGTAGAATGATCGTGACAACAATTTTATTTGTAACTAGCTTTAGAGATATTTGTTGTTGTAATAGTAAATAATCTATCAAGTTCCTCCCAAACCTAACCTCAAAAAAATGTTTGGTGGGGACCGCGTGAAATCAAGGAGGTAGATACGTTAATATAACCTTTTAAAATAGCAGTTTCAAAGCAGATCTTTGTTCAAATATTATCGTATTTCTTATAAGAATTACGAAAATATTTTTGTTTTGTAATTAAATCTTATACAAACTTTTAATGGGTGATCTAAAAGGTTCAGTTCTAGTTAAATAACTGAAGGAAAAAAAAAGTTTTTTTAAATTTTTCCCTGTATTTTTTAATTTATTATCAATTATACAATCTCAATCAATATTTTTGGCATTCTGTTTGTAAAATAGAAGGAGAATTTTCTCTGAATAACTATTCATTACCCTTCGAATGCTCTTTAAATTTAAATCGTTTCAAATTAGTTGCAATTGAGTTTTAGTTCTCTTAGACTGCTTCTGGAATTTTTTTGTGGGAAGAGGGGATAGACTCGATTAACTGTGTTTGCATTTTGCACTTGTAGAATGATCGTGACAACAATTTTATTTGTAACTAGCTCTAGCGATCACTAAGGATGATATATAACCTCTTTCCATATTAACTTTCGTAATTATGTATACGCATTTCGACAACCAAGTTGTCATCATCAGCAGATAATTGCAAAGTGTCGCACCTGGTGGACGTCCCTTTTCGGTCTGCTGAATGTCAGAAAAAGAGGGACACTGTAATAAATCACATGCAGATACTTATCAGTCGTGTCCGTGTTCTTTTTTCAATGTCATTCATCCTAGTTTAAGTAAAACAATTTTTAAAAATCTTGTGAAACGAACATACAGTGTACATTTTGGTGTTCAAGGGTGCGGATCGCGTACGGAGTTTGTTTTCGTACAGGTATTTTTCGCCGTGGTTTACCAGGTGCGACACTTTGCGGTTATCTGCTGATGATGACAACTTGGTTGTCGAAATGGGTATATAAAATTACGAAAGTTAATGTGGAAAGGGGTTATATATCAACCTTAGTGATTAAGTTAATCAACCACATATTTACTATATTTGTTGTTGTAATAGTAAATAATCTATCAAGTTCCTCCCAAACCTGACCTGAAAAAAATGTTTGGTGGGGACCGTGTGAAATCAACGAGGTAGATACGTCGATAAGGCCTTTTAAAATAGCAATTTCAAAGCAGGTCTTTGTTCAAATATTATCGTATTTTTTATAAGAATTACGAAAATATTTTGGTTTGTAATTAAATCTTATATAAACTTTTAATAGGTGATCTAAAAGGTTCAGTTCTAGTTAAATAACTGAACGATAAAAAAAAAGTTTTTTTAAATTTTTCCCTGTATTTTTTAATTTATTATCAATCATACAATCTTAATCAATATTTTTGGCATTCTGTTTGTAAAATAAGGGGCGATTTTTCTCTGAATAAGTATTCATAACCTTTTGAACACTTTTTAATCTTTAAATCTTTTTAAATTAGTTACAATTGAGTTGTAGTTCTCTTAGATTGCTTCTGGAATTTTTTTGTGGGAAGGGGGGATAGAATCGGTTAACTGTGTTTGTATTTTGCACTTGTAGAATGATCGTGACAACAATTTTATTTGTAACTAGCTCTAGAGATATTTGTTATTGTAATAGTAAATAATCTATTAAGTTCCCCCCAAACCTGACCTGAAAAAAATGTTTGGTGGAGACCGCGTGAAATCAAGGAGGTAGATACGTTAATATGGCCTTTTAAAATAGCAATTTCAAAGCAGGTATTTGATCATAAATTATCTTTTTTTTTTACATGATTTGCGAAAATATTTTTGTTTCGTATTTAATCTTGTAAGATTACTATTTACTATAAATCCTATAGAAATTTTTAATAGGTGGCCTGAAAGGTTTAGTTCTGCTTGTTAAAGTAAAATTGCTAAACAATAAAAAGATGTGCTTTTTTAAATGTTTCCCTGTATTTTTTAATTTATTATCAATTATACAATCTCAATCAATATTTTTGGCATTCTGTTTGTAAAATAGGGGCAGAATTTTCTCTGAATAATTATTCATAACCCTTCGAATGCTTTTTAAATTTAAATCGTTTCAAATTAGTTACAATTGAGTTTTAGTTCTCTTAGATTGCTTATGGAATTTTAAAGCAATAAACAGATTAAAAGTTGAGCTCGTACTTTATTCATACAGACTCACTTCACACACTATATTATAACTATGCTAATTATAAAATTGTAATCTTATAAATACTTGTTACTAAGGTAATTTTGATGGAGACTGTGGTTGATTCACTTAATCACTTAAGGTTGATATATAACCCCTTGCCACATTAATTATGTACATTTTGGTTCTCAACGGTACGGATCGCGTACGGAGTTTGGTTTCGTACGGGTATCTACTGACGATGACAACTTAGTTGTCGAAATACGTATACAGAATTCGAAAATTAATGTGGCAAGAGGTTACATATCAACTTTCAGTGATTAACTTGTTACTAAAACAGTCTGCTGTTGTAAAATATTGTTGAATAAAAGTTATTTAATAGTTGTTTCTTCAATATATTATATAACATTAGTATACAACAGCAGTTATAAATAATAACAATTTTCGTATTTTTATTAGAGACTTTAAGAGTTTTTTTAACGTTGTTGAATGGACGTAAATATGCTTTATCATACCTGGATGTTTACGTTTGATGATATTCAACATTCACGGGTTGTACGAACACTTTTGTGACTGACTGTATATAGGATTTCTTTCACGAGAAACACTGAGAAAAGTTGAGTTCGTACTTTCGTTCGTTGCCTAAAAAAAATCAATTGGAATTATATCTTTATTTATCGCGAAAATATTTTACAGGTTATAGATGATTTAAATCAAAGATTACGAAATGCCAGGCCCTTTACGCCAGCCTTGGAAGGTATCCAACAGCAATATGGAATGAATAGTAAATTGTTGACGGAAATCGTAGAATTCTGGAAGACGAAATACAATTGGACTGATAGAGAAGCGTTCCTAAATCAATATCCGCAATTCAAGACCAATATCCAAGGGTTGGACATACACTTCCTTCACGTGAAACCCACCAGTACTCAAGGTCTTAAAGTTCTACCACTGTTGCTATTGCATGGCTGGCCCGGATCGGTTAGGGAATTCTACGAACTGCTGCCACTTCTGACGAAGCCGCAACCCGGCAAAGATTTTGTATTTGAAGTTATTGCCCCATCACTACCGGGTAAGATATTTTTGTTAATAAATTTTGAAAATTGCTAAGAAAATATTGGGTTGGCAACTAAGTACTTTCGGTTTTTACTGATAGAGAGCGTTGCTTTATTTTTTGTATAACGTATGTTAGTGCTGTACTTTACCGTTTGTCGCGTGATACTAGTCACATTGACATAACTTCAGAAGCAAGTAGTGCGTGATTTTTATTAAAGCTATTAGTTGTGGGTTAATTTTAAATGGAGTGCAGAAACGAACATTTTCGACATATTTTACTATTTTATTTCCGTAAAGAAAAGAAAGCTGCTGCGGCTCACAAAAAGATATGTGAAGTTTATAGTGCTAATTGCTTAACAGAGCGCACGTGTCAGAATTGGTATAAAAAATTCCGTTCTGGAGATTTTTCCCTCAAAGATGAGCAACGTTCTAGTCGGCCTACTGAAGTTGATGATGACCAAATCGAAGTCATAATTAAAGAGGATCGTCATATAACAGTTCGAGAGGTTGCGGAGAGGCTACATATAGCGCACACAACAATTGAAAAACATTTAAAATGTCTTGGGCTAGTTAAGAAGCTTGATATTTGGGTACCTCACGAATTGAAAGAAATTCATTCAACTTTTGCGATATGCACCTTAGACGAAATGAAACCGACCATTTCTTAAAAAGAATCATCACTGGTGATGAAAAATGGATTCTGTACAGTAACATAGTTCGAAAACGATTATGGAGCAAACACGATAAAGCAGCTCAAACCACATCGAAAGCTGAATTGCATCCAAAAAAGATCATGCTGTCAGTTTGGTGGGATTACAAAGGTGTTGTGTTTTCTGAGCTGCTTCCAAGGAACCAAACGATCAATTCTGATGTTTACTGTCAACAATTAATAAAACTGGATGAAGCAGTCAAAGAAAAACGGACAGAATTGTCAAATCGGAAAGGTGTAGTTTTCCACCAAGGTAATGCAAGGCCTCACACATCTTTGGCAACTCGTGGGAAACTATTGGAGCTTGGCTGGGAAGTGATGCCACATTCCCCATACAGCCCTGATCTAGCACCATCTGATTACCATTTATTTCGAAGTTTGCAGAATTCTTGAATGGTAAAACTTTCACAAATGACGATGACCTTCACTCGCACCTGGTTCAGTTTTTTGCTGATAAGGACCAGAAATTTTATGAGCGTGGAATCATGCAGCTGAAAGAAAGATGGCAAAAGGTCATTGAGCAAAATGGAAAATATATAATTGATTAAAAACTATTCTTTGTTTAAAAAAAAGTGTTTTATTTTATCCTACAAAACCGAAAGTACTTAGCTGCCAACCCAATAGATTGCATTTAAGCTTGATGTGGTGTTTATCTTTAAATTAATGGGAAGGGCAACGGAACGTGAGTGTGTTTTTGGAAGTTAGAAATTGCAGTGTTATTGACATTATTGATAGATGTTTGTAGTTAATATGTCGACTTCTATATTCGTGTAAAAGTAATTGGAAAACGTTCAGAATAGAAATAGCTTTGAAAAGAAGTTTCTTCTTTCACATTATACTCATTTTATACAGTACAAACATCGTCCCTATAGTCAGGAACACATACACGAAAATGTTCGCGAAAAAGAAGTGGGAACGCTCTCTCACCATAGTGAATGCTTTAATCGACCGAATTAAGTGGTAGTTGCATATTATTCAAGTCAGATCGATTCTCATAAATGCATTTTCCCAATTGAATTTTATTTAATTACAGATTTCGTTTCGTTTTGTTCAACATTATACTTATTCTTGATCTTGGTATCCGAGCTGGAACCGCCCCTTCGACAATTATAGTACCGACGTGTCATCACCACTTATATGGGACATCTCTAGGACTTAACAGTCGCGTTGAGACTAGTTTAAGTCTGTGGTGGATGGATTTATATACCCATCCACCACAGAGTTACACCTAGATGAAGAAAGTATAGACAACGATCATGGAAGCCTACGAGCCATATTCACTTTGTATTTTGAATATTAATTTGCGACTATTTCTTTCTTATAAATTTACTGCTTTCGTATTTTATTATGGGCATTTTTATTCAACAAAAAAGTTTGTTACAAAACAGCATCAAGTTGATCGCAGGATCAGGGAAATTGTACGTTCAAACAATTTTAATTTTGATCACTTATCGCGTATATCTTTGCAGAAATGCTTGAAAATATTTACTGCTCTCTGGTGAGATCCGAATTCACGGTCTCATGTTTACAGGGCATGTATCTACAACACTCGTCCACAGAGGACCATGATATTCTAATCTCTTGTTTTAACATGTCATAAGCTGCATTATGGAAACAGTTATTAAATAGAAACAGAGAGTACAGTCTAGTTATTAACTGTTGGCACTAGCTCGGAAAACGATTTTGGAGATTAGAAAGAAAAAGTATTATGAAACGAGAAAGATAGAACTAAATTGGGTTGTGTATAGTGCCTGCTGCAAACATCATATCCTAAACCTAACCTCGTTATATTCAGTTATCGTTTTACAGTTGTCGTACATATTTATAGTGTGTTGTTAGCGTTCACGT
This sequence comes from Dermolepida albohirtum, assembly GCA_031893035.1. Classification (NCBI taxonomy): domain Eukaryota; kingdom Metazoa; phylum Arthropoda; class Insecta; order Coleoptera; family Scarabaeidae; genus Dermolepida; species Dermolepida albohirtum. The sequence goes on along the minus strand of JAVIWB010004924.1, from coordinate 76,902 downwards.
TTTCTTCATCAAAATCAGCTTTTTTGACCAATAAGTACGCAACAAATTTAAAAAATTGTATCCGAGAAGGTTCCCAAAAATAACGAAAGGTTGAAAAATTTGGTTTATGTAGGACAATTTGTTGCTAAAATTATGAATGACGAAAACTATTCCTCCTGATCCTGAGACTGTTAGCGGAGCTACCTCTTCAGTTCTAAGAACAGCTAGACTATCTATACAGCAACTGAGTGGACTTTTGAACAAGTAGTTTGACTTCTTTTTAAATGATTTTCATTAAGATTTTTTTGCAGCAGTCCATAATACCTGCATTAGTATGGTTATCTAAAATTACAAATGCTTGTAACTCATTTACGATAGTTTTGGGCATATGTTCATTATATATTTATAAGTTGAAATTGCTTCAGTAATACATACTTAAGCTGTGGCAATGTTCTTTTTTCAAATATAGGAGATTGCTATTATTATCAGATGCCATCAGGTTTTAATCAAACTCTACCAACTAGTCTCCCAACGAATATATTCGATAAAAAAATCGCTGATCATAGGGATTCTGTTTTTATTGTATACAATGAGATATTAGATATTTGTATAGGGTTAAATGCGAATATTTTTTCATAAGTCACTTCCTAATTACTGAATAATTTGAATTTTGAAACTAATTTTTTTCTTTTGCATTATTGTATGCTTATTATTAACTGAATATTTCCAGGTTATGGATTCTCAGATGCTGCATCGAAACCTGGCCTCGGAGCCGTGGAAATAGGTTTGATTTTCAAAAATTTGATGAATCGCCTCGGCTTTAAGCAATATTACCTGCAGGGAGGGGATTGGGGCAGTCAAATCACTACAAACATTGCAACCTTGTACCCAGACGAAATACTGGGACTCCACCTAAACTTCTGTGGCGTACTCTATGATCATCCCGTTACCACTTTTAAAGTTCTACTGGGCACCATCTTCCCATCGTTGGTCATTTCCAAAGAGCACGAAAGTAAATTATATCCATTATCGAAAGGTTTTGAATTCAACATGAAAGAAAGCGGTTACATGCATTTACATGCTACCAAACCAGATACGGTGGGAGTCGGTTTGAACGATTCCCCTGTAGGTTTAGCGGCTTACATCATCGAAAAATTCACGACTTGGACCAATCCGGAATGGATCAATAGGATGGACGGAGGACTATTGGAGAAATACACGTATACGAAGCTATTAGATAATGTGATGATTTATTGGGTTACGAATTCTATCACTACATCTGCTAGATTGTATTCTGAACATTTTGGAAAACGAACCATGGAAATGAATATGGCCAGGTAATTGTTAACGAGACCTTTTATTTTTGTAGAGAAAATTTCTTAAATTGTAACGGGTGGGCCATCTATCGGTTTAAATTTGAACCACCGGTTATTTCGAATCTGGCAATAATTATGTTATTCTATTCTGCCACAAAGTTCAGTATATTATCTCCACTGAACGAAATGAATGAATTTATGCTTGAGCAACGTTGGGATTTATTGGAAATTTATTTCCAAAACAGAGGCAATTGGTCGGAAATTTCACGAAAATGTACAAAATTTGGTCGCAGAGAAGGTCCAACAGTACCCGGTATATGCAAGTTTATTGCTAAAGTTCGTGAAACTGGTTTCATTGTTGATGCGTCAAGACGTGAGCGTGCTCGTACAGTGTGTACACCCGAAAATATCGAATCTGTGGCTGAGAGTGTGCGTGAGAATCCAGCAATATCAACTCGCCATCATTCTCAAGAATTGAACATTTCACGCACCAGTTTACGTCGAATTTTGCGAAAAGATCTCGATATGACGCCTTACAAAGTTCAATTGGTTCAAAAATTGAAGCCGCATGACCATACGCTTCGTTTTCGCTTCGCTAGATGGGCCAACGACAAATTGCACGATGATGTCGATTTTGCCAAATAAATCATCTTTTCGGATGAAGCTCATTTTCATCTTGGTGGGTACGTTAACAAGCAAAATTGCCGTATTTGGGGCTCAGAAAACACACGTGGTCTTACAGAAGCCAATGCACCTATTACGAGTGACTGTTTGGTGCGGCTTGTAGAACAGAGGCATCATTGGCCCATATTTCTTTGAAAATGAAGACGGCGCAACCATTACGGTCAATGGAGATACCTATCGCACCATGATAACCGATTTTTTTGTGCCCGCTCTTCATGGTATTGATGTGAACGACATTTGGTTTCAACAAGATGGTGCAACTTGCCGCACATCTTATGCCACAATCGATTTATTGCGTCAAACGTTTGATGGCCGTTTAATTAGCCGAAATGGTGATGTAAATTGGCCGCCAAGAAGCTGCGATTTGACACCGTTAGACTATTTTCTGTGGGGCGCCGTTAAAGACAAGTGTTATGCCGATAAACCAGAGACAATTGAGCATTTGAAGGCCAACATGCGTGATGCCATTGCCGAGATACGACCCTGTACACTCGAAAAAGTGCTCGAAAATTGGTCCGATCGAATGGGGTACTGTGAGGCCAGCCGCGGCAGCCATATGAATGAAACAATATTCTATCTCTAACCGGAACAATTGTACTTCACAACAAAAAAATAAATTTGGCAAAATTTCAAGCCGTTTTGGTTTTATTGCATTTTTAAATTTAAACTTTTAAATGGCCCACCCGTTATATATTTAACTTCGTGCTACTTGCCAAATTCCACTTATAAACTTGGTACTTTTCCTAAAGCAAATATCATCAGAAGATATACCCCTAACGCCAAAAATTTAAGCAAAACAACCAACGACAATGTTGAGTTCACAATTAACATAGTATTTACCCAAACCGAAACATATTTGATATGAACAATTGAAAAATTATTTTTATTCTGGATTTCAGAATTCCCGTAACGGTACCAACTGCATGCGCCAGATTCGAGAATGAGCTCCTTTATCAATCCGACGAAATAGTAAAGCCCAAGTATCCAAATATCATACATTCTACGAATATTCCGGAGGGTGGACATTTTGCTGCACTAGAAGTACCTGAACTGTTGGCCAATGATATGTGGTCGGCTTTTGAGAAATTCCTAAATTATCAGAAGCAATAATTACGTTGTATTATGTTTTTTTAGGAATAAAACTGTTTTTGTAAATAAATTTTATTAGTTTTATAATAGAATTTTTGTTTAAGCGTCTTATTAAATTCTTTTTTACCTATTAAATTACATGCAACATTCCCTTGATTTCTTTCCGTTTCATTTTTCGCATTCCAAAGAAAGAAAAGAAAGTTTTCGCATGAAAAATTATCAGTTTTTACGCCTGAGAGTAAACTAAAATATTAAAGCCTGTTTACGATGCGTTTCGAGTATATCAACTATCTTCGGGCAAGCTGTGGTGTTATTAACCGTGAGTGATCTTATATTTTGCGATACAATGAAGAGTTAAAAAGGAATACTTCCCTCTATCGTACGAACATGCAAATGCCTGAAAGAACGAAGTTCGTGTTCGACGTGCCAAAGCCCACTGCTGTCAGGGTGCGTATATAAACAGAAACTTATGGTCACTGACATGTACAACTATTAAACAACAATTGAGCGGCCAACATGGCTGAAATTTTCAACGCATGCGTAATTATATTACCAGAACAACTTTGTTGAGTAACGCAGCCTTCACGTTGAGGCTTGAAACTTTTTAGACTACCCTCGTAAATATTGACACGTATTGCATTTCATGGAAAGTAAAAGGTTTTTCAAATTGCGCGGTTTTTTAAGAATAAATAAAATATAGATGGCGCACTGAATTTGTCTGGGTATGTGGGCATTTAAAAAGTGTGATGTATGACATTTATAAAAATGTCTTCGTACACGGTACAACAACGCGTTCAAATTATTTATTTATTTTATAAAAATCAACGTTTTTTTTAGAAAATTACATGAATTTTATGGTTTACATAATCGTCCATCTGAAAGCACAATTGGTTGAATTATTAAAAAATTTCAAGAGACCGGTTCCGTGGAAGATCAAAAAAGTGAAAAATACAATCGTAGTGGTCGTTCACAAGAAAATATTGGTTTGGTTCGTGAAAGTGTTGCTGAAGATTCTGAAATGTCCATTAGATGACGTTCATAACAACTTGGACTTAGTGGATCAACAACGTGGCGTATTTTACACAAGGATTTAGCTCTAAAGGCATATAAGGTTCAAATAACACAAGAACTGAAGCCATTAGATCATCTAAAACGTCGTTCATTTGTCAATTTCATTAATGAACAATCAGTTGATTTTTCTCAAAAAATGTTTTCCGATGAGGCACATTTTGAACTTGGTGGCTATATTAATAAACAAAATTGCCGTGTCTGGGGTAAGGAGAATCCACGAATTATTCATGAGAAACCTATGCATTATAAACGAATTACTGTTTGGTGTGTATTATGGTCAGGTGGTGTAATTGGACCTTACTCCTTTGAAAATGCTGCTGGTGAAGCTGTAACTGTCAATTTTTGTGGCCAGAATTAATGAATATTGATCTAGAGATATGTGGTTTCAACAGGATGACGCTACACCTCACTTTGCACACGAATCAGTTGATTTATTGAGAGAAAAATTTCCTGGACGTGTAACATGGAGAAACGGTGATGTTAATTGGCCACCAAGATCATGTGATATGACACCGTTAGACTATTTTCTTTGGGGTTATGTGAAAAGTCAGGTTTATAAAAACAATCCACAATCAATTCCTGCTTTGAAAGATGAAATTATTCGTGCCATTGGTCAGATAGAGCCTCAATTATGTCAAAATGGTATTGAAAATTTTAACAAAAGAGTGGGCATCTATGGAGCTGCAAGAGGAGGCCATTTGGCAGATATTATTTTTCGGATATAAATCTCATAACTGATACTTCAATTACCAATAAAAAGTTTTCGAAAGTGAATGCAAATTATGTGTTTTATTTGTTCTTTAAAAAAACCGTGAAATTTGAAACACCCTTTAGTTAACGATTGGGACAATCATTGTTGATCACTTCGAATATATCCCACGACACTTTAAAAATGTTTATCTATGCACGCATTTTATCGCGGGAAGCGATTAGAAATAAAATTATTCTGAAAAAAATTACTTCCTTACATTGAATAAAATCAGTTTTCACCATAATTAATTCTTACCACATAATTCTCACGTGTTTGGCAAAGTTATTCATTAATATTTTCACGCAAACTCACGATGACAAATAAATAAACTTTAACACGTTATATAATTATTATTTATTTAAAAATTCCTTGATAAAAGACAGCAATCTCATTCTACGATAACAAATGCAATTTAACGTAAGTTTGCTATAGAAATATCTTCATTTCAATAGCAGTTCAATTGATTTCTATAAACCACGAAGTAGGAACAAAATAAAATGTTTTGCGAGTGTCTAATTTTACTGTCGGCGATTATATTTATTGTGGTGGGTGTCAAAATTAATAAATCATTTAAAATTCCGTCGAACTTACGATTGGGGGATGAGTGGTGGGGTCCTGGACAAGAAACTAAAGTAGATCAAAATGTCAGGCAGTTTAAGATAGAGGTTCCTCAAAAGGTAATATATTTTTATATCTACTATGGATGTAATATTTTTTCTTTAATTTTATGACAAAATGAAAATAATAAGGTTTACACGATGGCGTCATTGGCTAAAAGTAGGAAAAGTATTGGAACTAAATGATAACACTGAGGAACACTAAAAATTACAAACAAACGATATCTACTAGAATAAAAGCGTACTGTTGGTACGCGATTGGAAAAAAAGTTTTGAACCAAAATCGGAACTTGTTAATAATCCCATATTATTATAATATACGAGGGGTGTTTCCAATATTCTGGGAATTGGTGCTATAATTAAATAACGCAGAACTTATACGCAATGTTATTGATGCCAGATATGTTTATGCAACTATTTAGTGCAACATTGTTCAGTCTGATTCAGGTATTCGATTGATGTAGACGCATTTTAGTAGCACTGTTTTTGTAACCATGGAACACGCGGCAAAATCTCAAAGAGCGATAATTTTTTTTTGTGGAAAGAAGATGTGAAAACGTCAGAAATTATTAGACGTCTGCAAGGAGTATTTGGTGAATCTGCAGAATCGAAAAGTACTGTTTATCAGTGGATCGACCGTTTTAAAGCCGGTAGAACATCACTAGAAGACGATCCACGCAGTGGGCGGCCAAGCACGTCGGTAAATGAAAGAAACATTACTGCCGTCGAAAACCAACTAAAAGACGACGGGCGAATGACTATTCGTCAAATTAGTGTACACCTAGGGATAGGTACACGACAAGTTCATAACATCTTGCATGATTGTTTGGGCGTTAGCAAGGTTTCGGCGCGCTGGGTGCCAAGGCTGTAGGGACCAGAACAGAGACTCAATAGGTCCAATACTTGTCCTACTGAAAGACGACAGACGAATGACTATTCGTCAAATTAGTGCCCGTTACGGTGATGAATTTTGGCAACGGATAATAACCACTGACGAAACGTGGATTCCTTATTTCAATCCTGAGACGAAAAGTCAATCCAAAGAATGGCGCAAACCTGAAGAAGGGCCTACACTTAAGGCGCGTGCAGTTCCGTCTGTTGGAAAAGTAATGCTTACTGTATTCTGGGATTGCGAAGGGATTATTTTCATGAATTATCTGCCGAGAGGTACTACAATTAATGCAGAATATTATTCAAATTTATTATCCAGACCATTGCGACAGGCGGCACTAATCAAAAAACGGCCTGGAAAATTGCATAAGCGTCCGTTATTGCAACAGGATAATGCAAGACCACACACCGCAAGAAAAACGAAGGATGTTTTCAACGATTTACGATGGGAATTGCTGCCGCACCCACCTTATTCGCCGGATCTTGCACCCAGTGATTACCATCTGTTCCCAGATTTGAAAAAACCCTTCTTAAAACGTGCCATAAATAGGTGGATCGACGAGACACCGAAAAACTTCTTTGAGGACGGCTTACAAAAATGAGTTTATCGTTGGGATAAATGTATTCAGTTAAATAGAGATTATGTTGAAAAACGACATTGTAATATTGACGAAAATTAACAAAATTATAAAAATTATATGTAATTCCCAGAACTTTGGAAACATCCCTCGTACCTTTTACTTAATCTTCGTTCTTCGTGGCACACTAGGAAGACCTGGGCGGTCTTAAATTAAATTGATTTATCCGTTTACTTATTTTCTTCAAGATATATTATTGTTAAAAATATATTACATTATCGTAAAGCAAACAAAATTGGTTTATCAATTTCTTAGTAATTGAACCACGGATACCTTCAAAGTAAAACGAGAAGATATGAATATTTCCTGTTAAAACTGAACTAACAACCAATAATTCTTCAATCATTTTTACAGGTAATAGACGATTTATATCAACGATTGAACAACGCGAGATCTTTCATACCTCCTCTGGAATCTGTTCAGCAGCAATATGGCATGAACACCAAGTTATTATCAGAAATTGTGGAATTTTGGAAAACCAAATATAATTGGAGAGAAAGGGAGGCGTTTCTAAATCAATTTTCTCATTTTAAAACAAACATTCAAGGATTGGACATCCATTTCATACACGCAAAGCCCACTTCTACCGAAGGCTTGAAGGTCGTACCCCTTTTGCTGATACATGGCTGGCCTGGTTCTGTGGTGGAATTTTATGAATTAATACCGCTCTTGACTAAGCCACAGCCCAGAAAAGATTTTGTTTTTGAAATTATCGCGCCATCTCTGCCAGGTATGTGAAATATTTTCGAATTCTCATCTTAAATAGTTCCGGAAATATAAATAATCTGATAGTAATAAATAAAAAATTCTTATACATTGAGTCATTTGTTAAACATATTAAAATAGTTAACTTAATTTTTTTTGAAAAACTGCCATCACATAGTAGTAATGTTCATTATTATCCAACAGAAATTTTATTTACAAACAAATAGAAAGAAAAGAATACTGAAAACATTCGCACAAGTGCTAAAAACAAAAATATTATTAATTTAAAACAAATGAAAATATTATTAAAAATTTACTGACATAATTAGTGAAAAAACCTATTCAACAATACATTGACTATTATTTGTTTCGTTCATTCAAAACTCATCAGGTAACCTCATTTTGTCGACCGTATGCAAATCACCTATTTGGTGATAAACGAAGAAATGAGAGAACTATATTTCCACCTCTTGTACAGAAAAAAAAAACTATGCACTAAGTGGAAGTACAGTAAAGAGCACTATACCGCTTTAAATCGCATTTCATTTAGAGCGATTTTCATTAAAATTTATTAGTTAACGTATATATACAGTAAAGAGCACTATACCGCTTTAAATCGCATTTCATTTAGAGCGATTTTCATTAAAATTTATTAGTTAACGTGTATATACAAAGTTTTTTTTGTAATTTTAACTTTTAAACATAAGAAAACTTAATTTTCAGGATTTGGTTTCTCCACTGCTTCTTCTAAACCAGGGCTTTGTCCAAACAGAATAGCATTGGTTTTGAAAAACCTAATGCAGCGTCTGGGCTTCAAAAAATTTTACGTACAAGGAGGAGATTGGGGTGGAATAATCTCTTCTAATATGGCGACACTTTTTCCAGATCAAGTTCTGGGCGCTCACTTAAATTTGTGTGTTATTGGAAACCTACATCCACTCGCCAAAATCAAAATGCTGATTTACAGTCTCCTTCCTTCAATGTTCGGAAGTCAGATCGCAGAAACCAAACGAATGTTTAAAAAGGGGAATCATTTTCGGATGTACGAAACTGGTTATTCTCAGATCCAGGCCACTAAACCAGATACAGTTGGAGTTGGATTGAATGATTCCCCTGTGGGTTTGGCGGCTTACATCTTGGAGAAGTTTACAACGTGGACGAATCCAGGGTGGATTAGTAGGATGGACGGTGGATTACTCGAGAAATATACTTACACGAAACTTTTAGACAATGTTATGGTTTACTGGATTACAAATTCCATAACTACTTCAGTGAGAATTTATTATGAACGTTTTGCAAGACAGGCGGAGCAAGCACAAGTGGACAGGTACTATATTCTGCTATATAATATCTATAGGCGCTGTAGTTTATAAAAATGCTTTGCAAAAAAGCTTTAATTTTCCCAATCTTTCAAGATAACTTCTACTAGGATCTATGCATTTGCCCACTCTTTGAAGCAAGACAGCGAACTAAGTTTTCTATATTTCTTCTAAAAGCTGGGTATATTCGTCATTTTGCACCATAAGATCTCATTGTTAGAAAGCTTCCTTCTTTCAGCCTGTTATTCACATGGGGAAACACCAAGTTATGTACATGATGCGAGATCTTGGGTAGTGTCGACAGTCGAGCATCTGAAACATTGTTCATGTTTTTTTATGCTGTACAAATATTGCTGCAACCTACTCTGAACTTGTGACAGCGTCGACAATTGATTACGTCATTATTACATGCTCATTTAGACCTCCGTATAAATATCGTGTACTTCGCTGTATGAGGTAATATATTACCTCACGCATAATTTCCGTCAGACTTAATTTGACTTGTTACGGTTCTGCACTGTCGAGTTTCTGAACCCAAGCGGCCTTTGTTCTGAAATTAAGTAATTGAGAATTGACTTAAGTCATTTTTATCTTATCCTTTTGTGATATCACTAACGCCCTCTCGAAAGTAATACCATAAATCTGGTTATTAACAGGGTAAGGTAATGATGGTTCCTTCCTTCGTTGCTATTTTCTTAATTGTGCGTTAATTAGAGATGTCGATGATGTGGGTTTTATGTCCAAGGGCTCTAGTTACATTTCTTTGCAGTTTTATAATTGTCTTTAAAAAAAAGAACGCATGTGACCGGACATGTCATTGACGTGTTTTTTTTTCTGGTCGCTACGTTAAGCTGACAGAACATTCGAGATACAAATGGCTAGACTAGCTGCCGCAGTGGGCAAACGCGTTAATTAGCCGCCTTTGTTCATGGTGGAATAATTTAGGTGTACTGTTAGGAAATGTTTTTCCTTCGTCTAATTGTTGGATTCTGGTATATCTAAATATTAATTCGTCAAATTTAGATTAGTACTTATTGAGAATCTATCAGACGAAATTCACGAAGCACGTGGATCATCGCCACCATATTGTTGCCATGCTCGTATTGGGAAATTTCTTTTAGCGACCCCCGATAATTGAGGGTCTTTTCAACAGCTGTAATACTTTTCTTTCTTTCCACGAAGTTGAATGGTATTGGAGATAATTAAAACACGACACTAAGCAGCCATTGGTTGTCAGTAGCTGGTTTTTTCAATCAATCGATCCTCCTGCGTACACCGAAAGATACATGAAAATCTTTTAATCACCACCTCGATTCAACATTCATATGTGTATAAGTAAGGTAAAGGAATATTTAGTTGTTGCTTTGTCAGTAAATTAGGTAGTTGTAAGGTTATAGTTTCTATACTTTGAACGACAATAGTTTTTCAAATAGGACCTTTGTTCTTTTTGTTTTTGAAAGGTGGCACATAATCAAAAAGAAAATATATTATTCAAGCGCCCATGAAAGTCAATGCTATATTTTATACAATAAATTGTAAACAATTTTATTAAAGTTAATAAATTCGACTGAATGTAATACGCTTTCAAAGTTTTCTTTACAATTTCAGGATTCCTGTAACTGCACCTGTTGCCTACGCCAAATTTGAACACGAAATTTATCATACACCAAACGATATATTAAAACATAAATACATGAATTTACTTCATACTTCATACATACCAGATGGGGGTCATTTTGCAGCGTTAGAGTTGCCAGATGTTTTAGCCAAAGATATGTGGACAGCGTTCGATAAATTTTTAAAGTTTTATAAATAATAATACCGTTATATTTAAGATAAAATAGGTAAATTCTATTCATGTTATTTAAGAAGTAAATTTATTAAAATCAAAACAATATACCCTCAACAAAAGCTTAAAAATCTTCTTAATAGACAAGCAATGTATGTGAATTACGAGTTGCCAATTCCCATTTCAATGAACTTTATTCGATTATGCTGTTTCCAAGAGCAGTTATAGGTGATAAAACCTGGTCCAGGATTATTTTTGGTTTGCAAGCGCAGTACACATTGACGGCTGCGTTGCAAATTTTGCGTGTACTATAAGAATATAATAATAACTCCATGACTATCACAAAAAAACAGCCGCCATCACTCTCCCGACTGATGAACCAATGTCTACCTTAGGTAGGTAGGTTTCAGTACAGTAGTTCAGCCCTAAAGATGTCCCATACAAATGGGCACGAAACGTCGGCAGATATACAAGTGACGCGGTTCCAACCCGGAAGCCCAGAAGCAGATAGTATGGACCACGATCGTGGAAGTCTACGTACCAGATTAATGAGAGAGCCGATTCGCAATCGCAGTCCACTGTTTCGTCCATGTTTCGGTTTCAGGATTGTAGTGATGTATCCAAGTTCCATTTACAATTATTAATCGACGCCAAAACAGCGACTTATTTTTTAAAATTTTTATAAAAACACTGACATCGACAGACATAAGCGATTTTTATACAACAACCAGAGGTTTAAAGATTGAATTAGTAATATTTGAATGATTTTTTTTCGCCCGAAGCAACATTCATATGTTTAGATGAGAGTTTGTTTGTTTTTTTCCATCAATTCACTGTACCTAAAATGTGTGACAACCCATAGAGAATAAGTTCGTTAATAACACCAGAGTTTACCTGACGTGAATTAAGATATAAGAAACGTGTCGTAAACAAGGTGTTCTTAACTATTATTAAATTATTCTCAAACGTTCATCTAATGGCATATTCGAAGACTGAAAAGTGTTCAATCTATGATAACGTAGTTATCCATTTGGCGAGACGAATACGACTTCGTTCTTTCGTTCGGACATTCGCATGTTTGGACGAGAGAGGGAGGTATTGTTTTTTCACCAAACATGTTCATTGTCAAATAGAATTAATATAGAAGATCATATACTTCATCACATTGTACATGATCTTTTATATTAATTCTACTATATTAGACAATGAATATGTTTCTCGAAATAAATATTAAATACTATGTACCTGATATTCATCTGCTTTGTTTATTCCGGAAGATGTTGATGGTTGAAGTTTATTTAATATTTTTGAAATTAAGGTTAATCGGCCTGAGAAATCAAGTTTAACGAAACACGTGCTAGAAAATAATCATAGTGTAACTGCAGATTGTCCACATTTAAACAGAAGTATAAATAATTACAGTGAATTAGTTTCAAAAACATATGCATTGTGAAAAATAAAACCGTGTATTAAAGACAGATAAAGGTCCGACTTATTCTTGCTTCTTTGAGTTCTTGGAAGATACGACATTTAAAAAAGATCTATAAGTGGAGGTGAGGGAGTACTAGTAAGCATATAAAATAGTTTAATCACTGAAGGTTGATATATAACCCCTTTCCACATTAATTTTCGTGTTCCGTATATGTATTTCGACAACTAGGTTGTCATCATCAACAGATAATTCAACAGTGTCGCACCTGGAAAACTACGGCAAAAATACCCGTACGAAAACAAGTTCCGCGCACGATCTGTACCGTTGAAAGCCAAAACGCTCACTGTATATTCGTTTCACAAATTTCTTGTTAGTTTTAAATGTAATTCGTATAATTCTAGTTCTAATCTACCTCTTTTACTGTGCAGATATTTCATTTCAAGTGTTAAACCATTTCATTTTCGCATATCAAATGACTTTCTCATTCATTCTACAATTTGATGCATGCTTTTATTTTAAGAAATTTTGGAAAAACATTTCTATTTTCACAGCGTTTCAAGACATTAATATCTGCACTTGTTAACTTAACTTTACTGTATATCTTGTGAAACGTGTTCTACTCCTTTGACAGGGAAGTCATCTTGAAGGTAATTTTGCTGGAGACTTCAGCGATTAAGTTAATCAACCACAGGCTCCATCAAAATTACTTTCATAAAATAGTTTGTGAAATATTTCAAATAGATATGTATATTAAACTTTGTGAAAGAAATTCAGTGTGTATCTTTCTGTTAGGAGGAATTGTGCGGAATTTGTGTGAGTTTTAGCGCGTTTTCTGGTGCAACACTTCGATTAATTAACGCTGCTGATGACAACTTAGCTGTTATTGGTAAAAATACGTATACAGAATACGTATTTCGTAAAATATTGGGTTGGCAACTAAGTACTTTCGGTTTTGTAGTATAAAATAAAACACTTTTTTTTTAAACAAAGAATAGTTTTTAATCAATTATATATTTTCCATTTTGCTCAATGACCTTTTGCCATCTTTCTTTCAGCTGCATGATTCCGCGCTCATAAAATTTCTGATCCTTATCAGCAAAAAAGTGAACCAGGTGCGAGTGAAGATCATCGTCATTTTTGAAAGTTTTACCATTCAAAGAATTCTGCAAACTTCGAAATAAATGGTAATCAGATGGTGCTAGATCAGGGCTGTATGGGGATGTGGCATCACTTCCCAGCCAAGCTCCAATAGTTTCCCACGAGTTGCCAAAGATGTGTGAGGCCTTGTATTATCTTGGTGGAAAACTACACCTTTTGACAATTCTGGCCGTTTTTCTTTCTTCATCCAGTTTTATTAATTGTTGACAGTAAACATCAGAATTGATCGTTTGGTTCCTTGGAAGCAGCTCAAAAAACACAACACCTTTGTAATCCCACCAAACTGACAGCATGATCTTTTTTGGATGCAATTCAGCTTTCGATGTGGTTTGAACTGGTTTATCGTGTTTGCTCCATGATCGTTTTCGAACTATGTTACTGTACAGGACCCATTTTTCATCACCAGTGATGATTCTTTTAAGAAAGGGTCGGTTTCATTTCGTCTAAGGTGCATATCGCAAAAGTTGATTCTTTGTGTTAAATGAATTTCTTTCAATTCGTGAGGTACCCAAATATCAAGCTTCTTAACTAGCCCAAGAGATTTGAAATGTTTTTCAATTGTTGTGTGCGGTACATGTAGCCTCTCCGCAACCTCTCGAACAGTTATATGACGATCCTCTTCAATTATGAGTTTGATTTGGTCATCATCAACTTCAGTAGGCCGACCAAAACGTTGCTCATCTTTGAGGGAAAAATCTCCAGAACGGAATTTTTTATACCAATTCTGACACGTGCGCTCTGTTAAGCAATTAGCACTATAAACTTCACATATCTTTTTGTGAGCCGCAGCAGCTTTCTTTTCTTTACGGAAATAAAATAGTAAAATATGTCGAAAATGTTCGTTTCTGCACTCCATTTAAAATTAACCCACAACTAATAGCTTTAATAAAAATCACGCACTACTTGCTTCTGAAGTTACGTCAATGTGACTAGTATCACGCGACAAACGGTAAAGTACAGCACTAACATACGTTATACAAAAAATAAAGCAACGCTCTCTATCAGTAAAAACCGAAAGTACTTAGTTGCCAACCCAATACATTGATGTGATAAAGAGTTTCATTTACCTTTCCAAAATTGTTGATTTTTACGAATATAACCCATGCCACTTCCAAATTGTTAAGAAAAATAAATTTTACTTGTGAACAATTCTAATAAATTATCTTTTTTATTGTAAGAAGCGATTATAAATAAAATTATTCCGAAAAATTTTGAACAAAATTTCTCTTCCCAACAGTTCTTGCCGCAAAATCCCAACGGCCTTCAGAAACTTACGCATTCATATTTTGACGCAGACTCACAGTTATAAATAGGTCCACAGTAACAAACTCAGCAATGATAAACTTCGACACACTATATCAACATTATTTATTCAAACAATCCTCGATAAAAGACCAGCAATCTCACTTCATGAAAACATTTATCGTAATTTTTCGGCAGACATACCTTCATTTACAATACCAGTTCAATTGATTTCTATAAAACACGAGGTAGAAACAAAATAAAATGTTTTGCGAGTGTCTAATTTTACTGTCGGCGATTATGTTTGTTGTGGTGGGTGTTAAAATTAGTAAATCGCTTATGGTTCCGCCGAAACTACTATTGAGGGATGAGTGGTGGGGTCCTGGACAAGAAACTAAAGTAGATCAAACCATAAGGCCGTTTAAGATAGAGGTTCCTCAAAAGGTAATATATTTTTGTATCTACTATGGAGATGTAACGGTTTTTTTTTTTAAATTTTATGATAAATATCTCGAAGGAGCATAAGTTCATTTTTTGTAAAATTATATTGAAATCATTCGAAAGGCTTAAGCAATACTTGAACTTTATTTGCAGCAGTTTACTTCTAAAGTGGACTTTATAAAACCTAATTGTAAGGTTCCAGGAAAATTTATATTTATTAACTTATATATTCAAGTTCAATTTACTTTTACTAAAGGACTTTACATTATTATTCGAGTTGGGATATTGTCCCCACAGGCCAGGGTCGTAACAACGCGAATGTACGAACAATCGCGCCATCTTGCGATACATGCGTTATTTATATCACTTATGTTCTTCTGTTTTATAAATAAAACATTAATTGTTGCGTAACGAAAAATGAATAAGACTGGCAAAATGTCTGCAACATGACGTAAGTTTCCACATTTGTGTCGGGTAGCAACATGCGTCACTTTGAAAAGATATTCTTATATTTAGAAAATGAGCGCTCGACATCTACGGATGTAATATAACGGGAAATGTCGCTTTAACAGAATCTAGAACGCGCATTATAATATTCAAAATATAATGTTTTTTTCGATCTGTCGTGTCGTTAACACATAACCACAGCCGCGTATCTTTTATTACAGCTTTGATCATGTTTTCGATATCGTTACACACAATCTGCAAGTCCGTATATGGCTCTGTAACACTCTCCCGAATAATAATTTCTAATCGGGATTGTATTGATTTCAGAAATCATGAAACGGTTGCTTATCGAGTAGATGAAGTCTCAGATCAGGCGTACGACAGTTTGGGAAATAACTTGGTCAAGTACTCCGAAGCCGGTCCGTCACGGTCGAGCGCTTCGACAATGTTTTTGATAAGGCCAAGCTTTATGTGGAGAGGTGGCAAGAAAATGTTCTGTGGATTCACAAGTCGTATAGAAGAGACGTTTTGTTTTCCTGGTTCATAATTAGTACGGCTTGGCCATTTTTTTTTCACGTAATGCTGGTCAGTTGCACGGCTATCCCACAGACACAAAAAACAGCAAAATTTGGTAAAACCAGATTGCATCCCCATCAAGAGGCCAATAACCTGTTGGATTAGTATATAAATCATTTATTCTTTAAAATTGAATTTAAATTTATTTTCAAACCTTCAAATCGCCACAAATTTTCCGTTGATGCTCTTTATATTTTATCTTGGTCAAAATTTTACATATTGTATCGTAGCATTCCTTCGTTTGTACTGCATGAGCAATCGGAATTGATGGTTTTATATTTCCATTGTGTATCAGAGCAGCTTTCAGGCTGTATTTTGAATCATCTATGAACAAACGCCATTCATTTACATCGTATGGTGTATTCATCGCATCAAACAAACCGTTGATGTCATAGCAGAAGCATATATTCTCCTCTTTTTTGAAAAACGGTTAAAGCGCCTCATTTCTGGTTCTATATACAGTGACTTTTGTATGAGTGTCAAGATATTTCCACTCCTGCATCCGTGATGCGAGCAATTCTGATTTTTGTTTCGATAAATTCAAATCACGAACCAAATCATTTGAGTTCACTTTGCGAAACTAAATGTTTTTCCTCCATGTTAAAATCGCTTCCACTGTTCGTCGGTGATGAACAACAAGTTTCCATGGAATTTGCACTCGTACCTGGACAAATTGGCAAAGGATCATTGCTCGCACGGATAACTGGCTTAGACACTGATGATACTTCAGGATATTTATATTTTGCTAGTTTTTTTTGCATTTAGACCGACGACATTCATCAAGCAAAAGTAACAATCATCTACATCATTTTTCGGCTCTTTCTATAACATTGGCAATGAAAATACATACTTTCTTACCGCGTGACCACTTGTATAATATTGTGTTACACGCGTTACAAAACAATTTCGGTATCCACGGCTTGTGAGTGTTTGATACAAAGAAACCAAAATAATAAAAATATGCATTTCTGATAACATTAGTAATAACTTTGCCACTTTTTCTGATCATATAACATCCGCAAACATAACAAAAACACTTTGAGTCAACTTTACAATTCTGTCTTTGCATTTTCACACGTTTTGGATTCAAAAAAAAAACTTTAAAAATACAAATTAAATAATGTTTCTAGCGACGCCAACAGCTGACTGTCATTATGATAGCGCAGTGCTGCCAACATGCGCGAACTCAGAATCTAGAATCAATTTTGAAGAACAAAACCCGGATTTGAATTCAGCACCTTAAATTACGTCAAGATTTATTTTCATCTGCTCTGATCCAAAAGTTGACCGGAATTTGTAAACTTGTGTAATTGTTTGGAAACGGGAACAGTTACTGTGAAAGAAAACCTCAATGTAAAGTTTCTAGTTGCCAGCAAACAAACGGAAATTACTAAAGTTACACGATGGCTTCATTGGCAAAAAGTACGAAAAGTATTGGAACTAAATGACAACACTGAGGAACACCAGAAATTGCAAACGAACGAGATCTACTAGAATAAAAGCGTAGTGTTTGTATGTGATTAGAAAAAAAGATTTGAACCTAAATCAGAGCTTGTTAATAATCTCATAGTATTATATATATTATATATACCTTTTGCTTAATCTTCGTCCTTTGTGGCACATTAGAAAGACCTGAGCGGTCTTTAATTAAATTGAGTTATTTTCTCTAATTTTCTCTAAAATATATTGTTATTAAAAATATATTACACTTGCGCGAAACAAACAAAATTGGTTTATCAATTTCTTAGAAATTGAACCAGGGATATTTTAAAAGTAAAACGAACAGATACGAATATTTCCTGTTAAAACTGAACTAACAACCAATAACGCTTTAATCATTTTTACAGGTAATAGACGATTTATATCAACGATTGAGCAACGCGAGGCCTTTCATACCCCCTCTGGAATCTGTTCAGCAGCAATATGGCATGAACACCAAGTTATTATCAGAAATTGTGGAATTTTGGAAAACCAAATATAATTGGAGGGAAAGGGAGGCGTTTCTAAACCAATTTTCCCATTTTAAAACTAACATTCAAGGATTGGGCATCCATTTCATACACGCAAAGCCCACTTCTACCGAAGGGTTGAAGGTCGTACCCCTTTTACTGATACATGGCTGGCCTGGTTCTGTTGTGGAATTTTATGAATTAATACCGCTCTTGACTAAGCCACAGCCCGGAAAAGATTTTGTTTTTGAAATTATCGCGCCATCTCTGCCAGGTACATGAAATATTTTCGAATTTTCACCTTCAATAGTTACGGAAATATAAATAATCTGATAGTAATAAATAAAAAATTCTTATACATTGAGATAAGGTCATTTGTTAAACATATTAAAATAGTCAACTTAATTTTTTTTGAGAAACTGCCATCACATAGTAGTAATGCTCATCATTATCCAACAGAAGTTTTATTTACAAACGAATAGAAAGAAAAGAATAGTGAAAACATCCGCGCAAGTGCTAAAAACAAAAAGATTATTAATTTAAAATAAACGAAAATGTTATTAGAAATGTACTGTCATAATTAGTGAAAAATTCCATTCAACAAAACACTGACTACTATATGTTTCGTTCATTCAAAACTCATCAGGTAACCTCATTCTGTCGACCGTATGCAAATCACCTGATCTCTTGAACAGAAAAGAAAACTACGCAAAAAGTGGAAGTACAGTAAAGAGCACTATACCACTTTAAATCGCAGTGGATTTAGAGCGATTTTCATTCAAATTTATTAATTAACCTGTATATACACAGTTTTTTGTAATTTTAACTTTTAAACATAAGAAAATTTAATTTTCAGGATTCGGTTTCTCCGATGCTTCTTCCAAACCAGGGCTTTGTCCAATCAGAATAGGATTGGTTTTGAAAAATCTAATGCAACGTCTGGGCTTCAAAAAGTTTTACGTACAAGGAGGCGATTGGGGCGGTACGATCTCTTCTAATATGGTGACACTTTTCCCAGATGAAGTTCTGGGCGCCCATTTAAATTTTTCTAATATTAGAAACGTACATCCAATCGCCAAAATCAAAATGGAGATCTGCAATCTTCTTCCCTCAATGTTCGGAAGTCGGATCGTAGAAATTAAAAAAATTATTAAAAAGGCGGCTCATTTTGTGAAATACGAAACTGGTTATTCTCAGATCCAGGCCACTAAACCCGATACAGTTGGAGTCGGATTGAATGATTCCCCTGTGGGTTTGGCGGCTTACATCTTGGAGAAGTTTACAACGTGGACGAATCTAGGGTGGATTAGTAGGATGGACGGTGGATTACTAGAGAAGTATACTTACACGAAACTTTTGGACAATGTTATGGTTTACTGGGTTACGAATTCTATCACCACTTCGATGAGGATTTATTATGAACGTTTTGCAAAACATGCAGATCAATCACAAGTAGATAGGTACTACACTCTAAATAAACAGATAAAAAAACCTCTTACCCCAACACTGTACGAGGGTAGTCCCAGAAATATCTAGCCTAACAAAGAAAACACAAAAAATTTGGGGAAAGATATCTTTATTTCTCTACACAGTCTTCTTTTAACTCGATACACTTTTCCCAACGATGTTCAATAGAATCGATACCTTGTTCATAATGAGAATCGTTAAGCTCTTCAAAATAGTTATCAACCGTAGACTCTTCAAGTTTGGAATCAGAACATAATCCGAAGGGCCTAAATCCAGGGAATAAGGAGTATGAGGAAGTAATTTAAACTTGATTAAACTCATTGATTTTGGCCATCGTGATGACTGACCTGTGAATTAGTGCATTGTCTTGATGAAACAAAACTTTTTTCTGCCAAATGCAGTCGATTTTTCTTGATTTCA
Organism: Dermolepida albohirtum; assembly: GCA_031893035.1. Lineage (NCBI taxonomy): Eukaryota > Metazoa > Arthropoda > Insecta > Coleoptera > Scarabaeidae > Dermolepida > Dermolepida albohirtum. Next base: position 56,921 of record JAVIWB010004924.1, on the reverse strand, counting down.
TCACTCACACGCTGCACTAAGTTCGCATAATACTCGCCATTGATTGTTTTTCCTTTCTGAAGATAATCATTGAAAATTATCCCACGCGCATCCAAAAAACTGATGCCATAATCTTGCCAGAAGATTCCAATTCTTTCGTTTCAGTCTAATTGAACCAGAGCTTGTCTAATATCTTCTTCATTTTTGAATTTTTTGCCCTACAAAAAGTATTGTGAGGACAGAAACAAGTGATAATCGGAGGGTGCTTGGTCCGGAGAGTATGGTGGATGCGACAGAATTTCGCGGCCTAGCTCTGCGAGTTTCAGACTAGTCTCCAAAGCAACATGTGGCCTGGCATCATGAAGCAGTATGATATCCTTCCTATTAAATATCGTCGGTCTCTTTTCTTGAAGTTAATATATAATAGCAAATATTGATAAAAAAAAGACGAAATGATCGTTGAATTTTATTAAAGCACCCTTGAGATACTGCATATATATATATATATATATAGAGAGAGAGAGAGAGAGAGAGATACAGTATTTTACACGGAAATTTATAAGCAATTTTATTAACTCTAAAACTTTCGGCCTCCACTACAGGACGCTGTTTAAGTTTTTTTTTACAATTTCAGGATTCCTGTAACTGTACCTGTTGCCTACGTCAAATTTGAACACGAGCTTTATCATGCATCAAACTACGCGTTAGAGCAAAAATACTTCAATTTACTGCATACTTCATACATGCCGGATGGAGGCCATTTTGCAGCGTTAGAAGTCCCAGACGTTTTAGCCGAAGATATATGGACAGCGTTCGACAAATTTTTAAAGCTTTATAAATAATGACATCTTTATATTTCCAAATAAAATAAAATAAATGAAACCTGTTCATGTTATAAAACCCCTTTCCAGTGTATACACATTTCGACTACACTAAGTTGTCATCTTTAGCAGTATCGTCCTGGATACACGATAAAGATCGCATAGAAACAAGTCCGTACTGGTTTAACCTTGTTTAACCGTCAAAAAAAAACAAATACACTGTAGATTAGTTTTACATAATTAAAGATGTATTGTAGTCTTAAAACTAACAACCTCTTATCTTAAAGTACTCCCCCTCCCGTTTTTTGAAATCTATATGCTTTCATAGATATCTATTTCACGGTAACTATTTATATTTTTGACCAAATATAGACAATCTGCGGTTACTTGTTTATTTTCTAGCAAGTGATTTGCTAAACTGGATTTCTCAGGTCGATTAAACTTAATGTGTATCATATGTTCTTGATACAGGGATCCTATCGAACCTTTTGTCTGACCGATGCATTGTTTACTGCAATCTAGACATTTTATATCATAAATTCTCGATTTCTTATTTAACTCGACTTTGTCATTCGCATTTCTTAAGAGAGACTTAATAGAGTTACGGTACCGAAATGTAACTTGATAACTGTGCTCTTTACAAATCCTATTTAAATTTTTCGTCATTGGGTGAAAAGGTAAGTGTATAAATTGCTTCTTTCGATTGTTTCGAGGTGACAGACAAGTGGTATCTCTTTACCTTTTTTAAGTTAGCTTTCCTAATCAATCTATTGACTATTTCCGAATCAAAACTATTGTATCTCGCAATGTTCTCAATAAAGTTCAACTCTTTCTTGTATCTCACTAGTGAAAAAGTAAGCGAGCAATTGATAAGACCAAATGTACATAACGGTTCCGTCAGTTCCACACAAGTATAAACGCACAGAAACACCGTGTAATTTTGTTAATTTAAAATGTTTGTAGTTTTGTAAATTTACAATGTTCGACAGGGAAAAACGCACCAGCATACTATTATGAACATTAATATCTTTAATAAAATCCATCAAAGTTGAACATGAACCAACTGCTTTATTAACCGAAATGATCAAGAAACTCAAACACAAATGAAATTTATAATTATATCTAATTATGATAACAATAATTTTACTTCAAATTTGTAATGTGTGTGATGTGTGTAATGTTTCAAATTGCGCGGTTTTTTTAAGAATAAATAAAATATAGATGGCGCACTGAATTTGTCTGGCTATGTGGGCATTTAAAAAGTGTGATGTATGACATTTATAAAAATGGCTCGTACACGGTACAACAACGCGTTCAAATTGTTGAATTATTTTATGAAAATCAGCGTTCAAGAGACCGGTTCCGTGGAAGATCAAAAAAGTGGAAAAAAAATACAGTCGTAGTGGTCGTTCACAAGAAAATATTGGTTCGGTTCGTGAAAGTGTTGCTGAAGATCCTGAAATGTCCATTAGACGACGTTCACAACAACTTGGACTTGGTGGATCAACAACATGACGTATTTTACACAAGGATTTAGCTCTGAAGGGATATAAGGTTCAAATAACACAAGAATTGAAGCCATTAGATCATTTAAAACGTTGTTCGTTTGTCAATTTCTTTAATGAACAACCAACTGATTTTTCTCAAAAAATAATGTTTTCCGATGAGGCACATTTTAAACTTGGTGGTTAATAAACAAAATTGCCGTATCTGGGGTGAGGAAACTCCACGAATTATTCATGTGAAACCTATGCATCCTAAACGAGTTACTGTTTGGTATGCATTATGGTTAGGTGGCGTAATTGGACCTTACGTCTTTGAAAATGCTGCTGGAGAAGCTGTAACTGTCAATGTTGATCGATATCGTCGGATGACAACTGAATTTTTGGGGCCAGAATTAATGAATATTGATCGAGAGGATATGTGATCTCTACAGGATGGCGCTACACCTCACTTTGCACACGTATCAATTGATTTATTGAAAGAAAAATTTCCTTGACGTGTAATCTCAAGATGTTAATTGGCCACCAAGGTCATGTGATTTGACACCGTTAGACTATTTTCTTTGGGGTTACATGACAAGTCAGGTTTATAATCAATTCCTGCTGTGAAAGATGAAATTATTCGTGTCATTAGGGGGGGGGGGGGCTGAATTAATGAATATTGATCTAGAGGATATATGGTTTCAACAGGATGGCGCTACACCTCACTTTACACACGAATAAATTGATTTATTGAGAGAAACATTTCCTGGACGTGTAATCTCAAGAAACGTTGATGTTAATTGGCCACCAAGATCACGTGATTCGACACCGTTAGACTATTTTCTTTGGGGTTATGTGAAAAGTCGGGTTCATAAAAACAATCCACAATCAATTCTTGCTTTGAAAGATGAAATTATTCGTGTCATTGGTGAGATAGAGCCTCGATTATGCCAAAATGTCGTTGAAAATTTTAACAAAAGAATGGACGTCTGTGGAGCTGCAAGAAGAGACCATTTGGCAGTTATAATTTTTCGCATATACATAAATGTCACAACTGATACTTCAATTACCAATAAAAAGTTTTCGAAAGTGAATGCAAATTATGTGTTTTATTTATTCTTTAAAAAAACCGCGAAATTTGAAACAGCCTTTACATTGATCTAGACTGAAAAACAAAAAGTTAAATGAATAGAAAAGGTTTTTAAGACAAAATATAGAACTCAGCTAAATATAGAAGAAGAACTTAGAGTGTTAATTTCAAATATTAAACATTCTTTCGAAAAGCTTTGCTCTATAAGACAGGCCCGAGTGAGTCACTGATAATTATTAAACTTATTTGCAATTTAAATCGGAATGTATTTTTTGCTCTTTCAGTAAAACCAAACAATTTAAAATAAAATAAATAGTTTTTTCTCTAGCATAGGTAAATTAAATGCCTCCCTCATTAGTATTCTTCTCGTATTTAGTTGTTAGCGACGAAGTCGCGCGGAATTTTTCTGTTCGAATTTTACCGCGCTTCCTGATGCGACGCTGATTATCTGCTGATGATGACAACTTAGTTATAACAGAATACGAACATTGATGTGGTGTTTTATTTATCTTTTCTGACTAAAATTCTTTCTTATTCTTTTCAACATGCTTTCGCCCCGCATATTGAGAATCATTAACATAAGATAACAGACAAGTAAAATCACGGATTGTCTTTTTTTAAAGCAGCTTTTCTAATTCATTTTAATGTTCAATGTTCTTAAAGTTAACAGAAATGGCTGAATAGACTAGACTACTTACAAGTATGTGTCGTGGACTGCGTGTATAACCTGTGTGGAAATTCCGAGTTGTGGTTTTGAGACGAAGCCGAACGAGAGAGATATTAAAACTACTTTTAAAGCTGTTTAGAGTTATAGGTTATAGTGTTATAATACTGATGACTAAGGGAAAACGAAGATACTGATACTACTATCTAGATAAAAAGTCTACGATAAAAAATTAGTAAAATCATTCTACTACAACACAATATAAGCACTTCTCAAAACCTTAGCCTAACTTCAACAAAAAGTGATACAAAATGGTTTGTGAATGTTTAATATTTCTCGTGGCGGTAATTGCTATAGCGGTAGGTTATAAAATTAATAAATCTCTTAAAATACCGCCTAAACCGCGATTGAGGGAGGAATGGTGGGGCCCAGGTAAAGCGACCGAAGTAGACGAATCTGTTAGGCCATTCAAAATAGAAATTTCTCAAAAGGTAATTGTAATTTATTCTTTTAAATTGTAAATCAAATACGATGCGGACATCTTGTCGTGGGTACTCCAATGGTACTTTTCCTAATATAATTATAATTTAATATTCTTACTTGTACAATATTCGTGAAAAGAAATTTAAAAAAATGAAAGTATTTTCTGCAATATCATCGTTGTTTATAATAATAACAATAATCTTTAAGGAATAAATAAAACACTTACGCAATTCTCACTTATATTATATGTTAACAGGGACTAGTTTCGTCTGTTAGGATATTGTCGAGCAAGTACACTATAGGCTACAATCCCTTTTATATAGAAAAATGAAAAACAATACTTAAATCCGATTACAAGAAAAGAACTTAGGTAAAATATACATACAAAAGACCATTTGTCGTCATTCTTCATAATTTTTATAAATACAAATAACAGGAAAACATTATTTTTTGAGAAAAATCAGCTGGTTGTTCATTGATGAAATTGACAAATGAACGACATTTTAAATGATCTAATGGCTTCAGTTCCTGTGTTATTTGAACCTTATATGCCTTCAGAGCTAAATCCTTGTGTAAAATACGCCATGTTATTGATCCACTAAGTCCAAGTTATTGTGAACGTCGTCTAATAGATATTTCAGGATTTTCACCAACACTTTCACGAACCAAACCAATATTTTCTTGAGAACGACCACTACGACTGTATTTTTCACATTTTTGATCTTCCACGGAACCGGTCTCTTGAAATTTTTTAATAATTCGACCAATAGTGCTTTCAGATGGACGATTATGTAAACCATAAAATTCACGTAATTTTCTAAAAACCCAGAACGCTGATTTTCATAAAATAATTCAATAATTTGAACGCGTTGTTGTACCGTGTACGAAGCCATTTTTATAAATGTCATACATCACACTTTTTAAATGTCCACATACCCAGACAAATTCAGTGCGCCATCTATATTTTATTAATTCTTCTTCTTAAAACTGTGCAATTTGAAACACCCTTTACTATTAAATGCATGTGCGTACTCTGTAGTAAACAAGTATACTTTGTATTCTTGTTATGTATTTATCCTTACAATTTTATTAAAGAAACTGTATCTTTAATGATTATTTATTTATAAAAGAAAAGTAAATTTAACTTCCAAGATATAATACCAGAGCAATTAAAACATGTAACGGTCTTAATAGAGATAACATGTGCACAAAGACCTACTTGTGTTTGACATTTATTTAAAATTCTACTAATATTAAATGAATGCAGAATTATCTTGATTGTTTCCATAGGTAATAGACGACTTGCAACATCGATTAGAGAACGCGAGACCTTTTGCACCGCCTCTGGAATCTATCCAACAGCAATATGGAATGAACACTAAATTATTATCGGAAATTGTGAACTTTTGGAAAACCAAATATAACTGGAGAGAAAGGGAGCCATTTTTAAATCAATTTCCCCAATTTAAAACCAACATTCAAGGGTTGGATATTCATTTCTTACATGTGAAACCAACTTTAACTGAGGGTTTAAAAGTGGTACCATTGCTATTGGTACATGGCTGGCCTGGTTCCGTAAGAGAATTTTACGAATTGACACCACTCCTGACTACACGTCAACCTGGAAAAGATTTCGTTTTTGAAATTGTAGCACCGTCGTTACCAGGTATGTTAGAAACTTGTGTTATAATTTAGACTATCAATTCAATTAGTTTTCGATATCGATAATTCAATGAAAAAGATCGTTTGAATATTTCTAGCTCATGTGTTGGAATATTTGTAGTTAGTCGATTGCTGCCATGAACATTCCTATCATGATTTTGGTATCTCAAACGCGGCTAAAATTATTTTTCACGTATCCCTTAGCACCTATCTAATTCCAGGTTTACCCCTAAGACCGTGGATAAATTTAATGCACGAGCTTTGCACCATATATGTGAGCTGTCTTTTAAGTTTTGCATATAAAACTGGAATAAAACAGTAGATAGCTTTTAAAGACTTTATTGTTTTTCGAAGTATTCTCCACGAAGATTAATGTACTCTTGCATGCGCTTGAACCAACCCTGGAAGTAGTTGTTCCACTCGTTTGTTGGTACAGTTAATATTGCATTTTTGAAGGCATCGACTGCTCCTTCTGACGACTGGAACTTTTGACCACGCAGTTCATTGTTGATTTTCGGAAAGGTAATCGTTGGGACTTAGGTCCGGACTGTGCGAAGGATGGTCCAACAATACGACGTTTCGTTGCGTTAAAAATTCAATTGTCTTGCGTGCTGTGTGCGAATTTGCATTGCTTTTGTGGAGGATGATTGATCGTTCGGGGTTGGTTTTTCGAAGCTTAGCGATGACTTGCGGCAAACAAATGATTGTACACCAATCGGCAATAATAGTTCTTTGATCTCGTAGAGGAATTGTTGCTATATAACCTGCTTCGAGACAAATGTCGCGTCCATCTTTTTGGAGACACTTCGAGAACAGATGATTTTTGTCGGCTTTTCTTCACCTTGGAACACCCAAACAAACGACTGGCGTTTATTTTCTGGCTCGTATGAGTAAATCCAAGATTAATCACTACCGACAATGTTGTACACGTTTTTAGAGTTTAAGGCGTTGAAGCGATCTAGAATTTGTAACACCAATTCACTGTAGCTGCTTTCTGTTCTTCGGTCAACAGATGCAGTATCAAACGGGAAACTAATTTTTTACACGCAATTCTTTATTCAAATTTTTTTAAATTGAGTTCTTTGAAATTCCCCGTAATGCTTCAATCTGGCGATATGTCACATGTTCATCTTTGTAAATATTACATAAGTCAAGTAATTTTAAAGTTTTTTGGTCAGAAATCTCCCAAGCAGATCATACGATCACAAAGAGACGAAAAAATTTCCTCAAATCGTCAAGAAACGACATGAAATTACTTTTAGGGCATCTGCAGCACACACCGATTATTAGAAAGTCTATTGACGAACTTAATTCTTAGATATTCAAAATATTTATAAACTTTAAAAACGGTTGTAAACGATGAAATCTACTGTTGATACTTTCAAAAGGGTTTTAAGATCGTTCAAATTAACCCTCAATCAATAATATAGTTTAGATCTAGAAAAATTTTAGATTTACTACAAGAAAAATCTAAAGGTGATAATGAATTTTTAGGTTTTGGTTTCTCTGATGCTTCTTCAAAACCAGGACTTTCTCCGACGGAAATGGCCCTAATGTTCAAAAAGCTGATGCTGCGTTTAGGCCTCAAGAAATTCTACGTACAAGGAGGAGATTGGGGCTCGTTGATCGCTTCCGATATGGTAACATTATTCCCAGACGAAGTTCAAGGCGCTCACTTCAACCTTTGCGGTATCGGGAACCCACATCTGTTAACCAAAATTAAGATGTCGATCTTAAATTTTATGGGATGCACGACCAAGAGAAATAAGGTCATTTTAGAAAAGGCTGGGTATTTTCAAGCGAAGGAAAGAGGTTACTTCCTACTCCAATCGACTAAACCAGATACGGTTGGGGTTGGTCTGAACGATTCTCCTGTAGGCTTGGCGGCTTATATTTTAGAAAAATTTATCACGTGGACAAATCCGACATGGATTAAAAGAATGGACGGTGGATTACTCGAGAAATATACTTACACGAAACTTTTGGATAATGTTATGATCTACTGGGTTACTAATTCTATAACGAGCTCAATGAGGATATATTATGAATATACTGCCACAATGGCTGAATCAATGTTAAGTTCCAGGTAATTAAATTTTTTATTTATGATGAAGTCGTTTTTTGTAGCTAAAGCGTGCGATTTTTTAATTAATTTTTCAACAGGTTCAACTAAAACTCACTTGGATCAATGACGCTGTAGTAACATGTAATTTTTGTAATGCTTTTTCCTAGGTTCCTCAAAACACTGCTCCTTTGCTGCAGCAAGCTGTTTGTCTGACTAAAACGTCTTTGTAGCACGTAAAAAAATAAGTTCTGGGAATATATGGAAGTCACTTGAGGCTAGATCTGGTAGATGGGATTAGTGAAGTCAACTTGGAATTCAGCTGATCCAATTTTTCGACTTTACTGGTGTAAAGGTCTAGTGTTTTCCAGCTGATTTGCATTAAATAGTTAGTCTGTTATACTGGGTGTTTTTTTATTTTGCTAAACATCTTTGAGAGACATCTTAGGCAATTTAGTGGGTTAATAGAGCTGTTCTTGGAGCTATTTCACTTTAACATCAATCTGCAACTGTTTAGCTTTGTAACAGACAAACGAAGGCGATCGTTTTGCGACCTGCAGCTTTCTTGTTACTATCGACAAGATTGTAGCAATCTGGTACGTAGACTTCCGCGGTCGTGGTCCATACTATCTTCTTCTGGGCTTCCGGAATGGAACCACGTCACTGGTATAACTGCCGACGTTTCGTACCCACTCGTATGGGACATCTTCAGGGCTCAACTGCTGCTACTGTCTGTCGCACTGAAACTGAAACGTCGGCAGTTATACCAGTGACGCAGTTCCAGGCCCGAAGCCCAGAAGGAGAAAGATTGTAGCAACTTCGGCACACACGAATTAAGCTCAATGTTTCGAATAACTCTTACTCTTTAATCGGTAATAGATTGCGTAGTATTTCTGTCGATAAGTGACTTAACATAGCTCCACAAAATATAATCCAAAGGTGTCATTGGAACTTGACGCATTTTTTGAAATAATGAACTTTCTTAATAAATTGATTGCTAAATGCGCTGACCTACTGAAACTACGCGTCAACAAGATCTACACTTTCCAACTCAGACCAGAAAAACTACTTATCATCAACTGGTGTCTACGCCCATTGACAGTATTCGCCACACGATTTCGTTTTGAACGAAATAGAGTCCGATGATGCTATCCGATCAAAATTCACGGCAAATGATCGCTTTTTCTGTATGCATAGGGAGTTCTTGAATCTCTCGTGGATTTTGCTCGGCCCAAATTCTGCAACTTTGTTTATCAATGAGGCCATTTAAGCTAAAATGTATTTCTCCATTAAAAATTATTTTCCAATGAAATTTACCGTCCACTTCCAATTACTTCAGCGCCAAATCTGCAATATTCTACACGCTGACAGGAGAAATAAATAGACTGGGTAGTACAGTCACATTTTCATCCATTACTGCAAAATATGCAGCCCAAGTGGCGTTCCGACGACATACACGTGTTGAAAGATCTACTATTGCACCAGGTGCTTCAAATTTAAGTGTTTGCACAAGACGCTGAATTGTTCTTTCACGAAGACGATTGCGTTGACAATAAAATTCACGTAACATAAATTTGAATAATTCAGACGCGTTGCTGAATGATATAGTGCCCCCTGATCAATTTGTTAGACCTACCTACTACGAATGTCAAAATATTTCGCGATATATATACATTATAGTCATCTTCATTGCTATTGAAAGGCTCTAATATTTAAGAACATGATAGTGAAGCCAGGCTTCCTTTAACAAATCCTCCCAAAAACTCAGTGCGATTCTTGTTAAACAACTTCAAAGAAAGGATTGATGACAATTCCAAGCGTAAAATTCTTAAAGCTTTTGAATATTAATTATCTCATTTAATTTTTTTAACTATAAAACACGAATATCTCTAATTTTATTTGTTAAAGATAAATATACTCAATGACATTAGAAGTGTTACACCTAGAAGGAATAGTTTCCTGGACGTGATTTTTTGGTAATGTGATAAGCTTAAGTCAAGAATGAAACGATCAGATTTCCAAGAAATTTTATTAACATTAATTTGAAAAAAAATCAATAATGTCTTTGGCGACCCCGTAGCTGTAGACACTCCTGTACACGTCTAGGCATCGACAAAATAAGATGGTCGATGTCTGCTTGTGGCACCTCGTTCCAAGCAACTTGAACTTGGTGGATTAACTGTGCCAGAGTTTGTAGAGGATGGTTCAAATTGGTCAGTCTTCTCCCCATTATGTCCCACACATGTTCGATGAGATTTAAATCCGGTGAACGGGGTGGCCACGGCAAAACATTAACGCCAGCTTCTCGTAGAAAATCCATAGTACGACGAGCAATATGTGGACGCGCGTTGTCTTGCTGAAAAAGGACGTGTGGACGGCCATCTAGATAAGGCAATAAAGTGGTTTGTAGGACGTCATCAACATAACGCGCAGCTGTCATACTGCCCCGAATAAACAGAAGAGGTGATCGGCTTCCATATGCAATAGCCCCCCAAACCATTACTCCAACAGTCCTGTGCACATGCCTCTCAACAGCAAATCCAATATCACGTCGCTCTCCACGACGGCGTCTTACCCTCTGACGGCCATCATGCATGCCTAGGCAGAATCGCGATTCGTCGCTGAATACGACATTATGCCATTCTGCTTCCCAATGCTGCCGTTCTCTACACCAGTCCAAACGTTGACGACGATGTTCTGCAGTCAAAGGAAGGACTAATCGTGGACGGTATGAAGCAAGTCCAAAAGCTCGAATGCGGCGATATAATGTTCGCATACTGACAATGCGACCTTCTACACCAAACCATTGGTCACAGAGTTGGCGCGTAGTAGCAAAACGGTCTCGCAGAGCTAGTAGTCTGAAGTGCCTGTCTTGACGCTCTGCGGTACGCCTCGGTTGACCTGTTGATCTGTTTCGTGTTCCTCTACCTTCTTCTGTCCACACCCTACACACACGCATTACCGTCATTGCAGTGGAACCAACACGGCGGGCAATTTCGCGGTAGGCCAAACCGACTTCTCTAAAAGCAACAATTCTACCCCTGTCAAAATCACTAAGATGGTGATATTGTTGACACCTTCGAATTGGAGGCATTTTGTTGGAACGAGGTGCCACAAGCAGACATCGACCATCTTATTTTGTCGATGCCTAGACGTGTACAGGAGTGTCTACAGCTACGGGATCGCCAAACACATTATTGATTTTTTTTCAAATTAATGTTAATAAAATTTCTTGGAAATCTGATCGTTTCATTCTTGACTTAAGCTTATCACATTACCAAAAAATCACGTCCAGGAAACTATTACTTCTAGGTGTAACACTTCTAATGTCATTGAGTATAATATATTTCACATAGTTTAGTTTGCGTTAGTGTAGCGTCATGTAATTTTAGGATTCCGGTAACAGCTCCTATTGCTTATGCCAGGCTGGAACATGAAATTTACCAATCGCATCGTACTGTTCTAAAGCAAAAATACCCAAATTTAATCCATTTGTCAGATATAGCAGACGGAGGTCATTTTGCAGCATTCGAGATACCAGAAGCGTTGGCCAAGGATTTATGGAAAGCGTTTGATAAATTTTTAGATTTTTATAAACGAAGACAATAGAATATATTTAAATATAAAATAAACAGATTTAGTGCTAATGTTAAAATGTACACTGCACTTTATTTTAAACAATTAATTACCGAAAATAAACATTGTTTATGTATTTGCATTTTACTTATTCCTAGCAAGTAAAAGTAATAAAATAGCGCTCTATTTTATTACTTGTACAATTTTGGTCAGCGCCACAGAATAGGGTCCCTTGTAATAAGTACCTAAATACGTACGAGGTTGTACCGGAAAGTCATTATCGTTTTTTTGGTAAAAAATAATAAAATCTTTCAGGAAATTTACGGATGCTGTCCCAAAAAAATTGTTTGTCCTTGAGCAAAACCATTTATCGAGTCTTTTCTAAATTCTTCGAAATTAGCGAAATGTTGCTCTGCAAGCACGTGTCCCATTGATGCGAAAAGGTGATAGTCGGATTGGGCAAGGTCTGGAGAGTACGACGGGTACGATACTATGTCCCATCCTTGACCGGCTTTGCTGTATGAGACGGCGCGTTATCGTACTGTAAAATCACTTTATCGTATCTTCGGGCCCATTCTGGACGTTTTTCTATAAATTCATGCATCAAATTGAAATAAGATGTCGACAACAGACGAAGATGTCAAATTAAATACTATATTTACAATAAGAGGGAGAGAGAGAGAGAGAGAGAGAAAGCTTTCATTAAGCACAGGACACTTGTAATATATTTACAATAAACACATAATATTATTAGATAATTGGAGGAATTTACGAGGATAGTTTGAAAAGTAGTGAGAATGACGCATAGGTGGCGCTCTAATTGGTAAAACAAATTCACTGTAATTTAGGTCGCCTTTTCATATGTTTACATTCCGATATTTAGATATATCGGTTGATTAGTTTATTTTTAACAGCTGCTTGAAAAAGAAGCAACACGTCGTTTTGTTAAAATGGAAAAAGCAGAGTATCGTGCGGTGATTAAATACTTCGTAATTAAGGGTATGAAAGCTACCGAAATAAAAAATGAGTTACGGGAAACATTAGGTGAATCTGCTCCATCATCCGCCACAATAAGTAGATGGGTGAATGAATTTAAACGTGGTAGAACAAACTGTTGATGAAGAGCGCTCTGGAGCACCCAAAATCGTGACTTCTAAGGAAATGATTATAAAAATCCATAATATAATTACGCAAGATCGACGACTCAAAGTGAGAGAGATAGCAAACATGGTAAACATTTCAACAGAACGTGTACACCACATTTTAACGAAAGAATTAGGCCTTTCCAAGCTTTCGGCAAGATGGGTGCCGCGATTGCTTATGACTGATCAAAAGTTCACTCGTTTGCGCATTTCCAATGAGTGTTTGGACCTTTATAAGCGGAATTCGGTTGATTTTTGTAGGCGATGTTACTTGCGATGAAACTTGGACACACTACAGTACACCCGAAACTAAACAACAGTCAAAACAATGGTTAGAAGGTGGTTCTGCACCTCCAAAGAAAGCGAAAACCACTTTATCGGCAAACAAGGTGATGGCATCAATTTTTTGGGATTCAGAGGGCATTTTGCTCATTGATTACCTTCAGAAAGGTGCCACAATAAACGGACAATATTATGCAGAACTTCTACAACAATTAAATGTTGAGATTCGTGCTAAACGGCCAGGAATGGCAAAGAAAAAGGTTCTGTTTCACCAAGAAAACGTTCCCCCCATACCAGCACAGTTGCGATGTCCAAAATCCACGAGTCGCATTTCCAATTAGTACCGCATGCGCCTTATTCGCCGGATCTAGCCCCTTCCGACTTCCACCTTTTTCCAAAATTGAAAACGGCACTAGGTGGAGAGAAATTTTCGTCTAACGACGGAGCTTATCATCTTCGTAAATGAGTATTTTGCAAGCCTACCGGAATCGCATTTTAGAGATGGCATAAGGGCATTGGAGCAGCGTTGGAATAAACGTATTGCTCTTTTAGGAGAATATATTGAAAAATAAAAATTATTTTGTATTTAAAAAATTCGTTTTTCTTTTCCATTCTCACTACTTGTCAAACTACCCTCGTATATCGTCCACAAGATATCTAATCGCAGTCATTTATCCGAAAGAATCACTGAACATGTACGTGAGGCAGATTTGGTGACCTCAACAAACATGACACTTGAACTTGACCTTGATTTTTTTCGGCTGTTTAAAAATATATTATGATATGTATCAATACCGTTTATATTTTTTGTGTAGTGCAAAATTATAATATTATTTAAGATGATATGAATTAACAGATTCGCAGTTATATGATACTGATTATACGATAAAAAAAATACACATTCTTATGCAATAAATAGGTGAACATAATATTGTCAAAAGTAATTATAATAAATTTACTGTAATTTTATTATATCCCAAAATATAGTTTTTCCTCCTTTTCTTCTTGGCACCATTTTGAATATTCATTGAGAAAGTGGCGCGAGGGTCCAATAATATTTGTATTACTCGTATCTACCAGAAAACAATTCTTTTTGCAAGTCAAATTAAAGAATTGATAATGTGGAATAGTTTTCAGTGAATTTAATAAAATGTTTCCATTTTTAGTTTTTCGGACAAATTTTTGTATTCATTCACTAACCATTTTAAAACTAAGTAAAAAGTTGAGTTAATTTCTAAAGCAATTGGTCTCATCAAGTTACCTGGTTTGTGTATTTTTTTGATTAAACTAAAAGACGATAAAAGTGTAATTTCATAATTACTATTTATTAACAATTCCATGAAATCAAATTCGATGTCATTTAACAATAATGAAATTAAAACAAATTGTAACAAATGTTTGCGGATCATGAAAAACGTTCAAGGATGCCTTGAACGCTTTTTCATGAGCTGTCAACGTCAATACGTCAGTCAAGATTAACATTTCCATCATGGTGAAGTTCACGACTGAGCAACGTTCGGAAATTATTAAAAATACTGACGCAATTCTGGATGTTATTATGCCAGTGAGACAACGCACCAGTCGAAGTACAGAAAATATCGCAGCTGTAAGTGCTTCAGTTCAAAATGAGCCAAGTCAGTCGATTCCACACCGTTCACGGGAATTAGGAATTTCTCAAACCACATTGTAACGAATTTTGCGTAAAGATCTTGGCTTACATCCTTACAAGATCAAATTCGCTCAAGAACTGAAGCCCCTTGATCATTTGAAGCACCGAAACTTCTCCGATTGGTCTCTGCCAAAGTTTGAAGAAAATTTAGAATTTCATCAAGAATCATCTTCAGCGATGAAGCTCATTTTTGACTGAGTGACTTTGTCAATAAACAAAATACGCGTTATTGGACAGCAACAAACCCACATGTGTATCAAGAGACTCAATTACAACCAGAAAAAATGGCCGCGTGGCGTGGATTTCATGCCGGAGGTGTGATTGGAACATATTTTTTCGTCGATGAAAATGATCGCCATGTTACGGTCAATACTATTCGCTATCGTGCCAAGTTAAAAGACCATTTTTGGACAGAATTGGATGGACTTGACATCAGTAATATGTGGTTCCAACAAGATTTTGCCACATTCCACAGAGCTGTATCAGAAGTTTGTACAAGAACATGAAAAATTATGTTAGAACAAAAGACGAGACATTGTTTTGTTCCAACATAGTTTTTCATGCTCTTGTACAAACTCCTGATACTTCTAATATGCTTTGGTTTGTTCGATTCATCATTTCTATTTGTTGTGTCAAAGATGTTTTCTAAATCTGTGAGGTACATGTGTAGTAATCTTTGTTTTCTCAATACTTTTTCCAATATCTGTTTTACAATAAATATTACATATTGGGTTCTTCTATTGGGTTTAAAACAGTTGGATATCTTTTAGTTTTATCCAGAGATGTTTTTATATAATTCTAGATATGTGATTCCAACAAGATGGGGCCACATTTCACACATCTGGTCAAACAATTGTTCTATTGAAGCGGAAGTTCGGTAACCGTGTGATCTCAAGAATCGATCCGGTTAAGCAGCCACCTCACTCGTGCAATTTAACACCTTCTTTTCTGGGATTACGTTAAGTCTTTGGTTTATACCAATAAGCCAACGTTAGAAGAGCTCAGGGACAATATCGAACGCGAAATTGCCAACGTTCCGAGCGATATGTATGAAAGAATGGTGAAAAATTGACTCCAAAGAATCGATCGCTGCAAACGTGCTCGCGGTGGTTATATGAACGGGATAGAATTCCATAGTTACTCGTAAATGCAACATGTGTACTGCACCTGGAATAAATTTCAGCTCAATATCTCAATTAATCTGTGTTTTATTTAAGTACAAAATTGTTATGTCCTTATTGAAAAAAAATGTGTACAAAGGGTACTAGGAAAATTTTGCAATATGACGCAACAATGAATCGTAGGACATGTTCATACATGCATAGTAGCCGCCGCGCCAAGTCGATGGGCGTTATTCTTTAGCAGTGAGAGTGTAAAGTACTTGCGATGGCATCGTGGTCACGAAATGAGATAAGGGCAGTTTTGCGTTATAATTTCGTGCATGGTTTAAACATAGACCAGTGCTTCGAAGAAATGACTGTCCACATCGCACAACGATATTTAGATGGTATAGAGAATTCCAAATGGGAAATTTAACTATGGAGGATGCTGAGAGGCCGGGAAGGCCACGAACGTCGGTTACGGAGGAAAACTTTACTACTGTGAGGAAAATGCTTGGCGAGGACAGGTGAGTGACCTACCAAAAGATAGAGGGTACTTCAGGCCTAAATGCACCAACAATTTGTTCGATTCTGCATAATCATTTGCACGTGAAGAAACTTTGTGCTCTCTAGGTACCGCATCGATTGACTGAAGAGCAAATGACACGACGTGTGACTTGGTGCCGGGAGATGCTAAAAAAGTTTAATAAGGGACAATCTCGGTATGTGAACAACATCGTGACAGGTGACGAGACTTGACTGTACTATTACGATGTGCCGGCCAAAGCTCAAAACTAAGTTTGGGTCTTTGATGATGAGGACACACCCGTAGTTGTAAGAAAATCCTGATCTGTAAAGAAGAAAATGATAGCTGTATTTTTCAAATCGAGTGGAATTGTGGAACGCGTCGTTTTGGACACACAGAAGACAGTCACAACTAAGTGGTATACTGAACAGTGCCTGCCTAAAGTCATTGGATCTATGAAGAACCTGCGGCCAAAGTCAAGAATGGACACCTGATTCCTCCAGCTCACCGCGCCAAAGCCTGCATCGAAAATTTGATCACTACAGGATTGAAACTTCTCGAGCACCCTCCCTACAGCTCAGATCTTGCTCCCTGCATTGTTCCCGCATGTGAAAATGAAGCTAAAAGGGAGGCTGTTTTCCAGTGATGAGGATCTTCTGCGGGCTTAGGACAACGAATGTGCTTTAGTCCTTAGTGAAACTTGGCAGAACAGGTTTAAAGATCGGTTTCGGAGAATGGAGAGGTGTATTGAGTGTAGAGAAAATTACTTTGAAAAAATTAAATAAACAAAGCTGTATTGCAAAACTTTCCTAGTACCCTTTTAAGAAAGAGATCGAATTCCATGGTAACTCGTGAATGCAACAAGTGTACTACACCTGAAATACACTTCTCGATATTTCAATTATTCTGTGTTTTATTTAAATACAAAATTGTTATGTCCTTATTGAAAATAAATATGTATATATGTATTTACAATCTAGACCTTCGTTTATTTCCCATAATTCATATTTTGCAAAAAAGTTCAACGCAGTGTAGTCCATATATTTATCTGTAAAGAATGTTCCGAATTTAGATAATTTACAAATAAATCAATGACAAAATATTCAACAAATTTAAAACATCAACGTGTGTAGTGGTATAATTTTTTATGATACCCATCTACGTATCAGATAATTCGATAAAAATGGCTAATGTAAATAGGCAAAAAAAATAAATATACACGATGCATTTTCTTCTAAAGTATGGTCCATACATTTCCATTTCGTGTTCAGAGACCGTAAAATAATACGCACATTTTCGAACGGAGAAAATTTTAATTTTAAAAGATGCGATTAGTGTTTGTAATATCTGTGATAATTTTAGTGTTACTGCAGTTGCTGAGTTTTTTACTTAGTGTTTTATTCCGACCGCCGCCAGTTCCAGTACTAGAAGAAGTTTGTTGGGGAAAGAAAGAAAACTGCGAGAAAAACGATGTGTCCATTAGACCTTTTAAAATAAACGTATCGAAAGAGGTAATTATAATAAATACCTTTACATAATTACAATAAATCATAATTTTTGTACACATTTGATGCTCGATTTTTTTATGTTAATAATGGATTCATTTAAAGCTTAAAACGGTATTGTGGTATTTGTAAAAATAGTTAAGGCATATGTATACATTAACACTTACAATTAGTAGGTATATAAAGAATATATTCATAGGGAATTCTTTATATAGTTGAAATCAGGAATGTTTTCCGATCATGTGATCACGGTCGTATGAAATAAGATGTTGACAGAAGTGGGGATGTCAAATTAAATACTACATATTACTGTCACATGCGATAATGTTCGGAAATACGATTAATATAACCCCAGAAGTTTGTAGATATATGTAGGTTACATTAAATGTCATCAATATTCCTAAAATAATCACATGTTTTTATTATCATTTAAGAAGCACTTACGAGGGTAGTTTGACAAGTAGTGAGAATGGAAAAGAAAAACGAATTTTTTAATTACGAAATAATTTTTATTTTTCAATATATGTGTTCTCTTAAAAGAGCAATACATTTATTCCAACGGTGCTCCAATGCCCTTATGCCATCTCTAAAATGCGATTCCGGTAGGCTTGCGAAATACTCATTTACGAAGATGATAAGCTCGTCGTTAGACGAAAATTTCTTTCCACCTAGTGCCGTTTTTAATTTTGGAAAAAGGTGGAAGTCGGACGGGGCTAGATCCGGCATCCACGATTTTGGACATCGCAACTGTGCTGGTATGGGAGGGAGCGTTGTCTTGGTGAAACAGAATCTTTTTCTTTGCCATTCCTGGCCGTTTAGCACGAATCTCAACATTTAATTTTTGTAGAAGTTCTGCGTAATATTGTCTGTCTATTGTGGCATCTTTCTGAAGGTAATCAGTGAGCAAAATGCCCTTTGAATCCCAAAAAATTGATGCTATCACCTTGTTTGCCGATAAAGTGGTTTTCGCTTTCTTTGGAGGTGCAGAACCACGTTCTAACTATTGTTTCGACTGTTGTTTAGTTTCGGATGTACTGTAGTGTATCCAAGTTTCATCGCAAGTAACAAATCGCGTACAAAAATCAACCGGATTCCGGTTATAAAGGTCCAAATACTCATTGGAAATGCGCAAACGAGTGAACTTTTGATCAGTCGTAAGCAATCGCGGCACCCATCTTGCCGAAAGCTTGGAAAGGCCCAATTCTTTCGTTAAAATGTGGTGTACGCGTTCTGTTGAAATGTTTACCATGTCTGCTATCTCTCTCACTTTGAGACTTCGATCTTGCGTAATAATATTATGGGTTTTTATAATCAACACAGCTTGTTCTACCACGTTTAGATTCATTTACCCATCTATTTATTGTGGCGTATGATGGAGCAGATTCACCTAATGTTTCCCGTAACTCATCTTTTATTTCGGTAACTTTCATACCCTTAATTACAAAGTATTTACAACACGATACTTTGCTTTTTCCATTTTAACAAAACGACGTGTTGCTTCTTTTTCAATCAGCTGTCAAAATTAAACTAATCAACCAATTTATCTAAATATCGGGGTGTAAACATATAAATAGGCAACCTAAATTACAGTGCATTTGTTTTATCAATTAGAGCGCCACCTATGTGTCATTCTCACTACTTGTCAAACTATCCTCGTATATATTGGAAAAAAGAGTTTATTAATGAATCATTTATTTTCAAGCAAGGTGCATATTAGATATCTCAATGATAGTTATCTGAAACACAGAAAGTACAAAAACCACATCGGAAAAAAGAAATAAAAATGTATGGAGAAATGCATGTCTTATGCAATATTATTGAAATGATTATTGAATGCCTTACAAGAAGAAGTAGTTCGTTTATTAAATGAAAAAGTAAATAACATTTTAAATTTTAACATAATAAAACTACATAAAATTAAATAGTCTAATATAGTTTATTCACTGTCCATATCTTCATCGGTATCAGATACTGAACCAGGATTTACAGAAAAAACAAATTCGTCTTCGTCAAAGTTTCCTTATCTTTCATACCACTTCTCTATTAATGCATCAGTATGTCGAATACATTGCTTCCAAAAAAACAGGTGTGCAGATATTTAAAGATTGCTGCAACACTTTTAAAACATTTTCATCTCCATATCTTTTTTCACCAACATGTTTATTGCAGTGCGTTTTTGCACGTGCCCAAACAAGTTCAATTGCATTGAATTCACGATGGTGTGGTGAAATTCGGAGTACTTCGTGAGCAGCTTTTCTTGTCAATTCATCTATTTCATAGACCTTTTGCTTTCTATGCCGCTTTGCTACTTCAAGCAATTCACATTTTCTCATCGTGCATGGTCAATATTATTATTATTGAACCAATCAACTATTGTTGCTTTTTTCTGACTTTGACATGGTTGTTTTTCAAGCAATACACCGTGGTAAGCCGCATTATCTATTGTGATTAAAGAAGGCTCATGCAAATTTGGAAATAATTGGTCATTTACCCTACTTGTAAACTTTGCACTGTTCATTTCACCATGATAATCAGTTGTCGCTGTTACCGAAGCAAATATCAAACTTACGTTTTCAATAAATCCATCTTTATTACCTACATGAAGAATTACAAAACGTTTACCATCGCATCTTGCAGGTTTTCTAACATTCTTCGTATTCACATCTTGCCGCGATCTTCTTTATTGCCTTTAGAAAAAATCCAGGTCTCATCGAGATAGACAACATCTCTTTTGGGGGGGGGGGGACCTTCGAATTATAATTGCATAAAAAGGAATATCGTAGTGTAACAATATGACTTTTCTGCATTACAGCTCTTCTGCGATCATTGTCTTTCACAAATTTAATTCTTAAATGATTTTCACAGACAATTCAAAAAAGAAATCCTGATATCCATGATACACTCCGCGCAACATGAATAGGACCACCCGACTTGTTGCAAGCTTTCGGTGGTTTGAAAAACAATTCATTTACTAAAAATACAATGCAAGTTTGTAATGGTATGATATGGCAAATAATACGCATTATTGCGCAATAGTGCCTAACGTTATGCATTGGGTGACGTAAGTACCACATACATATAAAATGCACCGCGCCGGTTGGATACGACCAGTATTTAATAGTAAGCTACCGGATGAGTGTCGAGTTACAACGTGTATCCGGATAAACAAACATCTGTAATTAAGGGTATTGTGCAACAATGGGACGACAGAAGTGCTTAAGTATGGAAGAAATTGGAAAAATTAAAGCGTTCCATCAAGAAGGGTATTCCTCAAGGGCTACTGCAAAGAAAATAAGTCGATCACACCAGGTTGTGAACAATTTTATTAGGGATCCCGAGAATTATGGAAAACGTTTTAAAGGGCGAACAACATCCATTACAACTAAGAGAGAACGTCGAGCCATATTACGCGAAGCATCGAATTCGGCATTAACGGCAAGACAAATCGCGAATAACGTTGGAACGAATGCATCGGTAAGAACTGTACAGAAGTTACTGAAGACCTGTCCGCATTTAAAACGTTTGAAAATTAAACGACGGCCTCCTTTAAGGGAATTTCAGCGCACTGCACGTCTTCAGTTTGCTCAAGCAAAAATGGGGTGGACAAGAGAATGGCAAACTGTTATTTTCAGTGACGAGAAGAAGTTTAATTTAGATGGCCCGGATGGGTTTTCTTATTATTTCCACGATTTACGTAAAGATGAAGTGATTCAGTCACGAAGGCGAGCCGATGTTGGTTCAGTCATGGTATGGGGAGCTGTTTCCTATAACGGACCTGTTGAGTTAGTAATAGTGAAGGGCAGACAGAATTCGGAAAAGTACGTCCAGCTGCTGCAACAGGTGAAAGACAAATTTTCCAACGTTATGGCAGGTGGGCCATTTATTTTCCAACAGGATAATGCCAGTATTCACACCGCGCGCATTGTTCGACGCTGGTTTCAAGAGCAAGGCATGGAGGTTCTCGATTGGCCATCGCTCTCCCCCGACCTGAACATCATAGAAAATGTTTGGGGATGGTTGTCGCGTAAATTGTACTCCAATGCTACCCAATTCAATTGCGCTGACGAACTAGAGCAGGCGCTGAAACGAAGTTGGGCGGAACTTCCCGTTGACTACTTGAAAACCCTGTATAATTCCATTCCATCCCGACTATTTGAGGTTATAAGAAATAATGGCAAAAGTACTCATTATTGAACAATAAAGTATTTTGTTATTGCAAACGAATCTTTTATTTTGTAGATTGGTCGTATTCAAGTGGCGTTTAATTACTCTACTTATTGTCATTAGTAACGTACATTTGCACTGACTTTTACAAAAATTATATTTGGTACCTACATACATCTTTTTATCAACCCTCTTATTTTCGAAAATAACAATTCCAGCGCGCTACCATGTTTATGCCAACTACAAATATCATATATGCAGTTGGTCCTATTCATGTTGCGCGGAGTGTATATCGCTCTTGTAGTATCGCATTGTTTTCCTAAAAATGTATTATAAGCATTTCTTTATGGAAAGACTTTAAGTAGGTACGTTCTTTGTACAAGTCGTATATAATATTACGAACTTCCATTTTCATCCGTTCATCTAAACTTCGACTTTTCAATTTGCTACGTAGTTTATAAACTCCTACTGGTAACGCAGTTTTAACTTCTTTCCTGTGTTTTATATTAAACACTGTTCGAACAGAAATACCTAATGCTGCGACTACTCTCTAAAGTGCTTTTCGAAAGTTGTTTTCTAAAGCAACAAAGGAAATATGACCTCTTGTACAGAATTAACTGACAATAAAGGACCTCCGTTGCACTTTTCGGCTTCAAAATATTGCAACAACTTATAAACAAAGTCTTGGCAATTAGAATCAAGACGTGCACCTGACATGACTATACCTAATCTGTAAATAATAAATCTGAAAGCTGCCTATGTAGGTTATCTAAGTGTAAACTTACAAGGATGATGAAATAAATAAGATAAATTCGCTGTTAGAACAATAACAAATAACACAGGTAAAATACAAGGAATATAACAGCATCGGAACCGTAAAAAAGACAAACTTCATAAGTCGAAACACTATTTTATATGTATTATACGTGACACGTGTGTGCATAATAAACATTCTCTAAAAGTCTGTTTCTATTTCTTCACGATTTCTTGACAAGACGTAGCGCGTAATTCTATTACAAAAACGTTTGCGCCCTTTCTTTCTTCAACACATGTGACTACCGATGAATTATACAAATGCCGGTATATAAAAAGTTTGGGAGCCTATGGATTAAATGATTGTATTATTCATAATTTTGAATTCATGCGTTCTTCATTTTAAGTAACAATAATCCCAAATTACTTTCTTCCAGATTCTAGACGATTTACACTACAGACTGAAAAATGCCATCATTCCTGAACCGATGGATAATGCCAAACAGCATTATGGTTTCAACGGAAACACCCTCAAACACGTCATTAATTACTGGTTGAACAACTACAACTGGGATGAAAGAGAAACGTATCTAAATCAATTTCCGCATTACAAAACCAAAATCCAAGGATTGGACATCCACTACATACACGTCAAACCTAATGTCAGTTCGAATGTATCAGTTTACCCCATAATGATATGTCACGGCTGGGGCGGCTCTGTTCGAGAATTCTTCGATATAATTCCCATACTGACCGACGAACACGAAGTATTTGGATTTGCTTTCGAAGTCATCGTGCCGTCTTTGCCGGGATTCGTCTTTTCAGAAGCCACCACAAAACCGGGTCTGGGCGCCGCGCAAATATCCCTGATCTTCAAAAACTTGATGAAAAGAATCGGTCACGAAAGATTTTACGTTCACGGTGGTGATTGGGGCTCCGTCGTGGTGAAAAATTTGGCCACCTTGTATCCGAATAACGTGCTGGGACTTCATTGCACTCTACCGCTGTCCACCGGTCCTAAAAGCTGGACGAAATACTTGCTAGGAAGCATATTTCCCAGATTGGTGGTTTCCAAGGAGTTCGAAGATCAAATGTATCCGATTAAAGAAAAATTTTTTAATTTTCTCTTTGAGACGGGTTACTTACATATCCAAGCAACTAAGCCACATACTATGGGTAAGCATTATTTTAAAAAATATGAGAGTTTGCATAAGAACATCCTCCAAAAAAAACTCTGACGTCCTGTACGCAAAATCAAATTTGTCTTAGCCATCATAAAGCTGTAACACACACTTGTACATACGAGATACGTTTCATTAGATAATGACATCTGTACATTATCAATTGAAATTTCATGTAGTTATGATCATAAGTTGATTGGTAATCCTTAGTCAACGAAGATTAAAATGACTTTACAAAGAATGTTAAAAGGAATCATTCAAATATTAATAACACCCTGTCTACTACACATGTTTCACAGATATCCTCCTTCTCTCGCGAAAGAGGGAGGCTATGATTATTCATTATTTTTCTGTATCGAAATGATATGATAAACGCTACATTTAATAACACAAGTCTGTCTGATGAACGGTGATATCTGTGAAACATATGTAGTAGACAGGGTGTTATTAATGTTGGAATGATTCCTTTTAACATTCTTTTAATGGGCAAATAGCCAAGACGCAAACGTCTGTCTATACGCTCTGGTAACTTAGATATCGACATGCGAGGCAGACGCGCTCTCGCTTTGTCGTTCAATACAGTGGACGAGAGAGGGAGGCTATGATTATTCATTCTTCACCTTCGTTATCTATAATTCAAAAGTGGTCAACTGATATAATTATGTGCTTTTTACGATGCTAAATTGAAAAATTATAATTTTAACCGCTTCATATTATGTATATGTAATGCAGATTCTCCGCTCGGGACTCGAACCCGCGATCTCGTTCTCTCCGGGAATAAGCCATGACCACTAAACCACGGAGGCAGTTAATTCAAATCATTTTAATGAAATCGCGGGTACGACTTCGGTGTTCAAAAATTTCTGCATTACACACATCATGTATGTAAAAATCGATTAAAATCCTTGTTAATAATGTGTTAGATCCGTTCCATTGTAACTCGTCCTGCATCTTCTGACGTAGAACCGATACTGTAACACGTCGCTCTTCTATCTTATGAAAGTTATAAATGATGTCTCGCACCATCCGGTATGTTTCTAATACTTTCTCGCCTTGGTCTCTTACCAGGACTTTCAAAAATCTTTTCAACCTAATTCGTTATTGCATTTCCTTCTTGAACAATTGTTTCGATTGTTCGCAATGATACACGTCTCGCTTAATGTCACTTAACTACTTTAATGTTTACAAAAATAATTGTAAACATTAATAACCACTTCCCGCGTTTAAGCGTGTAACACTTTATAATCCCTAACGAAGATATTTTGAACCACTGATTCTAAGTACAGTGTAACTCAACTTACGTAGTCACTGAAGGTTGATATATTAAGTGCGCAACTAAGTTCTCGCTGTTTTTTTGATGAAAATGCAACTTTATTGTGAAAAACTGTTTACAAATGAATCATTCAAAATATTTCCCATCGCTAGCGACAACTTTTTCCCATCTTTCTGGCAGAGCTCGAATACCGTCACGGTAGAAGTGTTCGTCTTTTGAGGCTATCCACGAATCAAGCCATTTTGAGATGTCTTCATATGAGCGGAACTGCTAATTAGCCAGACCATGTGCCATCGAACGGAACAAGAAATAATCGAACGGCGCAATATCTGGAGAATATGGTGGGTGGGGTAGGACCTCTCATTTGAGCGTTTCTAAGTAGGTTTTAACGAGTTTGGCAACGTGAAGCCGAGCGTTGTCATGCTGTAGAATCACTTTTTCGTGCCTCTGCTCGTATTGTGGCCGCTTTTCGCGCAGTGCTCGGCTCAATCGCATCAATTGAATTCGATACCGGTCCCCAGTGATGGTTTCGTTCGGTTTCAACAGCTCATAATAAATAACACCGCCCTGGTCCCACCAAATACACAACAAAACCTTCGCAGCGTGAATATTCTGCTGAACCGACGACGTAGAAGCATGATCGGGCAGTCCCCATGATTTTGTTCTCTTTGGGTTGCTGTAATGAATTCATTTTTCATCACCCGTAACGAGGCGATGAAGAAAACTCTTCCTTTTTTGCTGCTGGAGCAATTGCTCACAGGCAAAAAACGACGCTCAACGTCTCTTGGCTTCGAATCATAAGGAACCCAAGTTCCTTGTTTTTAAATCATTCCCGACGCATGCAATCGCTGGGAAATAACTTGGCGGGTAACTCCTAATGCTGAAGCAAGCTCTTTTTGCGTTTGGCATGGATCCTCGTCGAGCAATGCCTCCAATTCAGCGTCTTCGAAGGTTTTTGGTCTTCCTTCACGCGAACGGTCGTCAACATCGAAATCACCGTCTTTGAAGCGACGGAATCAATCACGACACGTTGTTTCACTTAGAGCAGCATCTACGTAAACTTTTTGGAGTTCTCGATGCGCTTCAGCCGCCGTTTTCTTCGAATAAAAGAAGAAGAACAACACTTCCCGCAAATGACGATTATTTGGCACAAAATCACTAATGTGTCAAAGCGGTTTGTTTACCATATGTCTAAGCTTGATTCATGACGTTTTGGTTATGTCACAATCGATCAGCACTTACTACTAGAGCCATCTCTTGAAAAACAGCGAAAACTTAGTTGCGCACCTAATATAACCCCTTTCCACATTAATTTTCGTATTCTGTATACGTATTTCGATAACTAAGTCAAAACGCACACTGTGTGATCGTGTGCGGAATTTGTTTTCGTACAGATATTTTGCCGTAATTTTCCAGGTGCGACATTTTCAATTATCTGCAGATGATGACAACTAAGTTGTTGAAATACGTGTACAGAATACGAAAATTAATGTGGAAAGGGGTTATATATGAACCTTCAGTGATTAAGTTAATCAACCACAGGCTCCATCAAAATTACCATCAACTTACATACTACTGCAAATAAAATGGTGTTTGCATTTCTGTGACTAGGGCGCAACTCCACCACTCGCCGCCTTTCCTGGCGATTACAGTATATATTTATTATTTTATAGGTACAGCGGTTGCCAATTCACCTGTAGGTTTGGCGGCCTACC
This sequence comes from Dermolepida albohirtum, assembly GCA_031893035.1. NCBI lineage: Eukaryota > Metazoa > Arthropoda > Insecta > Coleoptera > Scarabaeidae > Dermolepida > Dermolepida albohirtum. The sequence goes on along the minus strand of JAVIWB010004924.1, from coordinate 29,790 downwards.
TCCTGGAAAAATTCTCCACGCTAGCGAATCCAAAGTTTATAGATCGAGATGACGCTGGTTTACTAGAAAGATATACTTACGATAAATTAATAGACAATTTGATGCTGTACTGGGTAACTAGATCAATTACATCAGCATCTAGAATCTACTAAGAAAGTTTTTCCAAGGAAGAATTAGGTCTTCAACTCTCAAAGTAGGTCCACATAAAATATTATTTATTTTATTATGTTATTCTATATATACGAGAGACATTTCATAAATAAGGCACGGAAATATGATAATACTGCAGAATGAATGATGCGACGACCATAAAAATTACAATAGTTGTAATTAAAGGCTTTAAGCGGAAGTAGTGGCTTCTGTTTTAATGATTGTGTAATTTCTTTTTCAACAAAGCGAGTTAGAAATGAAACCTATCTCAGGCTCGGATGCTATGACTATTGAAGATCAAAGAACGTGCATTAAAGGAAAAACACGTGCCTTTGTTTCATCAATTTGCCAATATCCTTTTTAACAAACGTCACCGCGATACACATAACGACGACAGCAGCAAAAGCCGGCGATCAAAGATCGTACATTGAAGAAAAAACACGCGCTTTTGTATCAATAATTGCGTAATTTATTTTTTAATAACTCGAGTAAGAAATGCAACCTGCCCCAGTCTCGGATACTTTGATCATAGAGGATCAAAGTTCGTTCTTTGAAGAAAAACACGTACATACATTTGTTTCATCGATTGCGTATTTTCTTTTTGAAAAACGCGAGGTGGAAATGCATCCTGCCTCAGTCTCGGGTACTATGACATTGAGGATCAAAGTTCGTTCTTTGAAGAAAAACACGTACATTTGTTTCATCGGAAGGAGCATGTTAAAAAGAAAACAACTGAGCTGAAATTAAAATATAACAGTATGTATTGGCTATTGGGAAGGAAATCCCAATTATCAATCCGTAATAAAGTACTGGTTTACAAACAGGTGATATGTCCAGTATGGACTTATGGCATCCAATTGCGGGGCTGCACAAAAAAAAAGTAATTATTCCTGCATCCAAAAATTTCAAAATCGTGTTTTACGTAATATGGTAAATGCTCCTTGGTACGTGCGAGACAGGGATTTGCATCGGGAACTACAAGTGGAGATGATGGAGGACGTGATTGGGAAGTTTGCCAGAAGCCACAAGGAGAGGCTTCGTGGGCACCTAAATCAAGAAGCTCTACAGCTACTAGTAAATCAGGGCATTGTTCGCAGGCTCAAAAGAACAAAATCTTTCGAACTAGTCTAGTGTAGTGAGAAGTGCATTGAATTAGTGAAAAGCAGAGAATAGTGCAAGTGTAGCCATATGAAGATTGTGTGCAAAAAATCTCCAGAAACTAGGATGGGTTGACGGAAACATCCAGACTAATAAGTATTGATGTAGTAATTTAGGACAATAACAAAACGTTAGTTAATCTCAAAGATTAGTTGCATTGTAAAAAAAATATGTTTCATCGATTGCGTAATTTCTTTTAAAAAAACGCTACTTAGAAACGTAACCTGACCCAGTCTCGGATACTATGACTGTTGAGGATCAAAGCTCGAATATTAAGATCGAAACTTTACGTGGCAAAAGCCCGACAGAATTTCATAATGCTTCAAACGAAATTATTGCGGTGCATTAACAATGAACCCTAGTACAGTTCCTCGTTGAGCTCGTTTTAGTATGGTTTTCGTGGATCGCGAAAGCATAAACGATGATCCGAGACCAGGACGACCGAAAACATCAACAAATGAAAGAGGTGACGAGGTTTACTACTGTGGGCAAAAAATAGTAAGACTTTTTAATTTAAATTTCGCGCGAAAACCCATTGTCGAAATATTTTTTTCTAGGTTGGTATGACTGTCAGTGACATCTGTGCCAAATGTCACATCAAAATAATCATTAGTGTTTAGTATACGCTTGTCTTTCTGAAGTACAAAAAGTGCATTCGGCGATTTTTACAATGAGTGAAATTATTCAACAAAGAAGTTCCATTAAATTTTGTGTACGGAATCAAATTTCTGGTGCCGAAACGTTCAGAATGTTGCAAAAGGCCTTCGGTGATAATTGTTTGTCGCGAGCAAGTGTTCTTGATTGGTACAAATTATTCAAAGAGGGTCGAGAACGCGTTGATGACGAACCACGTCCAGGACGACCATTAACATCAACTGATGGTCAACACGTCAATAGAATCAAGGAATTGGTGCTTGAGAATCGACGATTAACAGTCAGAGACCTTACTGGCATCGTTGGAATATCGGAAGGATCAGTGAAAACCATTTTGTAAGATCATTTGGGCCTAAGAAAAGTGAAAGCACGATTTGTTCAAAATCACTCAATTTTTTCGAAAAACAGCATCGCGTTGACGTCTGTGAAACAATGCTTTCCGACAATCAAGACAAAATGAAAGGCATCATAACTGGAGATGAGACTTGGATATACGCTTATGACCCGGAAACAGACGATCAATCGGCCGAATATCGTTTCAAAGGTGAGCTGAAGCCCAAAAAAACACGTCAAAGCAAGTCAAAAATCAAGGTTATGTTGACAGTTTTCTTCGATTATCGAGGTGTGGTGCACTCCGAATTCCTTCCGACCGGCCAAACTGTCAACAAAGAATACTATTTGAGTGTTATGCGTCGTTTGCGCAATGCTATTCGTAAAAAGAGGCCAGAATTATGGGCCGACAACTCTTGGTTTTTGCACCACGATAATGCACCGTCGCATACTGCATTAATTCTTCATGAGTTTTTCGCCAAATTTTCAACCAATATCGTGCCGCAACCACCGTATTCGCCTGATTTAGCTCCGTGTGACTTCTGGCTGTTCAGCAAACTCAAACGACCGCTCCGGGGAAACCGTTTTGAGTCAATTGAAGACATTAAACGTGAATCGCTACGCGCATTGAAGGCTATTCCTAAAATTGACTTTAACAACTGTTTCGAGAATTGGAAGAAACGATGGCACAAGTGTATTGGGGCCAGGGGGATTACTTTGAGGGGGACGAAATAGATTTGGAAGAATAAATTAAGAATTTAAAAATTATGAACAAAGTCTTTTGCCCACAGTAGTACATTCTTCGTAGAGAGTTATCTGATAATTCTGCGATGATAACTTTTCGTAATCGTCGACCGTCTTGCGCTGAAATTTATTCTTTGAAACATCCGATTTGTAAACGGCAAGAAAAATCGGGAAGCGCAATGCTTACATTACATGCTGCCAAGACTTATGTTTCTATCTGTTACTAAGATCCGAGAGTAACGAGCAGTGAGTGTTAAATCAAAATAAATAATTTAAAAACACGATAACAGCCTTATTATATATTGGAACTGTAACAGTGTATTGTTATTTAACACGATGATGGATTAAGGCATAAGCGACGCCATAGGGCACTTAGAGAATCTCCCTGATATATCCCTCCATTAATTTTGATTCGATCTGTTATTATTACCAATATTATAATTATTATTAATAATGTAATTATTATTATTATTACATTTTTCATATTTTTTCCAGTATTCCAATTGACCCGAAAGTACTATGTGCTGTAGCCAAATTTCCTAATGAAGTTGTTTACCAGCCCGATTACATTTTAAAGGACAAATTCACCAATTTGATACAATCGACGTACTTTAAGGAAGGTGGACACTTTGCCGCCCTCGAAAATGGTTTATCTGAGGTGTTTGCAGAAGACATCTTTTCGGCTGTGAATAAAATGCGAAATTTTCATATACAAAATGCAAAAAATTAAGTTAAAATTACGTATAAATTAATCATTTGTTTTTATTATTTTAATAATAAAGCATGCTTAAAACAGCTTTTACTGTTTTTTAAAGTCATATTAAAAATCCCTAAGATCCGAAGATCTAAAACTTCATTTATATTTCACTCGCAAAGTTGTAATTTTCAATGAGAACTGAAACAATGTTATACACACTTTACAGAACGTAAAACGAATCACTATGATGCGTCATAGAATTTAATACCCCAATTTCGATTCTTTCTTGATACGACTGACGACCCAATATTTTACTGCTGGAAACGAAGGAGCAGACTCTGCCAGAACAGAATCGAATTCCCCAAGGAATACTTATGTTGTTTCTATTTTTAAAAAGTTGTCTCTAATATTATTCACAATTATAGAACAATATTTTCTAGCAGTAGACATAATTACAGACGAGATTTTTCTACAGAAACTGTAGTGCATAAATGATTGAATCAATCAAAAATTGAAAATAGCTGCACTTTTTTTACCTTTCCAAAGCATAATCACTAAGGTTGATATATAAGCCCTTTCCATATTAACTTTTGTAATTCTGTATACGCATTTCGACAACTAAGTTGTCATCATCAGCAGATAATTGCAAAGTGTCGCACCTGATAAACCACGGCGAAAAATACCTGTACGAAAACAAACTCCGTACGCGATCTATACCGTTGAGAACCAAGATGTACACTGTATGTTCGTTTCACAAGATTTTTAAAATTGTTTTACTTAAACTAGGATGAACGACATTGAAAAAGGAACACGGACACGGCCGATAAGTACCTGCATGTGATTTATTATAGTGTTCCTCCTTCTCTGACATTAAGCAGACCGAAAAGGGAAGACTGAGCCGGGCTAGTGTCACTGTTCACCACATGGCTTTTATTCTTTAAAATGTACATGCTTTCATACGTGTCTAATTCTCGATAATTACACACGTTCTTTATCAAATGTAAACAATTCATGTTAACACTATGATCATTTTCTAACATATGCCTTGCTATCCCTGATTTTTCTGGTCAGTTGAATTTTATGTGCGCAAGATGTTCTTTATACCGGGTTTCGATCGATCTTTTTGTTTGGCCGATGTATTGTTTACTGCAATCTAAACATTTAATTCGGTAGATTCCCGACGCGTACGGAGTTTGTTTTCATACGGGTATTTTTCGCCGTGGTTTACCAGGTGCGACACTTTGCAATTATCTGCTGATGATGACAACTTAGTTGAATTACAGAATTACAAAAGTTAATGTGAAAAGGGGTTATATATCAACCTTCGGTGGTTAAGTTAATCAACCATAGGCTCCATCAAATTCAACTTTCCAAAGCATTAGGCTTTTAGGATCGCGGCTTTTTCATAGACAATCATCTGGGTTTTAGAGGAAACATTCATATCTTTCCAATAGAAAAATCTAGGTTGAGATAAATAGCGTAACTTAAAATACATACTTTGAAGATACAGGTGTGCTACAGGGTTCAGCTTTAGGACCTCTACTATTTATACTTTTTATCAAATATCTTTCGAATTACATCTCTCGGGAGAAGGTACTTTTATATGCTGACGACACTTTAACTGTTGTATCTGCTGAGAGTACTGGTATATTGCGGAATAATATGGAAAAAAGTTCTTCATGATTTTAGTGGTTGGCATTACAAAAGCAAATTAATCATTAACACTGAAGGAGCCAGATTAACGCTGTTTAATTATAAAGTAAATAATAGATAATAAGAATATTAAAATTTTAGGAACTATACATTTAAGTGTACTTTAACGTCTACATTCTTAGTAATGTATTAAAACTTGAATTGGACTTCACATATTGAAAAGCTACACTCAAACTTTTATTGTGAAGAGGTTGTGGACATACAAAACTTTAGATTAATAAGTAAAAAACTGTTCATATTCAAACTTATAGTACCATTAATCTGGTACGTAGACTTCCGCGGTCGTCGTCCATACTATCTTCTTCTGGGAACGTCTTGAAACGAACTTGAAACGTCGGCAGTTGTACCAGTGACGTGGTTCCAGCCCGGAAGCCCAGAAGAAGTTACAGTACCATTGTAATAATAAAATGTTAAATTTTCCAATTATACTCTGATAATAAATTCCGTAGCTTTAAATCTTAACTATATATTTTAATACTATCATACCCAACAAAAGATAAAGACTGCGAAAAATTGGTACGTGGTAGAAAAAAAACTGATTGAAAATTTGGATTCAGCACACCAAAATACATAAGAAACAGGTTGAACTTTGAAAATGTTTTTAAAAAATATTTATTGGTTGGCTTGTGTTATTAGATGATTCAGCGTTCTTAAAATATGAAAGTCAGTGTCGATTAGATAACTTTTTATTATTTACGCTTCTATCGAAATATGCCGTTACACCTTTGTACCTGCACTACAGTCGAAATTTGTTTGTACTTTAAACTATGATCCCATAATAATAAATACATAAACGCAATATGTAATTTGAAAAAATGCCGAATCACTGAATGAATTGTACTCGCAATATCCAAATAAACACTTACTACTACTACTACTACTACTACTACTACTATATACTTATACATAGTACTTATTACATACCATTTGGCACTCACCAGTATTTACATTTATTATTTCTTTGGGAAAAATTAAGAAATAAGTAGGTTTCATTCAGTCTTACTTATCAATAAATATTAATAGATGAAAATACTGCTTTTCCACATTTCATAGTATGTTTACTGCATTCTAAAGTGCTATGATGCTACAATTTTATTTATGTTATAAAAACTATCATTATTAGGTATTTTATGTTATTTTGTAATTTTTGTAACATTTTTGTTTTACTTTACGTTGATACAGGGGAGCCACATGCGTATGTATGACGGTGTGCACAAGTATCGGTCCGAAAAGCAATAAAACAAAATGAAATTGAACCTTAAAGAGCATTTCTATTATTCAAAGGCTCGATAGCTACTGCTCCATTACACGGAACCAATAGGGCCTTTACTTCAATGCATAAGATATCTGAATACAGAAACCAGGTAATTTCAATTATGTTCGGTACTAAAAATGTAAATACGGTTTGTGACGCTTACTAATACTGGGGTGTCAAGATTATAACAGATATCGTAATGTATTTTTCGATTGTCAATAATTGAAATTAAAGGTAAGTATCTAAAATGAATATTGACTTTAATAAATAATACAAAGAAGTTCATTTTCGTTTTTTGTATAAATCGTAAGCATTAGTTGTTAAGTATTCATTAATGTTAACTTAATATTCTCAAATAAAAACTTTTACATTAAATAGATTACCGAAGTAGATTTTAAATCTACTTTGACTTCTGGGAAGTTCTAATACGATTTAACTCGCAATATACAGCGTTTACAAAGGGTTGAGTTTTCGTTTTGCCTTCAATCACTGTGATTAAAGAGTTCGAATAAGTGCACTGTGTATTAGTAGCGTAATGGAAATACATGCATATATACTACTAGCGAAGCTGCACAAGCCGAAATTCTAACTCTTAACAGGAATGGATTCTCCGCAATAGAGACTATTTTACAAGTGAATAAATTGGTGTGTTACATCGTTACATTATAACTTTGATATTAAAAATAAATTTTAATACCGTGTCAATTGAATTTTATTTTTATTGAATTGTTAAAGCATTCTTTAAAATATAAATTGTAAATTTTAAAGATCAACAGTCCTGAGATGCATTCACCGATACGAAATGGAAGAGCACACCGGAACAAAGCTTGGGTCATCCAAAAGTTACGACACCAGTTCAAAACAGATTACTGTACAACGTAGCATTGGAGCATCCCTTTTATAACAATTCTCACTTGCTGAGTTTCACAAACTTGCAATGCAGTAGATTTACTGTTGAAGAGTGGAGGAAGTTAGTTTTTACACCAGGAAGCCAGTAACAGTGATCTATTTTGAGGAGTGCCACGTCCAGGAACGCATGGCATTCGTTGTGCAAGATTTATACAGAAATTGGACGGACGTAGTTTTTTCAGACGAAATAGTAAGTGCATAGACCTGTACCAGGTTTGATAGACGATACGTTTTAAGAAGTAAAAACAGTGGTAGGATAACTTCAAATTCTATACTGGAGTCTCTAGATGAGGCTGTTAACTGCTGTTCGTCAAATATTCCACAACGTGCTCCGCGACAATGAAGCTGCTGAATTTTAAATATGAATATCTGCGGTATATTAATATACGGTCTGTCGCAAAGAAAACCGAACTTTTTTAAAATAAAAATAAAAGCTTATTATTTTGGTAAAATTCATTTAATTTATTCAAAGTAGTCGCCTTCGGCTTCAATAAAACGTTTTGCAGGGTCAATTAACATGTCGAGTGAATTTTTAAGTTCATCTTTAGAGATGTCCTTCAAGATGACTGTCGACGTCTTTTTAATGGTTTTGGCGTCGGCATAACGCTTTCATCAGCAAATGTAGTTTGAAGAATAGATAGAAATCACAGGGGGCTAAATCCAGTGAATACGGTGAATGGTTGATGGTTAAAATGCCATTTGTGGTTAGAAAATCAATGATAAGCGTCGAGCGATGAGATTGTGCACTATTATGAAACAAATGCCATCTACCATTTTCACGTTAATGAGGGCGCATACGACAAATACGCGCCAAAAGGCGCTTCATAACATCAAATAATAATAACATACAGCATTGACTGTTTGACTAGTTGGTATAAACTCTTTGTACACTATGCCTTTCAAATCATAAAAACAAATCAACATTGTCTTCACTTTTGACTTCTCCAAACGGCTTATTTTCCATCTTTCTTCGCTTGGATGTTTCCATTCAGAGCTTTGACGCTTGGATCATATTGTTTTCTTTTTTGAGTCTTTAATCAAGTCTATGCAATTGTGTGGTATAAGCCTTGCACAAATCCTTCTCAGTCCCAAATGCTGTGTCAAAATGCGATGAATTGAATCTTAATATAAATACAGAAACATTTACTTCCATTCCTATGTATCGCAATGAGGATTTCGGCTCATTTATGATAAATTTACGCACAAATTCAATGTTACTTTCTGTAACCACAGATTTTTTTGCACCAGGATGTTCGGCGTCATTTATGTCCGTACGACCGTCATTAAATCGTTTATACCACTCATACACACTCGTACGTGATAAATACGCATTACCACACACTTGTTTCATCAAATTAAACGTTTCAGTGGACGACTTACAGAGTTTAAAACAGAACTTGATATTTGCTCTTTGTTCAAAATTCATTTTTCGACCAATGCCAAATACACACTGTCACTTTATGCGTCATTTCTGTACTTCTAATGATGCAAATGTCATGATATTTTGACATAACATTAGTGAAAGATCTACCTTACCGACGCATATTTTTTTAATAAATGGCACCACTAAGAATTACTATTTTAAAAAAGTTCCGTTTTCCCTGCGACACACTGTATATATTCGTATTTAATAATATAATAACGAATTTCCTGTCCTAAACCCACACCTGTTCGATGTATATCTTTTTTAAAAAAATATACATTCGCGGATATTTATGTAATATACATTTATATACATGTAGGCTGATAACGTCTCCAAAATTTCGCACACATATATATACATATATACACGCACACTAGTGGAATAAGCTTCAGTTCAAGTTGTCTGCGAACGGTATTTGTGATCAAGCGCTCATCATCACGCGTCATAAATAAAGTACCTAATTGAATTAAAACAAACTAACGAAATGGGTGTATTTACGAGAATCGTTTTTCTTTCGCTGATTGTGTTCGTAGCTTTAATCGGCATTAAAATAAATTCGTTTTTAGCAGTGCCTCCTGTGCCCAAACTGGAAAATGTGTGGTGGGGCCATGAATCTGAAAAGCAAGACACGTCGATACGGCCTTTCAAAATTAGCACACCCAAACATGTAAGTTTAACAACCTAGATTTGTAGGTGAAAAATACTTATTTGTGTTTTAGTATTAATAAAAAAAAGTAAACAGTAATTGTCACATTTTTTTCGAAACGATAAGACTATTTCAGCTCTCATAATGTACGTTGTTAATGCATTTTTGATAAAATTTAATTATGAATACGAGGGTAGTTTGACAAGTAGTGAGAATGGAAAAGAAAAACGAATTTTTTAAATACAAAATAATTTTTATTTTTTACTATACTCTCCTAAAAGAGCAATACATTTATTCCAACGGTGCTCCAATGCCCTTATGCCATCTCTAAAATGCGATTCCGAAAGGCTTGCAAAATACTCATTTACGAAGATGATAAGCTCGTCGTTAGACGAAAATTTCTTTCCACCTAGTGCCGTTTTCAATTTTGGAAGAAGGTGGAAGTCGGAAGGGGCTAGATCCGGCGAATAAGGCGCATGCGGTACTAATTGAAAATGCAAAATACTCATTTACGAAGATGATAAGCTCGTCGTTAGACAAAAATACAACTCGTGGATTTTGGACATCGCAACTGTGCTGGTATGCGAGGGAGCGCTGTCTTGGTGAAACAGAATCTTTTTCTTTGCCATTCGTGGCCGTTTAGCACGAATCTCAACATTTAATTTTTGTAGAAGTTCTGCATAATATTGTCCGTTTATTGTGGAACCTTTTTGAAGGTAATCAATGAGCAAAATGCCCTTTGAATCCAAAAAAATTGATGGCACCACCTTGTTTGCTGACAAAGTGGTTTTCGCTTTTTTTGGAGGTGCAGAACGACGTTCTAACCATTGTTTCCACAGTTGTTTAGTTTCGGGTGTACTGTAGTGTATCCAAGTTTCATCGCAAGTAACAAATCGCCTAAAAATATCAACCGGATTCCGCTTATAAAAGTCCAAACACACATTGGATGCGCGAACGAGTGAACTTTTGATCAGTCGTAAGCAATCGCGACACCCATCTTGCCGAAAGCTTGGAAAGGCCCAATTCTTTCGTTGAAATGTGGTGTACGCGTTCTGTTGAAATGTTTACCATGTCTGCTATCTCTCTCACTTTGAGTCGTCGATCTTACGTAATAATATTATGGATTTTTATAATCATTTCCTTAGAAGTCACGATTTTGGGTGCTCCCGAGTGCGCTTCATCAACACAGCTTGTTCTACCACATTTAAATTCATTTACCCATCTACTTATTGCGGCGGATGATGGAACAGATTCACCTAATGTTTCCCGCAACTCATCTTTTATTTCGGTAGCTTATATACCCTTAAATATGAAGTATTTAATCACCGCACGATACTCTGCTTTTTCCATTTTAACAAAACGACGTGTTGCTTCTTTTTCAATCAGATGTCAAAAATAAACTAATCAACCGATTTATCTAAATATCGGAATGTAAAGATATAAATAGCCAACCTAAATTACAGTGCATTTGTTTTACCAATTAGAGCGCCACCTATGTGTCATTCTCACTACTTGTCAAACTATCTTCGTATTGTGATAACAATATTGTGCATAAAATGAACGTTAAGATATGCATGATGTATGGTATGTAATAAGTACTTTGTCAACATAATTTAAGCTGAAAAATAGTCCTTACACTAGGTACGAGGGAGCGTTTTTATATTCGCGGAATGGGGGACAAGTGGTGGAAATAAAAAAACCAAATTATTTTTCTTTTTCAATATATTCACCTGCAAGACGGATACATTTTTCACATCTTTCAATTAATTTATTTATACCCTCATAAAAAAATGATTTCTCTTTATCTGCAAAATACGCCGAAACTGCCTCCTTGACTTCATCATCGGCAGTAAATTTTTTACCCCGCAGCTCTTTTTTCATTTTCGGAAACAGGTAATAATCACTCGGGGCCAGGTCTGGGCTGTAGGGTGGGTGATTCACAATTTCGAAGCCCACCTTATGCAGGGCAGCTAACGCAACGCGGCTCTTGTGGACGGGCGCGTTGTCGTGCAAAAGCAGAACACCTTTTCTCAATTTTCCCCGTCTTTTCTCTTTAATGGCTTCTTTTAGTCGCTCTAATATTGAAGCGTAATATTCTCCGGTTATAGAAACACCTTTATCTTTATAATCAATCAACAATATTCCTTCCGAGTCCCAAAATACCGTTGCCATGAGTTTCCCAGCTGATTGTGACACTTTAAATTTCTTGGGAGCTGTGCCCTTTTTATGCCACTGCATGGAGTCTTGTTTGGACTCGGGTTCATAATGATGAACCCAAGTTTCGTCTCCAGTAACAATTCCACTCAATACATCATCCTTGTCTTCATTACAGAGGTCCAAAAATGCACGCGAACACTCTACGCGCTGTTGTTTTTGCGGTGGCGTGAGCATTCTCGGCACCCATCTTGCGCTGACCTTAGACATGCCGAGATGATCGTGTAGGATTTTAAAAATTGCTGTATCGGATACTCCAACCATATCTGCGAGTTGTTTCTTCTTTAGTCGAGCATCTTCGAGTACAATTTGTTCAACTTTCTGGATAAGTGCTGGCGTGGTCACCTCAATGCTCCTGCCCGGCCTCGGGTCGTCTTCAAGGGATTCCCTTCCTTGTTTAAATAAACTATGCCACTTGTACACCATGGTTTTTCCTGGACAAAAGTCGCCGTAAACCAATGACATCTCATTCATTATGGTCGCGACTGATTTTCCTTGCCTGGTAAGGAACTTTATAACGGCACGATATTCGATTTTTTCCATATTTCACTTTTCACTCCTGATTATGTTACTTGGTTGACGATAGCTCAAAGACTAACTGTCTAATAACAATGAAACTTCGTATTTATACTAATCATGAGTCGCTGCACAGGCCACGCCCCCAATGCGCCTACTCACCCCTCTACAACCCGCTCATTCCGCGAATATAAAAACGCTCCCTCGTACATATACCGACTTTCGATTTAATCCGAACCATGAACAACAAAACAACAAAAACTCGGCCCTCTTTTGCTCATACTTGTAGCTCGCTTGAGCAAAGGATGAAAAAGTAATATCTACCCTCTGGTTACGACTAATTAATACTCATATCTAAGACAGATCCGTACAGTTACCACAAAAATGTTTACGATCTAAATCACAAGTTTTGGTCTATATTTTTAGGTCGAGTCGTAACAAAATCAAACTAGAAACAGAGCTCTTGCATGTTTCATAGAAAAAAAAAACGAAAAATGGTGTGCGTAGTGTGTAATACGAGCTCGTTTGCATTTTCGACCTGATAAGAAACATAAATTTATCTAATTGAGTAACCTTTCTTGGTGTGTCAAGTTATTATATAAATTATTTCGTAGAGGTAAAGACGTTAGTTCTGAAAAATTGTTTTCATTTCAAAATTCTCAAATTCCTTACCTTCAAGATTAGTGGTGCTTACCCGATGAGGGGTGTGTCGCAGGGGGTGCTGCTTATTGAGCATAATATGTCCTCGTTGCATGTCAGGAGGACGGAACTTTGTAGTTGCGTGGCTTACTCGGTAACAGTGTTGACTGTCCTTCGCTACTGCACAGTTTGTGTTTTTTAATGCTCTAAGGAGGACGCCGATCTACGTTTTGAGCAGATGTGCAAATGAATTTGTTCACTTGTTTGCCTAGCATGCATACTGTATATGTATTTGTAGTGATTTTTGTTTCAGTTGGTTTACTTTTATACATTACTTTGATTTAGCATTTATTTTTATTATATCTACGAGAATAGTTTGACAAGTAGTGAGAATGACACATAGGTGGCGCTTTAATTGGTAAAACAAATGCACTGTAACTTAGGTCGCTTTCATATGTTTACATTCCGATATTTAGATAAATCGGTTGATTAGTTTATTTTTGACAGCTGCTTGAAAAAGAAGCAACACGTGGTTTTGTTAAAATGGAAAAAGCAGAGTATCGTGCGGTGACTAAATACTTCGTAATTAAGGGTATGAAAGCTACCGAAATAAAAGATGAGTTACGGGAAACATTAAGTGAATCTGCTCCATCATCCGCCACAATAAGTAGATGGGCAAATGAATTTAAACGTGGTAGAACAAACTGTGTTGATGAAGCGCGCTCTGGAGCACCCAAAATCGTAACTTCTAAGGAAATGATTATAAAAATCCACAATATTATTACGCAAGATCGACGACTCAAAGTGAGAGAGATAGCAGACATGGTAAACATTTCAACAGTACGCGTACACAACATTTTAACGAAATGCGCGATTGCTTACGACTGATCAAAAGTTCACTCGTTCGCGCATTTCCAATTAGTGTTTGGACCTTTATAAGCGGAATCCGGTTGATTTTTGTAGGCGAAACTAAACAACAGTCGAAACAATGGTTAGAACGTGGTTCTGCACCTCCAAAGAAAGCGAAAACCACTTTATCGGCAAACAAGGTGATGGGATCAATTTTTTGGGATTCAAAGGGCATTTTGTTCATTGTTTACCTTCTGAAAGGTGCCACAATAAATGGACAATATTATGCAGAACTTCTACAAAAACTGAATGTTGAGATTCGTGCTAAACGGCCAGGAATGGCAAGGAAAAAGATTCTGTTTCACCAAGACAACGCTTCCTCGCATACCAGCACAGTTGCGATGTCCAAAATCCACGAGTAGCATTTCCAATTAGTACCGCATGCGCCTTATTCGCCGGATCTATCCCCTTCCGACTTCCACCTTTTTCCAAAATTGAAAATGGCACTAGGTGGAAATAAATTTTCGTCTAACGACGAGCTTATCATCTTCGTAAATGAGTATTTTACAAGCCTTCCGGAATCGCATTTTAGATATGGCATGAGGGCATTGGAGCACCGTTGGAATAAATGTATTGCTCTTTTAGGAGAATATATTGAAAAATAAAAATTATTTTGTATTTAAAAAATTCGTTTTTCTTTTCCATTCTCACTACTTGTCAAACTACTCTCGTACTGCACACATGTCCAAACTCAGTTTTATAATTTTGCATTTTCCTGTTATTGGGCTACTAGCCTGTTGTAAATAAAGGCCGTTATTATTATTATTATTAATAAAAACGGACGCTTAAACATAAATTTTCACTAAATTGAACACCTATTTTGGGACAGAGAAAGTTTTAAAGAAAAGCGTAAAACCAAATATATTTTCTGAATTTAGGTATTGGTGGATCTAAAAACTAGATTGAACAACACAAGAAAACTGACACCACCATTAGAAGGAATCCAACAGCAATACGGCTTCAACACCAATACATTAAAACCAATATTGGACTATTGGCTCAACGAGTACGACTGGCCAATCAGAGAACAATTCTTAAACCTATTTCCCCAGTTTAAAACAAACATTCAAGGCTTAGATATACATTTCATCCACATGAAACCGGAAGTACCTTCTGGTACACCGGTGGTACCACTTCTCCTTCTACACGGTTGGCCGGGGTCAGTACGGGAATTCTACAAAATCATCCCTTTACTGCTCAAAGCGCACAAAACG
This sequence comes from Dermolepida albohirtum, assembly GCA_031893035.1. Taxonomy (NCBI): domain Eukaryota; kingdom Metazoa; phylum Arthropoda; class Insecta; order Coleoptera; family Scarabaeidae; genus Dermolepida; species Dermolepida albohirtum. The sequence continues at coordinate 14,619 of JAVIWB010004924.1, read as the reverse complement.
TACGGCTTCGCTTTTGAAGTAATTGTACCGTCTCTACCGGGCTATGGATTTTCCGATGGAGCCGTCCGACCTGGAATGGGTGGCGCCCAAATCGCTGTGATACTGAAAAATTTAATGTTACGATTGGGATTCAATAAATTCTATGTGCAAGGCGGAGATTGGGGTGCGTTAATCGTTAAGGATATGGCGACCCTGTTCCCGGAACATATCTTAGGATTGCATACTAACATGCCGGTTGTTATGGGGAAGAGAGCCCTCCTGAAGACATTTTTGGGAGCGCTGTGCCCTTCATTGGTGGTCGAAAAAGAATATGAACATCGAATGTATCCTCTAAGTACCTATTATGGCAATTTATTGGCGGAAACTGGGTATTTCCATATACAAGCTACTAAACCGGATACAGTTGGTGAGTTCTTTAATACTTAAGATTGCAAGGAAATTACCATGTAGGTGTGGTGTTGCGAATATAGAGTATATTACACTGGGGAACAATTTTTAACACTATTTCTGTTGAGTTCTTTTTTTCTGACTTCAAAACCATAGTCAGTTTTCTTCTATCACGTGTATCAGTGTTCTCTCTACAACTTATATTAATGTGAGCACTCTGTGAGCAGGGTGAGTGGTTACAACAAGACTTGAAGGTCATGGAGGCACGGTTTCAGAGTATATAGGATGTATAGTATATATGATCGTTGACTATTGTTGAGGCATCAATCAAGATTGTCGGGAGATTGAATACTCCAATAAGAGATATACAACCATGCTCAAATGTATTAGACACCGAATTTATGTACATACATACATATGTATATAGTTTATATAGTTTAGTCAAAAGAGAGGTAAGGAAAATAAAACTGTTGTGAAAATTATGTACAAAGTGTTATTTAGTAATATAGTACAATTTATCAATATTTTGTCGCTCCGTCCTTGGCCTTAATGACAGCTCGCACTCGTCGAGGCATACTTGCTACTAAATTGTAACACTCTGCCGGTGGTATCGCAGCCCATATTTCGCGAATTTTTGTTGATAATTCTGCTTTTGACAGGCATTTATGTTCTGTGATCTTAGTTTTTAAGATACGCCACAAATTTTCAATGGGCGACAAATCGGGGCTTTGTGGCGGCCAATCCAATACCTCCACTGTGTTTTCCTCGAACCAACGCATTACAGCTCCCGATTTGTGGCAGGGCGCATTATCTTGCTGAAAAATGTATTGTGGAATATCCTGGTCGAATAGTTTTAGCACAGACGGTTCTAACACTTCCTCCAACATGCCTAAATAGCGTTGGCTATTCATCCGTCCATCGCACAGGTACACTTCTCCAACACCGTATGCAGACATACAACCCCAAACCATGATACTACCACCTCCAAATTTTACTGTGGGAATGATACATTGTGGTTCATAAGCTTCCCCTTGCCTACGCCGAACGTATAGCGTCCCAGGTAGTCCCCAAAGCTGCCAGGCAAAAGAAGAAAGTTAGCGCTTAGGATTAATTTTGTTTAATGTTACATGTAGACTGAATTGCATACAACGATAAGAATATTAGTCATGAAGATGTACTTACATACCTCGATATTCGATTCATCAGACCGAAGAATCTTCGACCACTTCTCGATTGTCCAATTTTCATGTTGTTTGGCCCATAAATACCGCTTCTTTTTATGAGCGTCAGTTAAAAGCGGTTTACGTCGCGCTTTACACCCTCGTAAACCAGCACGCTGGAGACGCCTTCTCACTGTTTGCGCAGAAACTGTTACGCGATAACGCTGTTTCAGCTCACTGGCGAGCTGTTTCAACGACTTTTTCCTATCACTGAGAGCCAGTCTTTGTAAAATTCTGTCTTCTCTAATCGAGGTATTGGGTTTTCTGCCACTTTTTGGTCTGTTAACAAACGACCCACTGTCCTGATAGCGACTAATGGTTGTACGGATTGCACATCGCGAACATTTTTTTTTTGCAATTGCAGCTATTGATAACTTCTGAGAATGCAGTAGCACTATTTGGGCGCGTTCCCCTACCGACAACTCGCGCGTTTTAGGCATTTTTCTTCAACAAATAACTGACACAACGTGAAAAAATAGGATAATCTAATTGATCTCTACCACAAACTCACAAACGCGCGTTGCTCACACACTGCTAGAATGACACTAAATTTCTAAAATCCACAATTTCCCCTTTCCACCTATTCTTTTCAATAGGGGATTAACTAGGGTATTCAAAAACGCATTTCTGTAAATACCATTAACTATTTTTACGGTTAATTTCCGTCAGACTTGGATAATACCGAGAATAAGGGGGTTTTTACCTGGGGTGTCTAATACATCTGAGCATGGTTGTAAGTGAAATTTTTACCTTAATATGTATGTTTGCCGTTTGATAAAAGAACTTTTTGAACACATAATAATTTACAGAAATTATATATAGCCTTTGAATGAATAAAATTATTCTGTGAACAGCATATTTGGTAATTTTTTCATTTATTTTACTTTGTATGCACATTTTGGGACAAAGAGGGAATATTCTGAAACTTAAGAGGTTGAAGCGATAGACAAAATTGGGGTTATTTTTTGATATAGACACCAAGAGTTAGCCAAAAGCAAATGTCAGGTCTAGGTCCACAAAATTTGTGTTTCCCGGTGTTATCGTGCCTATCGATAACACTGGGAAACACACATTTTGTTGACCTAGACCGATAGGCACCAAGTTTGGGATCACTTATAGTTATATGCACGAAAATAGCAATGGTCTTAAATTTGCTGAAATATCAATTTATACGTTAAATAAAGGAAATTCAAGTTTATTGAACTCTTTATTCCCACATGTTACATAACTATAACAATAAATCAATAGGTTTCTTAATACCAAAGAGAAAATAAAACTGTTTATATTCTAAGACAAATAATTGCTTATTACCTCTTGACACCTGTGAAGCAACGCGTTCATCAGTTGCCTACATGTCTCTGCTGAAATTGATTGCCATTCGACTTGGCATATTATCCTTAGATCGTCAATATTTTGCGGCTTAGCAGCAGATACAGTCTTTTTCAACTTCACCCATAAAAATTCAAAGGGGTTCAAGTCTGGAGATTGTGCCGGCCAACCCAAAACGCGAACTTTATTATCTCGAAACCATATTTTCGCTTTACGAGAACCATGCTTCGGATCGTTATCCTGCATATACAACCATCTTAGTGGCATTTCTTCCTCTGCATATGATAGAAGCACTTTTTGTAACATCTTCACGTAGACATCAGCATTCATTATGCTTTCTATCTTGTGTAAAGGGCCTTCGCCATACCACAAAAATCATCCTCACAGCATGGCTTGAGCCTCCGAATTTTACCGTCTTTTTGGTGTACTGGGGTCGAAATGCCGTCAATGGTGGTCTTCGTACGTGTTGTTGGAATGCCCTTGTCTTCTCTAGGGCTAGTTTTCCTTTCATTTCTTTCATTTTTCTCAAGTTCTTAGCGTTTGCAATCATTTTCGCAGAACATGTATAAACTTGTAGCTTTTGTCTCTATTAAGTAGACTGAGTATAATTGCTCTTTTTTCCGACGAAGAATGTTTAGCTCGGCCTATATTACAACAGAAATGGCTGATTAAAAAATTGTTGAATTATTCTGCAACAGACAGAACTTTATACGTCCGCGTTTAGTGCCGCCAGCTGCAGTACTGCTATTTTAATGCACAGGCAACTAATAGCGCATGACTAGAAAACTCAGTAATTCCTCCTCATATTCGATACTTTACAGGAAACCATATATATTCAGGGATTTCAAACAGTTGCGATACATTATAGCTGCATATGTCGTAAATGTTATTTATAAGGATTAATTTAGGACTGCTATTTTCGTGCACATGACTGTATATGTCTTTAGTACGAGGGAGCGTTTTTATATTCGCGGAATGAGCGGATTGTAGAGGGGTGAGTAGGCGCATTGGGGGCGTGGCCTGTGCAGCGATTCATGATTAGTATAAATACGAAGTTTCATTGTTATTAGACAGTTAGTCTTTGAGCTATCGTCAACCAAGTAACATAATCAGGAGTGAAAAGTGAAATATGGAAAAAATCGAATATCGTGCCGTTGTAAAGTTCCTTACCAGGCAAGGAAAATCAGTCGCGACCATAATGAATGAGATGTCATTGGTTTACGGCGACTCTTGTCCAGGAAAAACCATGGTGTACAAGTGGCATAGTTTATTTAAACAAGGAAGGGAATCCCTTGAAGACGACCCGAGGCCGGGCAGGAGCATTGAGGTGACCACGCCAGCACTTATCCAAAAAGTTGAACAAATTGTACTCGAAGATGCTCGACTAAAGAAGAAACAACTCGCAGAAATGGTTGGAGTATCCGATACAACAATTTTTAAAATCCTACACGATTATCTCGGCATGTCTAAGGTCAGCGCAAGATGGGTGCCGAGAATGCTCACGCCGCCGCAAAAACAACAGCGCGTAGAGTGTTCGCGTGCATTTTTGGACCTCTGTAATGAAGACAAGGATGGTGTATTGAGTGGAATTGTTACTGGAGACGAAACTTGGGTTCATCATTATGAACCTGAGTCCAAACAAGACTCCATGCAGTGGCATAAAAATGGCACAGCACCTCCCAAGAAATTTAAAGTGTCACAATCAGCTGGGAAACTCATGGCAACGGTATTTTGGGACTCGGAAGGAATATTGTTGATTGATTATAAAGATAAAGGTGTTTCTATAACCGGAGAATATTACGCTTCAATATTAGAGCGACTAAAAGAAGCCATTAAAGAGAAAAGACGGGGAAAATTGACAAAAGGTGTTCTGCTTTTGCACGACAACGCGCCCGTCCACAAGAGCCGCGTTGCGTTAGCTGCCCTGCATAAAGTGGGCTTCGAAATTGTGAATCACCCACCCTACAGCCCAGACCTGGCCCCGAGTGATTATTACCTGTTTCCGAAAATAAAAAAAGAGCTGCGGGGTAAAAAATTTACTGCCGATGATGAAGTCAAGGAGGCAGTTTCGGCGTATTTTGCAGCAGTGGCGGCTGGTCAGGTGAGGCAGGTGAGGCAGTGCCTCACCATCTAAATCTTGGAATTATAACAAGAATAATATGTATACTTTTAAAATTCTTTATAAATTAATTATCATCTTTTATTCAGAATTTATCTTATAAACAATAAGAAAATAGTTTTAAATAAACCGGCATTACAAGCAAAGTACAAATTTATCATTTCATTTTAATTCCGTGCGAATGTACGAGCGCGTATACTTGCCCCGACCAACTTCATGCTTGATCTATGTATATCCCCACTAAACACGAATATTTGAGGCCCGGCCACTCATTGCCTCTCATTGAAAATTTATAACGCACTACAGCAGTCAAAAAATTCTCAATTTCTATGGAAATTACAGTAAAGTATTAGCTACATATTTAAGATAACAAAGAAGAAAAAATATTCAAAAAGTTAATAGATTTTTCTAACTTTATTGTGAGATTTTTGAATTTTTTAATAATATAGAAAGCATTATTAATAGGATAAATTAAGTATTTATTTAATGATATAAAGATGTCTAAAGGTTTACATTCTTCTTGTACAGTTTCTCAATATTTCCTCCACGCAAATAATATGTTTTAAGTTTTAACAGGAGTATTTTTATTGTTTCAAGTAGATATTATTTAGATATCAATCTGAAGCCAATTTAAACTGAGCCTCTCATCGAATCACAATCGCCGAACTACCGAATATACTCGAGGCTGACATTCTCGGCCCGAATCGCAAATAACAGCAGTTAAAGTTGGGGGAATAACAAAGTTAGATTAAATATTTTAATATTTGTTTAGTGATATTTTCAGTGATTTAAAAATTGTGAATATGGATTTAGAAAATGTAAGAAATACACAAGACATTGTAGATTTTTTAATAAGAAATACGTTCGTTGTTCTATCGGTAGAAGATCAATTATATGTCAAAAACCTTCCAAGACCAAACCCTGGTTTATCAAAATGTCTTACAATACACGGTAAGTCTAACAGAAATTTCAATAATTCGTGGTATAACAAATGTAATTGGTTATGTGGTAGTATAAAAAGAAACAGATTATTTTGTTGGGCATGTATAATTTTTTCCACAAATACAGATAGTATTTGGAGTAAAACGGGTTATTTTGATCTTAAAAACTTGTCGCGATCAGTAGAAAAACATACTAAATCCAAACATCACATTTTAGCTACTTGTAAATTACATATGTTCGGAAAATATAATATCGCGGATGCGATAGATAATGTGAGGCGCAATCAAATGGAGAATTACAATAAAGAAGTTAGCCAAAATCGAGATATATTAAAGCGTTTAATTGATATTACTATATTTCTTTGTACACAGGAATTATCTTTCAGAGGACATAATGAAACAAATACTTCTGCAAACAGGGGAAATTTTAAAGAACTTGTTTTATTAACGGCAAAACATGATACCATTTTACAAAAATTCTTAGATGATAGCTCTGTATTTTTTGGCACATCGAAAACAATTCAAAACGAATTAATAGAATCAATTAATTTTATTGTAAAGAAAAAAATAGATTGTGAAATTTTTAATTCAGAATATTTTTCATGGCAAATAGACGAAACAACAGATATAACATGTAATTCGCAATTGTCTATTATTGTAAGATACACGATCGAGGGTAATATTGTTGAAAGGTTTTTAGGATTCTTTGATGTAAGTTCAGGTCGCACCTCTGATGATTTATTTAAATTGTTAACTAATATTTTTGAAAAATTTCAGTTTAATAGTAAACTAATTGCTCAAACGTATGACGGAGCGGCAGTTATGGCTGGGCATGTGAACGGTTTACAAACAAAAGTTAAAGAAATAGCTCCTCAAGCAATATTTACACACTGCCATGCACATGTCTTGAATTTAGTGTTAGGAACATCTTGTAAGTCCATAACGTCTGTAAGAATATTTTTTTCAAATTTGTCAGGGTTTTCATCTTTTTTTTCCAAATCCACTAAGAGAACTCATGTGTTAAATTTAATCTGTCAAAAACATATACCATCAAACGCATCTACTCGTTGGAATTTCACTTCTAGGGCTGTTTTTACAATTCATGCGAACAAAAATAAGTTAATTGAAGTTTTTGATTTCATTGCAGAAAGTCCTGACTTTGATAGCATATCTATACGAGAAGCTTTTGGATTAAAAAATCTTCTTCTGGATAATGATTTTAATTTTCTTTTAGATACTTTTAAGTTAATATTTGGACAAACTGACGTTGTATTTTCAATATTACAAAACAAACTAACTGATGTTATTTATGCCAGAGATCGTTTACGTTTTTTGCTTGATAAGTTTAGAGAATTTCGGGAGTGTGATACATATTTCAGTACTGTATACGAAAATTCGGTGTCTGACGAATCTGTTGCACATAAAAGGCGTAGAATTGATGACGTTCCAGATACTAAACAAAATTATAGAAAATTATTTTTCGAAATTCTAGATACGTTTATTAGTCAAATTGAAATTAGATTTATTGATTTAGAAAAACTTGCTTTTTTTGATTTATTAACAGAAAGTAAATTTGAAGAATATTCGAAGGCATTTCCTCAGAGGCTCTTAAATAATTTGTTTGAACAATATAAATTTTTTGATCAAATTCAATTAAAAAATGAATTAGCTGTTATTTATAGTGACATGCAACTCCTTGGTAATTCTAAAACACCATGTGAAATGTTAAGATTTATGCACGAACAAAAGTTAGCCATCTGTATGCCAGAACTTTTTAAATTGCTAAGTATAGTAGTTACCATACCGGTAACTTCCGCGTCCGTTGAGCGAAGTTTTTCCACATTGAAACGTATAAAATCGTATGTTAGAAATACAATTGGACAACAAAGACTTAGTAACTGTGCACTAATTGCAATCGAAAAGGAATTGGTTAAAACGATGACGAGGGATGAACGATTTTATAATGATGTAATTGATTATTTTGCTAACACAAAAAACCGGAGGATACCTTTGCTATACAAAAAGTAAAATCTATTAAATGTAATTCTACGTGCAATGCCAATAAAGGAAATTCTCTGTATTTTAAAATATTTTCATTTTGCATGTAATTTTGAAATTTTGTTATTGGATTGTTGTTGATTTATATATATATATATATATATGTATATATTTGTTATATTATTAAATTTTATATTATAATAGGAATGTATTTATTTTTTATTTTTAAATCCTAGAAGATTGAGTTCTTATTTTTGATTAATGTTTTTAGAATTTGTTTGATTTTTTAGAATATTTATTTTCGTTTCACAAGGGTTTGCTTTGAAACTTCGTTTTCCCTTAAAAATCGAATGGGGCGCGATATAGGGCTCAGTTCACGTCTGGCAGCCCTGTTTGTACTGGAAGCCCTATATATATATATATATATAATATATATAAACTGTTTTTATATGTAGTAGGTATATAGAGTTTATTAATCAATTGTAAACAATTTTGAATATTTATTATTCTATCTGCCTCACCATGTCAAATACTCACGAGCCGCCACTGTTTTGCAGATAAAGAGAAATCATTTTTTTATGAGGGTATAAATAAATTAATTGAAAGTTGTGAAAAATGTATCCGTCTTGCAGGTGAATATATTGAAAAAGAAAAATAATTTGGTTTTTTTATTTCCACGCCTTGTCCCCCATTCCGCGAATATAAAAACACTCCCTCGTAATTTTGTTTGAATGTAAATGTTATAATTTTGGGTTAAATTTATAGTAATTGTTAATTAAAGCTAACTGAGACACTGTATAAATAGAAATATTTTCATTTCATTATCATATGTGTCTATCAAAATATTGTAACCACCCTATATAGTACACATGTTAGATATACTTTTTATTTAATTCTTTTTATATTCAAAGTACACTCCACTGTTGTAATTCTTTCAGGTGTTGGCATCAATGATTCGCCCGCCGGTCTAGCAGCTTATGTGTTAGAGAAATTCTCAACAGGTACTAACCGAGAATACAGGGAAAGAGAAGATGGCGGACTACTAGAAAAGTTCACCTACGACGAACTCATAGATAATTTGATGTATTATTGGATACCGCAGTCTTTTACAACGGCAGTCAGATTATATGCAGAGGCCAACATCAAAGAAAACCGTGCCTTAGGATTAGATGAGTAAGTAATACTAAAAATAACAATTGTGGACAATTTTATAGACAGAATAATTTTCTCACAATTGTTTTAATAATAAATAATTTGCTTAAATTTGTAATTCTTTCGTATTCAGTTGTATAATATTGTATCAAATTGAAGCATCTAAAATTTAAATACAAATAATTTGAGGAAGTAGTTATTTAAATAATTCCGTTGAAGGTTAATGGAATAAATTGAAATTTAGATTAGATGGCTTATTAAATTATTTACTTCAAAGAAGTTTTGTATTTAAAAACATTAAAAAGAAATATTTTAAAGCTAATATATTTTATAATATTATACATACGAGGGTAGCCGTTTATATTTCGGGAACTGGCAACACTGTTAGTGCTGCCTCCGATTTAATGATTGCATCGTGAAGTTTGTAATTTTTGACAGTATATTTACCTTGACAGTTTTACGACGAGAAGTCAAAATGTTCCCGGAATTGTGGCGTAGTGTTGGCAGTTGTGATGCAATCACAATAAATTTTGTACAGTACATTCCTTGTGGTGCATAGTTATGACGCTGACAAGTCTGAGCAAGTCTGAACACGTAGTGTGACTGCAGTTTAGCGGAAGGTAGGAGTGTGTGGTGATCAGTTGGCGCGATATCGCAGTTCGAGCAACGGGCGAACATCAAGTTCATGTGCAGATTGGGAAAATGTGCTTCAGAGACTTTGTTAGCCTCACAAACAGTTTACGGTGACGATTCTTTAAAGAAAACAGCCGTTTACGAGTGGTTTTCAAGATTTAAGGGTGGACAGGAATCGCTGGAAGACGAGAGTCGCAGTGGGAGACCTTCAACCTCCAGGAACGAAGGAATGGTCGAGCGAGTGAAACAATTAATCAGAGCAGACCGCAGAATGACCATCGACGAGTTGGCACAAGAAGCGGGGATCTCTCATGGATCCATACACGCAATCCTGTCAGATGATTTGAAGATGAAACGTGTCAGTGCAAAGTTTGTCCCGCGCTTGCTGAATCCGGATCAGATGGAAACTCGGAAGTTGACGGCGGCCGAATGTTTTGAAAAAAGCACAGAGGACCCGATATTCTTGCAGACAATCGTTACTGGTGACGAGACTTGGGTGTACGCGTACGACCAGGAAACCAAGATGCAGTCATCAGAATGGCACACATCGTCCTCTCCTCGACCAAAGAAATCACGTCATGTCAAATCGAAAACAAAAGTGATGCTCATTGCGTTTTTCGACAACGAAGGTGTGGTGCACCATGAATTTGTACCAGCTGGACAAACGGTTAACGGTCCTTTTTACGTGCAAGTTTTGAAAAGAGTGAGGGAAGCAGTTCAAAGAAAACCTCCAGGCAAATAGCAAGAAGGATAGTCACTCCATCACGACAATGCTCCCTCCCACACGTCGATTGTTGTGCAAACATGGCTTGCAGAAAAAAACATTCCAGTCCTCCAGCAGCCTCCCTACTCACCGGATTTAGCGCCATTGGATTTCTGGCTTTTCCCCAAGCTCAAAAAGGGCCTCAAAGGTAACCCTTTTGACACCGTAGAAGACATCAAAACCAACGCGACGGCTGAACTTCGGAAGATACCACAACAGGACTTTCATCGTTGTTTCCAACAATGGCAGGAGCGGTGGAGCAAGTGTGTGTGTTCAGACGGCGCCTACTTTGAAGGCGATTAAGTGACTGTGTACCTATGTTGTGGTAATAAAGAGTTAAAACAAAATTCCGGGAACTTTTTGACTCCTCCTTGTATTACCCAGTCGCTATTTCTATTATTGACAGTAACTTGAAAATTTTATGTCAGCGATAAAATTGAATTAACTCGCGAACATTTTCGTGCATTTATTTTTCATAACTTTTGGCGTGGAATATCTCAACAAGAATGTATCGACGAGCTGAATTCTTTATATGGTGATGAAGCACTATCGAAAACTACAGTATATTGTTAGTATAGTGAATTCAAACTTGGACAACGTTCTTTGGATGATGAATATCGCGAAGGTCGTCCCACAAATGTTGTGTCGGAAAACATTAATGCAGTGTCCGAATTGATAATGCAAGACCGTCATGTGACATACCGTGAGATCGAGGCATCCCTAGATATTAGTAAGACTAGCGTGCATAAGATCCTGCATGAATATTTAGTCGTTAAGAAGCTATGTTCACGTTAGGTACCACATAATTTGACAACCGCTCAAAAAGGACTCGCGTCGATTGATGCCAAGAAATGCATAAAAAAATACAATGGCGGTGCTTCAAAGAACATTTATAAAGTCATCACAGGTGATGAATCTTGGACCTATACGTATGAGCCCGAAAGTGAACAGCAGTCGACTGTATGGGTATTCCAAGATGAGCCAAAACCAACAAAAGTTGTTCGCGCTCGAAGCACATCAAAGCAAATGGTCGCCTGTTTTTTTCGGAAAAACCGGTCACGTTGCAACCGTGACTCTAGAGAGTTGTGGAACGATCAATTCCGAATGGTACACAACTATTTGTTTGCCAAAACTTTTTGAAGAAATAAGGAAAACAAACCGACACAGAGACTTGAGTGTCTCAAGTGGCTCCTGAATCCAAGCGAGTCAGTGGTATCATCACCAATTGGAGTGAAAGTCAAACAGACAATTTCAGCACGGAAGGCCATGGCGACTGTCTTTTAGGACAGGAAAGGGATTTTTTTTAGTGGATTTTATGGCACGACAATCAATTCTGATGTGCATTGTGTGACCTTTAATATTTCTGGCGTACCATACAAAATAAGCGACATAGCCAACACCTTCCGATGTAATGTCGCTTCATGACGATACAAAGCCACAAGTTTTTGCACACCGCAAGGGCTAATCAGGTCTTTTGCATGGGAACATCTGAATCATCTACCTTTCAGTTCAGGTCTTGCACCGAGTGATTTTCACCTGTTTCCATACTTAGAGGAATTCCTTGGTGGTCAACGGTTCAACGACGGTGTAGAAGTGAAAACCGCAGTCTTCCTCACAGGCGGCAGGTTTCTTTGACGTTGGATTTCAAAAATTTTTTGAACGATATAATAAATGTTTGAACAAAAATGGAAATTGTGTGCAAAAGTAGATGGAAAGTACGTAGATACGGACATAAATGTTTTAATATTTACAGTATTCTTCTTCTTATTAAATAATGAACCTTATTCAAAAAATAACACTCGTGTTTCCTTAATACTTCCTGTTTTTTAGACAGTTTTAACGTTTTTGCAAGTACGTATCACATACATATATGTAATTTTGATTTCCTTGTTATTACTTTACTTGGTTATAAATTACGACTTTTCCAAATAACGGCTTCATATCAATTCCTCCCTATCCCAAATCAATTTTTATTAATATCAAAATCAAAATTCAATTACGAATTATTGCTTACTTGCTCATTGGCATAGTTGAAATTGATCCCAGTTAAAATTAATTTGTTTTTTTATCATTTTAGTATTCCAATAAGTATGAACGTGCCTTGTGCTGTTGCGATGTTTCCTAATGATATTACGTATTACCCAGACTGGATTTTGAAAGAGAAATACGCAAACTTGGTCCACAGGACCAATTTCAAGAAAGGTGGACACTTTGCGGCATTCGAAATGCCGGAAACGTTATCGCAAGATATATTCGATGCTGTTAATGTTATGAGAAATTTAAAATCGAAATAATATCTTGGAGTAACCTTGTAAATTTTTATAGAAGATCGTTTTGTAATTTTTATTTTTAAACTTCAATAAACACATGAAGCTTTTTATAAAATATATTGTTTTTTTTTCTGTCCTCAAATATCGTTTAACCACAGACATTATTATTCTCTTTGATTCTCTCCTAAAATCAGCAAAAACTTGAAATTGAAATCTTATTAAAAAAATGGAAATCCAAATAATATGACGCTTAGAACTTGAATTCCAAAGAGTGCGAAGATTAGTAAAGGTTGACATCAAGTTAGCTTTCAATTCATTCCTTTGGCAGGATTAAATCAAACCTTATAGATGATCCATAGTCCATTTAGCAGTTTCTTCACACCAGGCAAAGTGTTGCCAGAATTCCTGGCAAACTTTAAGACTCTGTTAAAGAGTACAGCTTTTTCCAACGTTTTCTACTAAAATCTGGTAATTCTACCCTACCAGATTTAACTTCTGATTTTCTACATTTATGTTTACCATCTGTTTCTCCAGCTGAGATAATACATAGCATTAGGAGGTTGAAGAATAGATTAACTGCCGGTGACGAAGGTATTCCATGTTTCCTGGTGAAGTGTGTATATTTTGACTAGTCTCTTAAGTAACATTTATAACTTAGCTATTCGCATCTGTACGCCCAGATATCTGGAAGATTGCTAGAATATTACCTGTTTCTAAAAGTTCCGATATTCACAATTATAGACCTGTTGCAGTTTTTTCCACTTTTCAAGTGTTTCAAACGTTGATTTATAGGTATGTTTCATATGCATTAGACCACATCGTTCTATTTCACAGCATGGATTTAGCTTTGATATCGTACAAAATAGCCCAATCTCTTGATGCTAGTGACCAATTGAACACTATTTACGTTGACTTTTCCCGTCCATTTGATTTGATTCATCTCGTTTTCTGTTATGAAAATTAAGTGCCTTTGGCTTCGGTTGATCCTTGCTGAGACTGTTTCAACCTTATTTATCTAATAGTCAATTATGTAGAATGTAATGGGTTTAGGTCTTGGCGTTTCTGTCCCTCTTCGAGAGTACCGCAGGGATCAAACCTTGGACCACTTATTTAATATTTTCATAGATGAGCTTTTTAAGTCTGTCGACTATCCTGCATTAGCCTACGCCGATGACATTAAAATTTATCACAGAATTGACTCATTGTTTGATGTTAATTTATTGCAAACAAACTTTCTTCATCTTGACTTCTGATCTGGAACCACGTCTTCAATCATTCTGGCACCGACGTTTCGTCGCCACTTATATGAGAGCTTAATTTCTTTCGCGGTTGCACTGAGATGTCTGTGGTGAATTTACATAAGCATATGGAGCGTTACGGTTACAGTTGAGTAGTTTGAAGATACAGGATTGCCAGGCGTTGTGTAGGGGATAACCATTATCACAGTTTAGGAAAGTGTTTAGAGATTCACGGATTTTTCGGCAATAGTAATGACTGGTGCGTGACAGAATTTTAATAAAATCGAACTGGATATGGTGCCCGATTTCAAGTCTATTCTCAGCAAGTACGGAATCAGCTACGCGCCGCAGCCTGGTACAACGCTCATGTTCCGAAACACGAGCGCCGACAGACTGCTTTGTTCCGCCGCACGAACAAAGAATCTCGTACACACCAGGTGATTCTAGAGAAATACAGTCTTCTACTTAAAATGGGTTTGAAAGTTAGAATTGGGTTTTAAAGATGTCTTTAATGTTGTTTTTAAGAAGTATGCTATTAATGCGGTCAGTTATGACTTGTATATAGAATA
>JAVIWB010004923.1:0-110697 GCA_031893035.1 Dermolepida albohirtum | reverse complement strand
ATTATATTTATTGGCTAGCTTTGTCAAATCAGCTAAAATCTCTATATTCGAAAGTTTTAATACATATGAAATAGATACTAATATGCCTTCTACGTACCTGATGGATTTTTAAAGTACAAAACGTGCCCTATTAATGGTAGCCCAGGTGGAGAGGGTATATTCCTAAGATGCCAACTAACTTTTCTCACTTTTAAATAGTATTTTATACAGATAACAATTATAAAGAATACTATCAATAAATTCAACGAAAACATTTTTTCTTGTAAAATGTCAACAAAAATCTACTTTTGCTAGTTGCCCATTTAAAAGTGACTTAAACTTTTGCAAAACAAGAGATTAGTTTTTAAAATATTCTTCTCCAAGAAATAAAGAAAGCGTTGCTATTAGAGTTAATGGGATTTTAGTTGTTTCGATTAATGATATATTGAAATACAAATAGTTTTAGTAGATTTCATACTAGAAAGTGTTAATTTAATTACAAAATAATTGACGTTTAGTCTTTGTGATACCTTGCGTATGCAGAGAATGCATATAAGGTGAAAGTACATAGATGTAATTTATATAATTCATTTTATCGTTCTTATAATTTATATAAATTTATAGATTTTCCATAAACCATGTTTATTTTACTTTAATATAATTTTAAATAATTTGATGTACTTTTAAGTTTGGAATAAATAAAATATTTCTTAAAAGTAAAAATACTTTGATTCAATTATTTTCCATAAACACATTCATCCATGGAATAGAAATTTAATGTTAGTAGATATCTTTTTAAGCAGAGCTTAAACAATTTAAATCTATTACAATTTTGAATATTCACAGGAAGTTTATTATAAAGTTTGCAGCATCTAGAAATAATATTTATCTGATAAAAAGTAGTTTTATGTGCAGAAAGTAGCAATTGATTTGTATTTCTTGGAAGGTACTGATAAGGGAGATTAGAACTAAGTTCCTATTTAATTTACTAGACGTATTTTATGAATCTTAAACAAATCTTTACAAAAATCTAATTTATTTAGTTTAATAAATATGTTTTTGTTGAAGAAACTCTACTATAACCAACGCAAGATTCCTAGTATTATGTATACTGCAAAAGGATTAACGATGTGTTAAATGATAAGAAGAGAAAAATATAAAATAATGGTATTTTTAAACGGGCAGATAAGAAATGCGCTTTATCAAGAAATAAAGTTTATTTGTTTATTGCATAAAAAAACCATTAGAAGTATTATGGTATTTCTATATTTATTAATAATTTGATGAGGTAACAAAAATATTGGTTAATGACGATTATTAAAAATATGGCATATTGTTGTTTCTACAATAAATTAATGGCAACTATTTTATATTACTGTTAAAGAATTGTGACACTTTTATATATATTTCTTTTCTACTCTCGATGAAGCTAAAAAAATCGATTCTTAATGTAAATTCATTTAATTTTAATTAATTTAATTGTAATAAGTTATAGATAATGATTATAATTTAAAATATTTATTTTTGCAATATATTCTTTACATCTAATATACTGAAGAATAAACGGAAAATAATAATTTAAAATAATTAAGACCTAGCGCCATCTTTCACACGACATCTAAACGCATCAATATCCCGCACAAACGTTCATAATTGAAACTAAAGACGAAAGTTCAAGAAGTTGATTCAATGTACATTAGGTGGTGTCAAAGGAGTTGCAAAATTCTTTTCCAGATGGTTTATATAATACGGTAATAATTCATGCAGCGAGTTTATAAATTAAAATACTTATCATTATAATGTATTCTCAATTTATGATGTTATATTATGTTTGAAAAAGAAAACAAACAGTAATATGTTGCGCCATCTCTGAAACAAGGTCCCAACTTTACTGGTGCCACACAGTAATGACATCCACAGGGTTTGAATCTAAAATTCAGTTCCTCTAAAGTTTGTACAATGCTTATTAGATGGCGCCAGAGAAGATATGAATATCCTAGTTTAAAATTATAAACTTTAGTATTTATCTCCTTTAATATATTTTAAATATATATAGTATATGTTTTGTAAAGAAAAGAATAATAATTTAAAATAATTAATATCAGACGATCTCTGAAACATCATTTGAATTTTAAAGTAGAGCAAAAGCGCATAGGCGACACAGAAAAAATAAAAATTAATAAACGTAAAAAATATAGAATTTATTTTAATAGTGTAGTAATAAATTATAGATAGTAATTATAAATTAGAAAGTATAAATATATTCGTCATGGATTTTTACTGGCCACCTCACGTTATTATGAAAAGTTGATACCATAAAATATTATTAAATTTTTCCTATGAAATATATTCTTAGTACTAATTACTTATTTAGATTTATACAATATATACATTTGAACTAATAACGCCGAAAAGTTTATAACTAGCATTGTACGTAGAATCCTTACAAATTGTTATGCATTTATCAATTAAGGAATATCTAGAATAAATGGATACAATAGACTACTACCAGACATTTGTCATGTTCGCGCAATAAACTTAATGAAAACCGAAGAGTTCTTCATTTAATTAAATGGATCGAATCCTCAAAGGTATAATGAAATGTCGTAAGTTTGGTAAACAACCTGTGATAACACAATTTCAACAAGTTAAAAGCAAACTTACAGTGAATCATTAGAAAAGCTTTTACTTAATTTGATAATATACACGTTCATAATATTTAAACTCTATAATGATTTTTATAAGAAACTGAAAACGGTGTATGTCCTATGATATACATATATGTATTTATAATAATCTTTTCTAGCCTTCTCTAGGTGATATATTCGTTGGTAAGTTATGATTAAAAAAATATATTTAAAAATATTTTCTTATTATACGATCTGTGTATGACATGTTGATGTACGATAATTGGGGTCACAATTCATTTTTATTTTCTTTGCTTTTGCATTAGATATTATACACAAAACGTCTGACTTATTTTCAAAAATGCTCAACTGCAATTATAGTCCTACTATTAATTGTTGACAGTTTAAATAATGTTGACTAAATAACTTTTAAATATGAATAAACAAAGTCAAGGTATAAAATTGTTTTTTTTTGAAAATGACTTCGCATACGTAAGTCATTTTCAAACAAATAACTTTATATCTTACAAATATCGTATGGGTAATTCACGAATATTTTAATCGTATTAATTAAATTAAGTTTATTTTTATCTTCATGCGTACTCATTTGACAAATGACGTAGAATATCAAATACTTATGTTGGTTATTTCTTATTATATTTTTAGGCGAGAGTAAACGTTAAATAAACAAATAAAATTCAAACTTAATTCACTTACATATATTACACATTCATAATATAATTTCATACAATTACAAACTAATGCAATTATTTGTAGCAAAAATTATGTAATTAATTAAAATATAGTCCTTTTTAAAAAAATACAATGTTGATTTATGTTGAAAATGCAAATTAAAAATATTTTTTAAAATTTCGTATAGCAAAGTATTTATTGCAAATTCATGGAAAAAAGAATCGGCTTGAAAGTATTGTAATAAAATTTTCATCCATAAACTGTTAGGATTTAGTAAAGTAAATATCACAAATTAAAATATTAAATATACACTATCGCTCCTAAGTATTTGGTCACTCGCACTTAACCAGTAAATTGTAACAAAGATGAAAATTGAAATACTAATATCTTTTTATTATTTACATATATGAAAAATATATATTTTTTACATTTAAAATAAATTGTTGTACAATATATTTATCTAAATTTTAGACTCGTCTATATGCCCTCCTTTATTTTTAATCACTGTAGCACACAATCGAGGTATTCTTTCGATTAATTTTCGCAATCTCTCATGTTTTATTTTACCTCATGCCTCTTGCAGGTTCTTCCACATATTAACAGCAGATGTGGGGCCGATTTTCTCATCTCTCGGTCAAATTTTTCCCACAGCAACTCGATGGGACTCTGGGGAGACCACGCGATAAGTTTTATGGTTCCTTTGTTCTGGAATTTCTGCAAATATTCCCGGCATAGTTTGGAAGTGTGTTTCGGGTCATTATCTCATTGGAAGATAAAATTCTGACCCGAAATTTTAATTCTAGAGGGGATTGCGTTTTCCTCTAATATGCGCTTACACGGTTCTTTTTTTAGTATACCTTCTATTTTTGCGAAATCGCCCACGTTTGATCCAGAAAAAAAAACCCATATCATGAATGAACCCCCACCATGTTTAACAGTAGGGGCTATGCATTCTTCCCGAGCACGCTCGCCCACAGACCTAACGAAAACACGTCTTCGTGAACCGAAAATCTAGAATTTGGATTCATGGGTCCACAATACTTTATTCGTTTAGTAGTAGTTTAAACGTTTTTGCTCGTTTTGCTTGCGTAGAAGCGGCTTCCGCATTGCAACAACCTCCCCTCTCGGTCAAGTTCTTCCCACAGCAACTCGATGGGATTTAAATCGAAACTCTGGGGAGGTCAAGTCATAACTTTTATGGTTTCCTCGTTCTCCAATTGCTGCAAATATTCCCGGCATAGTTTGAAAGTGTGTTTCGGGTTATTATCTTGTTAGAAGATAAAACTGACCCGAAGTTTTAATTCCAGAGGGGATCGCGTTTTCCTCGAATATACACTTACACTGTTCTCTTTTAGTATACCTTCGATTTTTACGAGATCGCCCACATTTGATTCAGAAAAGCAACTCCATATCATGACTGAACCTCCACCGTGCTTAACAGGCCACAGAGCTCCTCAAGAAAACACGTCTTCGTGAACCGAAAATCTCGAATTTGGATTTATCGGTCCACAATACATTATTTCAGTCTTCTATGATCCAATTTTGGTGATCGCGTGCCCACTTTAAACGTTTTTGCTTATTTTGCTTGCGTAGAAGCGGCTTCCGCATTGCAATTCGTCCATGAAGACCCGTTTCTTTTAATCGCCGTTTAACTGTGGAAACACTTATTGACTTTCGACGAACAGCATTCAATTCTGCTGTGATTTCTGGGGCTGTTTTTCGTCTATTTCTCTTGCTTGTTACCACCACTGAAAGATCTGCCTTTTCGAGTTCTACTCAACACACTGCCACGTTCGCGGTGTTTTTGATATAACCCATGGTGGACTGATTTAAGTTCTGTGGCAATTTCTCGGTTGCTTTTGCCAGTTTTATGGTATGCGATTATAAACGATCGTGTTTCTATACTCAATTCTTTCCGTTTAGGCATTTCTAATCGAACTTCTTCGAAACACACGATGTTGTCACTAGGAGTACCTCACAAAAAGTAACTGCAATTTTGTCAAAATACCCAAGTGTAAATACTTAATAGTTTACAATAACATCCTACCTTAAAATAAATTCATAACAATCGAAAATTTCCAAGAATTGAAATATCTAATCCCTTAAGGGCAATTATTCTACCTAGAGTTTCATTAGGGTATTATCATTCATTGTGAATGATAGGGTAATCGCATAATTATTTTTGGATAAGGTTTTATAGATTTTAATGTTTATTATAAAACTATTTCTTACTATAGAAATAAATTTTATAATTATAACTTTTCTATAGAAACTGTAATGAAACAAGGGTGACCAAATACTTATGAGCGATAGTGTATGTATGTCGTTTTCTCATTTCTTTCCTTTAAAACAAATAATAGCACTCTAAACAAAATTTTACTTTTCGTAAAAAGTATAAAAATTTAAATTGATAGTGATATGCCATCTCATTAAATTGCTAATTGGAATATAATTAAATATATGTATTATATATGTCCTTGAACTTCAAAATAAGTAATAGACAAGCAAAGTTTTAATGGTATGAAGATCTACTATAATTTTAAAACTTATTATTTAGTTCGATTCTGTTTCTAGTCATCAATTTGCGGTTTCTACATTTACCTTCTGTCTTATCTACATATCAAAGTACAGTGGCAAATTTCATTTGGTAGCTTAAATATATTTATACAAATTTTAAATTATTCTCCGATCTCTAAAAAACTGAAATTGGGTTCACAATAATAATTTTCTTTATAAGGCGTAAACCTTGAGAAAACAAACGAAAACGTTGTTAATAAACATTTTTCACAAGAGAAAGTTACTGGTTCAAATGATACCAATATTTACTATCTACTAATTGTTTTGACTTGTTGGATAACGATTCACCAAAGTGATTTTATTATGTGACGTATTTCCTTCGAATTCCAATAGTTCACTACAGAAGGTTTAGTAAAAAGTAATACTGAAGAAGGCGTTACTAAAAAATAAATAAATTTACGTGTCATATGGTGATTATTATGATAATGTACAATGCAATTATGGTCAAAGCAACGATCTTTCAACAAATCGCTAACTCAATAATCGTATTTTCCTTTAAAAAAAAGGTAGATATTTACTGTTTCATTTTATTTTTTTGTCTTTTGTTAATATAAGAAACGAATACAAAATTATGGATGTTGCTTAAAGATTATTCGACATAGGATAGAAATAATTTAAAATTTAACAATAGTGTAATTAATAAATTTAATAGAAGTAAAAAGCAAAAACAGCAACTATCGAAAGAACCAACACGAACCATGCTCTAATGAGAAGTTATACAAATGAAAAGGTCTCTTCTGGAGATACTTATAGGAGCGACATGCGATAACAAACTTATGAACGACACAAAAGTCATAAACAATTTTCATTACAGTTACGATGTTATTTGTAGTTACTGAAAGCGCTTAATTTAAAAACTCTTTTGCACTAAAAATGGATGTTGCTTAAAGATTATTCAACATAGGATAGAAATAATTTAAAATTTAACACTAGTGTAATTAATAAATTTAATAGAAGAGAAAAGCAAAAGCAGCAACTATCGAAAAAACCAAGACGAACCATGCTCTAATGAGAAGTTATACAAATGAAAAAGGTCTCTTCTGGAGATACTTATAGGAGCGACATGCGATAACAAACTTATGAACGACACAAAAGTCATAAACAATTTTCATTACAGTTACGATGTTATTTGTAGTTACTGAAAGCGCTTAATTTAAAAACTCTTTTGCACTAAAAATAATCGAATTTTAGAGTATCGATGGTGAAGCTGTCTGTCTTTCCTTGGTTCTATATTGCTTCTTTATATTATGTTCTATTCATTTGTTGTTTTTTATTATTGTATAGTATCGACTAATTAATGTAAATAACATGAATTAATATGAATTTAAGTTTAAAAAAAAATTGTTATGGTAAAAAAAATATTGATCCAATAATGTGTCTACAATACATGACAACCCATAGATCAATCTTAGTTGGATGTAAATTTGGTCCGACAAAAATATGAGTATTTCTAGAATACCATTTTCTGCAATCGTCTAGAATAAATTTTCTATATATGGCTTAACAGCCATATATTGAAAATTTATTCTGGTGTTATTATGGTGTTTTGCAACAAATGGCAACGTTTAATTCGTGTAACAACATCTTGTTGAAGTAGATGATTTACAGCTATTGTGTATGGACGCACATCCAATTTCTTTCGTACCACCGTATGCCAACTTCCATATAATAAGCTTATAATCATCAATTTATTTTTAAATTATTGCTATTATTTTAAATGACATAGAAGAAAAGCTTTACCTGTTTGTTAAGAAAGTTGCTAAATAAATTTATAAGTGTTAGCTTGCATTCGTTGACATCTACTTGAACCTCTTCAATCAAGTTCTTAGGTGTACCTAGAGACTTATCTTAACAAACATTGTTAAATTCTAGAAAACGAACAGCAAAAGCTTGTTAATGTTGTACTATACAGTCCAAAATCTTTGCGATTTATGGCAACATATTGCTAATACCAAAATTATGTGGAGTTTCACGAACTGACTTTTATACATATTTATAATACTTAGAAATTTAGAAAGTGCATGGAAATCGTCTAACAAAATACTCGATAGGCCAATGACAAATAATGACAGATAATATTTAATACAAAGGGTACTAGGAAAGTTTTGCAATATGACGCAACAATGAATCGTAGGAAGCTGCTTGTTGCTGCATGTTGGGACATGTTTATACGTGCATAGTAGCCGCCGCGCCATATCGATGGGCTCAGTTATTCATTAGCAGTGAGAGTGTAAAGTGCTTGCGATGGCATCGTGGTCACGAAATGAGATAAGGGCAATTTTACGTTATAATTTCGTGCGTAGTTTAAACATAAACCAGTGCTTCGAAGAAATGATTTTTGCATTAGGTGATGTTTTTCCACATGGCACAACGATATTCAGGTGGTATAGAGAATTCCAAAAAGGAAATTTAACTGTCGAGGATGCTGAGAGGCCGGAAAGGCCACGAACGTCAGTTACAGAGAGAAACGTTACTACTGTGAGGAAAATGCTTAGGGAGGACAGGCGATTCACCTATCAACAGATAGAGGGTACTTCAGGCCTAAATCCACCAGCAATTCGTTCGATTCTGCGTGATCATTTGCACGTGAAGAAACTTTGTTCTCTCTGGATGCCGCATCGTCTGACTGAAGAGCAGATGACACGACGTGTGACTTGGTGCCGGGAGTTGCTAAAAAAGTTTAATAAGGGACAATCTCGTTATGTGAACAACATCATGACAGGTGACGAGACTTGGCTCTACTATTACGATGTGCCAACCAAAGCTCAAAACAAAATTTGGGTCTTTGATGATGAGGACACACCCGTAGTTATCAAAAATCTCAATCTGTAAAGAAGAAAATGATAGCTGTATTTTTCGAATTGAGGGGAATTGTGGAACGTGTCGTTTTGGACATACAGAAGACAGTCACAGCTAAGTGGTATACTGAACAGTAGCTGCCTAAAGTCATTCGATCTATGAAGAACCTGCGGCCAAAGTCAAGAATGGACACCTGGTTCCTCCATCACGATAATGCACCAGCTCACCGCGCCAAAGGCCGCACCGAATATTTGACCACGACTACAGCTCAGATCTTGCTTCCTGCGACTTTGCACTATTCCCGCCTGTGAAAATGAAGCTAAAAGGGAGGCGGTTTTCTAGTGATGAGGACCTTCTACGGGCTTGGGACAACGAGTGTGCTTTACTCCCTAGTGAAATTTGGCAGAACTGGTTTAAAAATTGGTTTCGGAGGATGGAGATGTATATTGAGTGTAGAGGAAATTACTTTGTAAAAATTAAATAAACAGAGCTGTATTGCAAAACTTTCCTAGTAGCCTTTGTAGAATAGTGTTCCAAATTCAGCAAATTGAAAATTTCTGCTTCTGAATTATTAACTTAATCCGTCTTTTTAATCTTATATATATCCATCCATTTATTTAGCTTACAGTGGTCATTTTTAATTAATTAATAAAACTCTTCCTAATTTTTTTCCTAAGTTTACAGTGATCGCAATATAGAATCAGTCACAAAAGTTTTCGTACTTCCAATGAATATTGAAAAATCATCAATCGTAAACACCCAACTATAATAGAGAATATTTACTTCCATTTTGTAACTTGAAAAAACTCGAACAACAATATGAAATTGTTTTATTTAACACTACAAGAATATTAAGTAAATATTCTAATATCCAGTATCACAACAATTTCGTACATATGACATAAATAATTTCTAATATAAAATAAAATATGTAGTATTTTGTAATACCCCTATTAGATTTTTATAGCTATTAGTCTTTTGGGAATCGATTTAACTACATTTTCAAAAAAATTCGCATTTTTTTTCGACATTTTGTCATTTCACCAATAATGCTTTCTTCAATGATATTTCTTATTATGTTATGCTTTTTATTGTTCTTTCGAGACATTCCTTCAAGTATTCAATCGGATTTAAATCCAATAACTGAGTTGTAAAGCAACAATTCATCTTTAATTGTATGTTTCGCATCCGTTGCTAACAATGATTTCTTTAAGCCTCCATGCAAATATTGTTTCCGAGTAATAAATGCTAAACCACTTAATCCAGCCACCGCCACAAATCCCCGCACCATCACCGCCTATACGTTTTACAATAGATAATTGTTAACGTCACTAATGAAAGTTCCTTTACGTGGCATTCTTATCCAACTTTTCTTAAAATTCTCCATGTGTTTTCTGAATGCTAATTCTTGTCAGTAATTAATTGCATCTGTACAGCTATTTTCGTTACACTTATCCCAGAATTTAGACTCATTGCGGTATCAGTTCTATGATCACGCTCATTTTGAAACTTTGGACGCCACGTCCGCAATAGTTCTGAATGTTTTGAACTTTTTTATTACACTATTTACTGTAAAACAGGTTTTAGGGATAAGTTTAACTATTTTGCCTGATTTGGTGTTTTCTGATGACGACGAAAATTTTTATACTATTAATTGAATTAATAGTAAAAAAATTGAATTGAATTGATAGAATAAACAATCAACGCAGTATTGATTTTCATTCAAACTGGAAGGGTATTTTCGATTGGTGTAGCGACAAGTTAACATTAAACACATCTAAATGTAAAGTCGTAACATACTTGAGGAAAGAGACCGTTCGTATACAACTATGATATCAAGCCTGTGTCGCTTCAAGAATTCCTTGTACAATATTCATAAAAAAACAATTGAATATCTACAGCAACGCTTTCTAAAGTATCTCTGGTTTAATAGCTTCACCGTTTATCTTTACAGGGGATTTTCTTATGAAATATTACTAAGTGCTTTCTTTATAGGATCCTATTAACTTAACTTCTATATACCAACATATGTCACGAGTTATGTTCGCTTTATCTTTAATGTACAAACTAGGTTTTAAACTAAAACTTAACTTCTATGTACCTCGCAACGTTTACACTTTTCAACTGTGACAGACAGATGGTTCTTACGTCTTCTGAGGTATTTTCAAGTTTTCATTCAATGATTGGTTGAATGTTATTAATTTCTAATACTATTTTCCTGTATTTAAGTTTTTCTTACATTTTCAAAATATTTGTTACATTTTGTTACTATTTTCAATTACCGCTTATTTATTAATATCATTGTTATCTAAGGATTACATGTAATCTTTCTCTGTATATTTTTGTATAATATTTGTATAATATATACACTTCTATTACTGGTATCGCATTACTGTTGGGCAATAACACACATAATATGATAAGACGTGCGGTTTTTAAATAAATCGAATGCTTATTTTTCACAAATACGAGGGTAATAATTTTTATTATCGAAAATAATTTTATTGCTTTTCAAAATGTTCTCCTTGAAAATCAATGCACTTTTGAATTCGCTTAAACCAATCCGAAACGCATTGCTGCTACTGTAAAGGCAATATCTCCAAAATATAAGTTTTGAATGCCTCAACTGCCTCTTCCGGCGTAGAAAACCATTGACCACAAAGTTTATTCGCAGGGCGCTAGATCAGGGCTGTAAGGCTGATGGCTCATCAATTCAATGTTTTGCCCAGTCAAATATTCAATTGTTTGAAGCGACTTGTGAGAGCTCGCATTGTCATGGTGGAGCATGATCTGTCGTTTTCGGTTGGTTTTGCTTATTTCTTCAAAAATTTTTGGCAAACAAATAGTTGTGTACCATTCGGAATCGACCGTTCTACAACTCTTTAAAGGCACGGTTGCCACGTGACCGGTTTTTCCGAAACAACAAGCGACCACTTGTTTCGATGACCCAGTCGACTGTTGTTTAATATCGGACTCATACGTATGGATCCAAGATTCATCACCTGTAACGACTTTATAAATGTTCTGCGAAGCACCACCATTGTATTTTTTGTGCATTTCTTGGCACCAATCGACGCGAATCCTTTTTTGAGCGGTTGTCAAATTATGTGGTATCTAACGTGAACTTAGCTTCTTAATGGCTAAATGTTCATGCCGGATCTTATGCACGTTGGTGTTACTAATACCTAGAGATGCCTCGATCTCACGGAATGTCATATGACGGTCTTGCATTATCAATTCAGACACTGCATTAATATTTTCCGACACAACATTATTTGTGGAACGACCTTCACGAAATTCACCGTCCAAAGAGCGCCGTTCAAGTTTGAGTTCACTATACCAACGATATACTGTAGTTTTCGATGGTGCTTCATCACCATATAAAGAATTCAACTGGTCGATGCATTCTTGTTGAGATAATCCAGGCCGAAAGTTATGAAAAGTAATTGCACGAAAATGTAGCTACCGGATAATAAAACTGTCAAGGTAAATATATTGTCAAAAATGACAAACTTCACGATGCAATCATCAGATCGGAGGTAACACTGACACTGTTGCCAGTTCCCGAAATATAAACGGCTACCCTCGTACGTAATACTCTAAAGAGGATTTACCGAACTCATTGCAAATGTATGTCTTACAATGGAGAAATATCTCATAGAATAAAATGAGCGAAAACTTTTGTGATATTCTCTTTCATATTGTTACTAGATTTTCAATGTTTTTAAATGCAAATATCATACTTATATCTGCTTTATCATAATTGAATGATTCACGTTCGAGGTTTTTAAAATTTGTGAGACGAGCGGAAACTTTCGCTTTTGATTATAAGTTCTTTTCAATAACATTGTAACTTTCACAAGTTTAGATAAATGGATATATTCTCAATTTAAAGCATCGAACATATGTCATAATTTTTAAGTTTAAATTTAAAAAATGAGTTTTATTTATAATAAATTTTATATACCAATGGTCTTAGTCGTTTAGTTATTGATTTAAATAAAATACAAATAGATTATATGCGCAACAAAGCATTATTTAAATTCAATTATTCTATTTATAAGATCATGTGTATGTTACTAATTATTTGGTCAAATTTAAATAAGTTATGTATATTTGCACACACCGCCTATAAAAACAGGCTATCCAAATAACAAAAAAAAATATTAATCGTATTATATTTAGAACTGTTACAATTTAATTTCCCTATCATCAATCAAAAAGAAACGTAAACATCTAAAATAAATACGGTCGAACACTGCGAGTTGCCTTCAATTTATTGTAGATTATTATCGCGTTGCGTACGGACTTAATTTCGACATGTGTACTGGTCGCATCGAGAATCCATCAGAATATTATTAGGCATCGTACACTGTGGCTTTCTAATAGACTAAATGATATATAAATCGTTAATTTAGTTAAATGGATCGAATTTTAAAGGGTATCATGAAGTATCGTGATTTCGGTAAACAGGCTATGGTAAAACAGTTCGAACAAGTTAAAAATAATCCTGCAGTGAGTCATCATAAAAGTTTGTATTTGCTATAATAACATAAACATTGACAATATTGAAACGCAATGTTGACGTTTAGAAAAAACATTATACAATGGTGTATGTTGTGTCCTCTATATCTAAGGCAATTATTTTTTAGCCTAAAGCAGTTTTCTTTACCTGCATGGATAGCAGAATGATCCCAACAAGATTTACTCAAACCAATGTTGGTGATATGTTTGTTGGTAAGTTTATACTTATTTATATTGTTTTTAATATATTATAGTATTTAGATTACTATATAGCCCAAATATATTTCATTTTACTCTTGTAGAAACGAACACTACAAAGTGTAACCAAATTGAAATTGAAATTTTTACTTGTAAATGTTGACCTATGATAATTTAGGGCAAAGTACAACTTTGTAATCTTTATTGCGGCATTAATATATTTAAAATGATGAAAGTATGTACTAAATATTAATTAATTGCATTCATGATTAATCCATTAATACGAAAGAGCCAATTAAAGTATTCAAAATATTTATTAATCGTCATGTAAGTTGAAAATGTGTCCTCGCGAAATTTTTTTTTGCAAACCCATAAAGAATGTAACGCTATTACAAATTCGGTTCTAAAAATACTATTTTTAATTTTGTTGATAAATGGAGTTGCTTTAAATTATTTTCACCAAATTTTTTCAGAAAAATGCACTGTGTTTAATAAAATATAAAACTAAGTATAAATAATATATTTTTATTTTTGTATTTATTCTTAATTTTAATTATCTTTCTGCACAAAAAGGCTTTTTTGGACTTAAATGTATTGGGCAATAAAGACTAAGAAATAAAAGTATTATACGGCAGGGTTATTTCCTTAAATTGGATACTAGTAAAAAAAATTTAAATATTAAAATAATGAAAATGTTCAAAAATGCGCTTTTAAATATATTATAAATTCAACTACAAATTATAAATGTACTTGTATGTATATCTTCTCTCTCATCTTGTCGCTTTTAATTTATTATTTCTCTTTGTACCCGCATCTCTTATAATTGTTTCCAGATCGTTTTCTTCGAGTTTTAAGCAGTTCAATGCATCCAATTTCTCGCCAAAGTTTAATTGAATCCAAACGATTAAATACTTACAGTGTAACATCGAGGTGTTAGATTCTTGTCTTACCAAAAAACTAAATAATTTCTGATTATCTTGTTCTAAATTGGTTTTATCTTCAAGAATGATTTGGTGTGACGTGAAATTCTAGCACCATCCTAAACTCTTATATTCCAATTTTACTATTATTATTTTTCATTTCTCTATGGAGAAAGGGTAAATTTGGTTAATTTATGAACATTCTGAAATTCGCGGTGAAATTTAGTATTTATTTTCAAAACATTAAACACGTCTGAATTTTTGATAATGCTACTTCGAAAGTCATAGTTTATCGATATATTGCCCAATTTAAACGTGTGATGTGTGACTAGAACCGTTTCTGAAAGTTATAAATAAAATTAGTGATATTGTTTTGAAAGACCGAAGAGATCACTTCAAGCATAATATTATGCATTAACTGAATGTACATCAAATTTTACATGTAGAATTGAGGGTGCGAAAACATGAAGGAATGCGAACGTTAACATATCAATAAATTTAACAAGAACCAAACCAATTCTTCGCAGATGTTAAAACGTGGCTTCGCTGCGATTTTCCTGACTCCAAACGGTAATTTCAACAATGATAGTTATAATTATTATGGCCTCTCCCTTCAACAAAAGCCAAACCATTTCCATCAGTGGGTAAGGTAATGATTACGATTTTTTGAAATTCGAAAGAAATAATTTTCATAGACTATTTCCAAAGGGATAACTAAAATCTCTTAATTTAATAAATTGAACTAAGCGATTTCTAAAAAACAATTTGGAAGAGCTCTCTTTCATGTTGATAATGCACTTATCATGGTTATTTACGAAAAATGTCTTTCTTGGTCTTCCGTTTGGTTTTCGATCACGTTTCTGTTTCTTTAAGCAGCCTTTCATCCATTTTTTGTTTTTTTCTGCTACTATTGCCTCTATAACTACTATATTTAATAGTTTTGTTCTATAAACCTAGCTTTTTATTTTATTCTAGATTTTGCATTTAATTTTTCTTAGAAATTTTATTTTCTTCGTCCATATGTTGTCGTCCATGATTCAATCTCGTGTTTTAACATTAGCTTGACCACAATCAGCCGTTCTCATCTACATAAACACATCTCCGCAAATACTTTCAAATAATGGCAAGATTTCGTTTACTTGTTTTAAAAATGCTAAGAATTTCATTTATATGAATATTATTTGATTTCGTATTTGACTTTGTGTTTTACAGTTAAATTAAATGTTATTACAAAAAAGAAAAATAACAGTTAACACAATTAACAGCAAAATCCGTTTAATTTTTCAGCTGAATTAAAATTGCAATTAATAATAAATCCCCCCATTAATACATTATTGGCCAATACTTTGTAACATCCAAACCTATTATGAAATACTGTTGGTTCATTGTTTATTTTTGTCCCGTATACAGTTCGTATTTGTCTCAAAGTTGTGGGTGTAAGTACACCATACTTTTGAATTTTTTCGAATATTAATTTACAGTAGTAACAAAATGTACCTTTGCTACGCCCTTCTTTACATCGCAGTGTAGATAGAAACACAGAAACCCTTATTACTTACCAAAATATCCTTTGCTACTTCTTGGGACGAAGCTAATTAGTGCGAACTCGGAAAGTGGGAGGGTTCCTATAAAAAGGTCGTACAAGGGCGCGATAGCATTAATCCCCTAGGTTACAGAAAAAATACAAAATATACTAGATTGTACTAAAAGAAAACTCTGGTAATAGTATTACAATCTATCGATTTATTAGTCGCCAATGGATAAGTCAACAAATATGTCAGCTTCTGTACAGATATCCCTTAATACTATCGTATCCTCCTTTAAATACATATTTTCTGAGTCTGTTCATATAAAATATTTGTTGGTTCAACTAAAATACATCTAGGTTCAAACAAAATATTCCACAAGTAGTTGCCCTGGCTACATAATTAGTTCACAAATAGATATAAATGACAAAATAAATAACTTTAGTCACTGCTTCTGGGTTTCCGGGCTGGAACCGCGTCACCAGTATATCTGCCGACGTTTCGTACCCATTTGTATGGGACATCTTCAGGGCTGAACTACTGCACTGAAAACTGTTTTCAGTGCAGTAGTTCAGCCCTGAAGATGTCCCATACAAATGGGTACGAAACGTCGGCAGATATACTGGTGACGCGGTTCCAGCCCGGAAACCCAGAAGCAGATAGCATGGACCACGACCGCGGAAGTCTACGTACCAAATTAACTTTAGTCACTAATTCTAAACTGACAAAATACAGCCTATCAGCTGAGAGCCAATAGATCAATTTAAAATTAAGCAATGCTCTCTATTTGATACAATTATAGAAATACAGGGCCATGAAACATATATAGAGACATTAATGATATTAATAGAATAACTATGATGATAGATATTTTTAATATGCTAGTATGGTGTTATCTCGAGGTCAAATTTCTAAGAACGAGATTTATGAATCACCTTGGGGTTCGAAATTAATCCAGTCCAGAAAAGACGACTTTCTATCGGTTCTAGCCAGAATAGGCATTCCAGAAAGGTCCCAAAACCTTCAATAGTATTACAATTTAAACGTATTAGCTGGTTACTTGATAATGTCTAGAAGGTTAATTAGTTACTCTTTCTTCTTAACAATGAATTAACTAACGTACACGTACCTCGATTACACGAAATTCTAAATTAATCAGGGCCTCTGTGTCAACGCTTTACGCGTTCTGTTCCTCCTGTCGAATCAAGGAGGCTGTGGTCTTCAACGTAGGCGTGAAATGCAGGAACTGCTACTGAGTTAATCCGTTAATTGGCATGGTAATTAATAAGTCCAAATTATAATCGAGCCCTTAAGACCCTAAAATTCCAGGGGCAGACAATACCACATAGTAAAACGAAATAAATATGAGGATAGTTTTACATATAGTGAGAATGACACATAGGTGGCGCTCTAATTGGTAAAACAAATGCACTGTAATTTAGGTTGCCTATTTATATGTTTACATTCCGATATTTAGATAAATCGGTTAATTACTTTATTTTTGACAGCTGATTGAAAAAAAAGCAACACGTCGTTTTGGTAAAATGGAAAAAGCAGAGTATCGTGCGGTGATTAAATACTTCGTAATTAAGGGTATGAAAGCTATCGAAATAAAAGAAGAGTTACGGGAAACATTAGGTGAATCTGCTCCATCATCCGCCACAATTAGTGGATGTGTAAATGAATTTAATCGTGGTAGAACAAGCTGTGTTGATGAAGCGTGCTCTGGAGCACCCAAAATCGTGACTTCTAAAGAAATGATTATAAATATCCATAATATTATTACGCAAGATCGACAAATCAAAGTGAGAGAGATAGCAGACATGGTAAGACAGGGAAAGAATTGGGCCTTTCCAAGCTTTCGGCAAGATGGGTGCCGCGATTGCTTACGGCCGGTCAAAAGTTCACTCGTTTGAGCATTTCCAATGAGTGTTTGGACCTTTATAAGCGGAATCCGGTTGATTTTTGTAGGCGATTTGTTACTTGCGATGAAACTTGGATACACTACACCCGAAACTAAACAATAGTCGAAACAATGGTTAGAACGTGCTTCTGCACCTCCAAAGAAAGCGAAAACCACTTTATCGGCAAACAAGGTGATGGCATCAATTTTTTGGGATTCAAAGGCTCATTGATTACCTTCAGAAAGGTGCCACAATAAACGGACAATATTATGCAGAACTTCTACAAAAATTAAATGTTGAGATTAGTGCTAAACAGCTAGGAATGGTAAAGAAAAAGATTCTGTTTCACCAAGACAACGCTCCCTCGCATACCAGCACAGTTTCGATGTTCAAAATCCACGAGTTGCATTTCCAATTAGTACCGCATGCACCTTATTCGCCGGATCTAGCCCCTTCCGACTTCCACCTTTTTCCAAAATTAAAAACGGCACTAGGTGGAAAGAAATTTTCGTCTAACGACGAGCTTATCTTCTTCGTAAATGAGTATTTTGCAAGCCTTCCGGAATCGCATTTTAGAGATAGCATAAAAGCATTGGAGCACCGTTGGAACAAATGTATTACTAGAATATATTGAAAAATAAAAATTATTTTGTATTTAAAAAATTCGTTTTTCTTTTCCATTCTCACTACTTGTCAAACTACCCTCGTAATGGCTAGTTCTAATACCTCAGTTATAGTTAAAAGTCGCTAAATGAACATTTCTATTCGTAAAATGTGGCAGAACATAAAAATGGTGGTGAAATTCCACGTGTTCCGTGAATATTCGTTGAACAAATTTCTAACAAATCCAAAATTTTATGCATCGAATTGATAATTTAATGGAGCCGTACCATAGTTGTAGATAAACATACTAGAGTTGGTAGACGTGACAAAAAACAATAAAAGAAAGGAAAGACGATGATTTTCGTTCATTTCTAATAGTCAATTAATTATCATAAGATTCAAAACCGCTAACTTTGAACATCAGTAATCGGAAGCTGTCATAATTAGCATAATTGGGCAAAATAGCTACAAGGGAAGGAACCGAACGTACTAGCCATAATAGTTGATAACCACAATATGTTAAACATACCGGATGGCAGAAGTGATATCAAAAAACAAATAATAATAATAAGCGAAATTATTATTATACAATAATCTAGGACAATGAAAATTATAAAGGCAGGGTCGTACTATAATTAATTTTGATAATAGGCGAATTACGACATATAAAACGTAAATTTGTGGATGATGTAAACATGGTCTCAAATATGGTTTCCAAGATAGCAAAATTGATATCTACAGCAACGTAGATAAAATTTGAACAGAGGACAAAATGAGCATGTAACACCTTCATTAATATTTTGAACAAAAAACGTTACTTGATTTATTTATATTACTTGATATATTAAGTTGCCGCACTGAAAGCAGATCTTTGACAAGAGGTACTTTTATTCTGTCTTCACATAAAATTGTATTGCACATATGAACAAATATGTATTTATGAAGATTATTTTTTAGTTATCCCTCTATTATTATTTATTGATCACCTTCATCACATGACTTTTATATACGCATTGAAACTCTACTCTCTCTATTTTTCAGTAAGAAATGCGGGTAACGTAATTCCACATTCACAGCATTTCATGGATGAATTGACAACGAATGAACCAGCAGCTTTAGAACTTGGTTGCATTGTTAACGATATACGACACGTCATCGTATGTGGTCACAGTGATTGTAAGGCGATGAATTTATTGTATAAATTACAAGATTCTGAATTTTCCTCATTGGTGAGTACAGATTGTTATATTACACCTATTTTGTTCATGAGATACATATTAGAAAATAAAAGGAAATGTAGGTTTTTTGAAACTGTAATTCATTCATAAGTAATGGAAAGAAATCTACTCATACGAGGAGGGTTTACTGAATATTATCTCAAACATAACAGGCTTTGAAAATTAATATTTCCTGCTTATATACCATCGTTGTTATTAATTACAGAAATGAATTAAATGTAAATAGTAGCAACAATTTTATAGCAGGAAATATTAATTTTCCATTGTAGGGCGCTTCATTATATATTTATATATAATTAATAACATAATAACTTTTATTTAAACAAATAATAAATATTTATGTGTCATCTATTGACAGTAATGTTTTCAAAGTATCAATTGTCTATTTTCCTTTGAGTTATTAATTTCAAAGTGTAGTGCTGTTTATGTTTAATCGATTCAGTGTGACATATATATTAGGGGATTCTACCCATTCATATAAAATAATTTAGAACCGAGTTCAATATTTTTAATTTGGAAAAGGGCCTTGCAACGCGGAAATCATTGATCATGATGAAAGAATATGTTTATTCTGTCCAAAAATTATAGCATGAACATATAGATTTTCGGTAAGGAGTATTCCAAAAATTTTACACTACGAATTTTAAGAAAACTCTTCTTGTTTGTGCTTATCAAGTGAATAAATCTCAAAAATGTAACAGACAATTCATAGAGTGACAGCATAGCGATAATTAAGAGATCAAGAAAATCCTTTGGAAATATTTGTGACGGCGGATGAAACCTGGGTCCATTATTTTAATCTGGAATCAAACGCAGAAAATAGGAAATAATGGAATGAGTTTATGGTAAGGCTACCATTAGGAATTACAAAAAAAAATTCTTTTGTTAATTATTTACCACATGGCCAATCAATCTACAGAATTTTAAAGAAACTTTTTGAAGATAGAATAACATCCTAGACCACAAGAGTTACGATTCAATAACTGTTATCCAAACCGACGGTTTTGAAAATTTTGAGGAGTTTTTTCATTCTCCATATAGGCCTCAGTGTTTATTTTCTATTCCCTGAAATGAACATGTATTTTTTTGATGACCAATATGTAGTCTTAGCTGTGGTTTGCTAAAAACAGAAAGGAATTGTTTCTAAAAGAATCGAAATTCTCTATAACTGGTACACCAAATATCTTAGGTTTTTGGGAAATTATTTTCAAAAATAAAATGAAACACAACCAAGATGTTTCCTCAATTACTTATTCGTTCTCCTTATATTTTATATTATTTTTTAAGAAGTTTCTACGATTAATTGTTCATGGCTTGGTACTAAGAAAAATACGTTTTATTTTTTATATTTTATTAATTTTTCATATCCGACTGAACACTTCTTGTATAGAAACGAAAATATAAGCCTTAGTATCAAGCCATTAACAATTAATTGTAGAGATTTCTTAAAAAACAACATAAAATATAAAGAGAACGCATAAGTAGTTGAGGAAACATCTTGAACGTTAATCTCAAAAATAAAATTGAGGCAACATCCAAGGTGTTTTTTTCTATTAGTTATTTGTTCTCTTTATATTTTATGTTATTTTTTAAGTAGTTTCTACAATTAATTGTTCATAGCTTGATACCAAAGAAAATACATTTCACATCTGATTGAACAATTCTTGCATAGAAATGTAAATATATAAATATATTTTTATTCATTGCATACCGAGTTATTCAAATTTATTTCAAATTTCAGACTAATCGAAGAATATCACCTTTGCGAGCTTGGCTGTGCACCCACGCTGTAACGAGTTTGGATAAATTTCAGCAACTGAAGTTAACCGATTTCACTAAGCCATTGTTATTCCAAGCTGAAACACCCTTGAGAAAATTCGTTGCATATATTGATCACGAAAATAAATTTACCGTAGAAGACAAACTATCACAAATTAACACGCTCCAGCAATTGCAAAATATTGCGAGTTACGGTTTCTTGAAGAAACGACTGGAAACGAACGAATTACATATACACGCTTTGTGGTTCGATATTTACACTGGAGAAATTTATTATTTCAGCAGAGGTGCCAAGACATTTGTTCCAATAAATGAAGAAAATATTGAGAAAATTTTGGATGAAGTTCAAAAATATTACTCATGAAGTTAAGAGAAATTCCTGTTTTATTTTTTATATATTTACATATTTATACAATAAATATTTTTTTATGTTGTGTTATACATTAACATTTCCAATGTAAGAAATTTAAATAAAAATCTTTGAAGGAAAACAATATGTATAATTAATAAGTGCAGTTTAATGAAAGTATTCCATCTTATCAATCCACAAGCGAGAGCGTTCCTAGTCTAAAACAGTTTGCAGTTTCTAGCATGCTTGATAGGAAAATATACTAAGTTTCAGTTATATAGTTAAACCGTGCTTTGTGACAATCGAGAATTTTGATTTGTAGAAAATGAATGAAGGAAATTACGAATAAAAATTTCGCATTTTTTGAAAGGCAAAAACGCCAAATGAGCACAAACGACTCTAAACGTTCTGGACGATCTGTTGAATTCAAAACTGCAGAAAATCTTAAGAAAATTCATAATAAGGCAGTGAAAAATAGAGGACGAACTATGTAAGATTGCTAAGACAATAGTTACATATATGTTTACATTTGAGAAAATTGGAGGCTGTGCTTATACATTACGTTTACATATATATTTACAAAAACATCAACTAACAACATGAACTTTGCAAGCACAGTTTGAGGATATGTCGACATATTTCAAAAGAATTCCCGTACCGTTTTGTAAAGTAAAAGTAGACGATACTTGAATACATTATTATCAACCTGAGATTAAGGAACAGTAAAAAATGATGAGTCAGAGTCGAAGGCTGCTTCAAAGAAGGTAAAAACAGTTCCATCAGACTTGCAAAGATAACCACCATAATAACCACTGTTTTTTGAAATGCTCGCAATATAATCTATACTGACCTTCTAGAGAAGGATAAAACGATGACAAGGAAAAAATGAAAACAACGCAAAAATAACCACATTCTATGAAAAAGAATTGCCTCTTTCATGAGCATCAGACCATTGCTCTGCAATGGTTACAGACAGAGAAATTGACGAAATGATACGAGCGAATTGGTTGAGTCCAATTTTCGATAAATTAATACAATAACTAAGGCCTAATGTCACAAATGCAGCAGCGTTCAATTTTCAATCCTAGTGTTTCAATGGTTCGTTGTTTGCTTGTATAGGCTAAAGATTTCAAATAACTCCACAAAAAATAATCTGAAGAAGTTAAATTACAACTCCTTGGAGGCTAAACTTGCAATTCATGAAATTTAACGTTTTCTAAACTGTTCTTGCAATACGTCGACAGTGGCATGTGGCACAGTCTTGTTGAAACTCTCTATTACCAACTAAATTTCATCTAAATTAGGCCACAAAAATTTTGTTATTATAACTCCATCTCCTACCTCGTTTTGGAAAAAAATGGTTGGATGATGCCATTATACCATGCAATATAGAAAGCTTTTGCGGATACAAAGACTTCTGTTTTCACACCAAAAACCACAATTTTATTTGTTATCATATCCACTTATCTAAAAATGGGTTTCATCTGAAAAGATAATTTTTTGCCCAAAACTATTGTATTTATAATACGTTTCAAGTTCTTCTAGAGTCCAAGTAGCAAAGCCATGTCGCCACGATTGTTCAATAGCTTCTATTCTTGGGTCAACAAAATCTTATAATAATAATAATCTTTGTTTGTTCCACAGATTAATACAGGACAAAAAATAAAAAAGAGACATACACAGTGCAAAAGATACAAACAAAAGTAACTACAAAGGTACCATATAAAAAATTAAATTATTATAGATCTAAGTAAATAAAAAAAATTAATAAATATTAGGTTTGCCAATGAATTCATTATTAACACTAAAGCTACTGGAATAGATTCTCAAATGAAGCATTAGGATTCCGACGCATCTGCGATACAGTAGGGACCTAGAAACGTATCATTATACATACATTCGTCGAATATGCAGTATCACTTAACTACTTAACTACTATGACAAAAATAAGATGTTTCACACTCAGACACACTCTTTAAGGTATCAAGGTGAATATCACAATGATCAACAATCAAGTTTACAGTTCGGCTGTATACTGTGTGTATAATGGCGAGTTGTCCTGGCATTTAGTAGAAAAAAAATACGGCGCGAACGCGTAGATGGCCTTACTACCAGGAAATTAAGTCGACAAAGAAGTTGTGGAGAATCAAATCTATTGCATAACAAATTGTACCGAAATTTTGCCGAAGGTAACCGGCACCTGCATTCGAGAGAAACTCTTTCTTATACAAATCTTATCGCAAAGTATGTTGTTCTCAATTAATTTAAATATTCTGCAGTACTCTCTCTTACAGTAACAATGTTTTCTACACTTTTTACATTTCAACACTTCGTATTTTTCAACAATTTGACGAATTGCAAGCGCGAAAGGGCGACGCAGTCGATCGTTTTCCCGATCGTTCAATATTCAGAAAAGTACGTCCGTCATAAAATTTTTAGGTAATAACCAAACGTTCTCGAAGAATGCATTTAACGATGATGAATTTTCAGAATATACTAAACACAAATGACTATAACTAGAGACAGTTATAATATTTTAATAATTTCAAAATCATATCATCGTTATTGGAAAACCCTTTATTATTCATTCATTTCATTATTTTCATTGCTTAAAATTTGGTGATGGCGATTATCTTTTTATTTCGAATATATATTCATAACAAGTGGAACGAATGTTGTGAGACAAAACATTTTAGCCGCCTATGTATTTGAGGAACGGTACCTTACAAATTAGAATTAAACGGTAAATTGTACGCTTATATGTTAACAAAAATATTTTCGAACTACTATATACCGAACAATTGGAGAAAGTGAATTAAAAATCTATCTAAAAGTGGTCAACTATGATAATAAACTGCAGTCAGGGTCCAAGAAAGACGTTTATACTTTTCTGAAAACTGTGTTCACGCGTCAACTAATAAATTTACTTGTCTTTTCCACGTTCGACACGAGAGTTGAAAAGAAATAATGTAAAATACGGGAAAAGACAAAACCGGCCAAAATACGTACAGGCTCGACTTCAGAGGATTCCTCCACATTGCCAATTTTTAACAGATTTTCATTTTACTGTAATCAAATTCATCGTTACGGATCATGAAAAATGATTAAACTCGCAGGTGTTTCCGAATTCTACTTAGAGTATGAGATAAAAAAAGCGGTAATCGCCAATCTTTACTGTGAACGTTCCATGCCAAAACTGGTAGACTTAAACAAACTATATCGCCATAATAATGAAATCACGTTTTGGTCAGACTTTAGGCTTCAACTCATTACGTCCAAGATACAGCGCAACAATAGAAAGCGCGTAACATACCTTTTGTGCCTCGTGTGCATCACTCCACAAACGTGTCTCAAGCTAGGCTTATTGAAATATTTTAGGCTTTATTGACTCAAATAGCTTATTAGAATTGTTTACACATACATAATGGAAATTAGTTAGGGAATAGGATCCGGGCTAAACTTAGAGAAATTAATTATGTATCCTGCCAACATCTTATGCTAGGCGACCAAGTAAAATTGCGTTTTAACAATTTGGACCATTGAGTATATATATCGTCATGTTTAGACAGTTTAAATCTTCTTAACTACTATGCAAAAAAATGAATGAAGTAAAGTTTTTCTAAAGCGCAGTGTTTTGTTTTTGAGAAAATCCAGAAACTTTCGTTCTACCAGTAACAAAATGATTGGTGTAAAACGCAGCACGGTTTTATTTTAAGAATGTCGAAGTAAGTTTGACGTTTATAACTCGGAAATTGTGTTTAATTGAAATATTTAGTATAATATTTAAGATTTCAAGTACAGGTATGGCAATTGAAAGATGATTGTAACTTTATAGCTTAAGGTCTCCTTATTTTCCATAAATGGATATTATCTGTCCTGGAATCCTGTGAATTTATCCTTCTTTTCTGTTTCCGAGATATTAGATTACCTTTATGAAGATGCTCATACCCTATTTGACCAAAAGGATCTCCTTCACCTTGATTCGGTGTGCCAAAGTGAGTAATTTATTCCTATACGTTCTCCGGATATATTTAATCTTATTAATAATAATAATTATAAATTTGCTAGTTAATGAATAAAGCTAAATATATCTGGAGAACGTATCGGCATAGATTACTCCGTTCTCGCTACATTACTGTTAATATATGTATGCTCGTACATTAATTATTGCTTTCCTTAATTATTTAGCGTTAGCATTTCTTAGCGAAAGCTATTTAAGGTTAGTTTGATTATTTATTTCCGTTGTTTACTTCGTGTCAGATCATATTTAAAAACAAAGGAGGTATTTTATATTACCTTACGTTCTAAAAATATCACAAACAAGTTCTTCAACTTGTACATATCCACATTATTTAATAACATAATTTAAATGTTTTTTATTTGTTACATTTTCTTGTTTAAGATTTTTTTTATTCAATTTAGTTAACCAAACACTAACACAAAAATAAAACATATCTGAAAAAGTTTTCTATCTAACAATAAAATAAAAGACCTTCGCTTTTTTTGATAATTTTATTTTCCAACATATTCTTCCTTAACTTCAAGACACTTACGCACCTGTCCACCTACGACCTTATTTCATCAGAAAAAATTATTTCCGCTTGTCTTTAAAATGGACATTAATCTCTTCTTTTAAGTGATTCATCTGCAAAGCGACGTCCATTGAGGTACTTTTTCAATTTTCTAAATAAAAAGAAATCGGATGGAATCAAATTCGAATTATATGATGAATGGTTCAATTCAAAGACGTTACATTCGTTGAGGATGTGTTAGGCTTAGGCTGATTTGCGACCTAACGCAGTATTTATATGTGATGTATTTGATCAATTAGACGTATATAATTTTGTGAAGTATTCAACAAAAACAACTCCTGCTTGCTCCTAAAAGACGAAGGCCATGAACTTTCTAACTGAAGATTGTGTGAGGACCTTTTTGGGTCTATCTTATCACCATCTCAAAGAAAATCTGCATCTAAAAATGTAAAATTTTTTTGAAAAATTTGTCCAAGTGAGCAATCTTAGAATCTAAATTGCTAAAACTTACCTCATGCCTAGTTAAGCGTGTAGAATTGTTAAAACGCTCGTACTTTAGCAATAGCAGAAAATTTCAAATGACTATCTTCGAAAACCTTTGTTTCAACCTTCATACAAAAATCAGATTTGTTTACGTTGGATCGCCTTCTGCTTCTTGGGTTATCTTCAACGGATTCACAATCTCACCGAAACTGTTTCGATCAAATTTAAAATATGACGAAGCTTCGTTCCTATATACTGCAATCATTCATTCGTGAATAGTTTTAGAAAAATTTTGACTCTTTGTCAAAAAGATGATGACGCTGTGATGTTCTGCTTTTTCAAAACTCATTTTTTGTTGCGAAATACTTTATAAAGCATAAAGTAATGAACGAATTAATCAAATTTGTCACCTAAGTTGAAAAATGTTGTTAGGTAAATTTTCTTCTAATTCCTTTGATAAGCTCATAATATCACATTTAGTTAGTACAATGCAAAGCTCCATTATAAATATTATAATATAAAATACACCAACAAAAAGACCAAAATGATATACAAGACTGATACCACCAACGCTCACTTTCGATTTGGGAAACCGAGAACTGACAAAAAATCTAAAAAACAACGTCAAAGCTATTGAAAATAAGTACCTAAGAGTTTTGGGTATTGCCAAATAGATAGAATTAAATATAACGTACGGGCTATACATTTTTACAAGGAAACATGCAAAAGAATTGGCTCAAGACAAAAGAACGTCGAGAAACTTAGTATATGGTAATCACAATAATTGAAAGACAACTCTACATCCTCGAGTAAACGAGTATATACATACCTGGTTTTTCAATAAGGACATAACAATTTTGTATTTAACTAAAACATAGAATAATTGAGATATTGAGCTGAAATGTATTCCAGGTGCAGTACACACGTTACATATGACCACCGCGAGTACGTTTGCAGGAATCTATTCTTTGGAGTCAATAGCACGATAGCGAACTCCATTGAACGTAAAATGGCGATCATTTTCCTGGACGAAAAAATATCACACCTTGTAATGGAGTGTCATGAAACACATGTGAGCTT
This sequence comes from Dermolepida albohirtum, assembly GCA_031893035.1. NCBI lineage: Eukaryota > Metazoa > Arthropoda > Insecta > Coleoptera > Scarabaeidae > Dermolepida > Dermolepida albohirtum. The sequence continues at coordinate 82,886 of JAVIWB010004923.1, read as the reverse complement.
GTTGCCATCCAATAACGTATATTTTGCTTATCGACAAGGCCATTATGTCAAAAATGAGCTTCATCGCTGGAAATGATTTTTCAATGAAATTCAGGATTTTCTTCAAACTTTAACAAAGACCACTTGGAGAAGTTTCCGCACTTAAAATGATCAAGAGACGTCAGTTCTTGTGTTAATTTAATCTAGTAAGGCTTTAAACCAAGATAATTTCGCAAAATTCGCCACAATATGGTTTGAGAGATTCCCAATTCCCGTAAATTCGTCCGGTGCATTATCTCACTGGCACAGGAACATCCAATAATGAATATTTGGACTGGAATTTAGCCACTATAGCACGCACAACCTGTCTGATGGAACAATCATTACAACCGAAAATTGGAATAGACGCTCTTAAAGTTGCGACCACCGACTCAGAAATGCGGTAGTAATTTTTAATAATTTGTAAACGTCACTCGTTCGTGAACTACACCATGATAAAAATGTTAACCTTGACTGACGTTTTGACGTTGACATCATGAAAAACGTTCAAAACGTTCGTGTTAAAAGAGAAAATTGTTATGTCCCTATTGGAAAGCCTGTTATGTATTGAGCTTACTTTATCGATGATATATAGCAATAGTTTTGGATCTTTGCTATTATGTCAATCGGTTATTTATTATTTTAGTAAATTAATAAACTGTTTTCTACTTGTCTTCGTTTTCTTTTATTACTGCTTCCTTAGTTTTGTATAGTAAAAATTAGCGTTTTTGTATTGTCCTAAATTTTACCACTAGCACGTATTTTGTTTCCACGTGCCTCAACATTGGCAAGTAAACTTCTAGGAGTTTCAATACTTTGGCGCCCTCTTTAATATCCTTCGAATAGAACCCCCGCCCCCAAATCTGCACAAATGTGCAAAGGGACGTAACAAAGCGCCGGAGTACTGGAATTAAATAACTGAATAGCTTAAACTTTAGCTCAAACTCATAAAGTAAGTGACATGTAAGCCTACTGTTAGAATATTATTGTAAATATATGCTTATATAAAATTACATTTCAATTGTTGGGAACAATAATGTTTAAAAAAAAAGATGACAAAGTACTTTCTTGCACAGTTGGTAGTCACAAGGGAAATTCAATATTAATTAACTTTTAAGCAAGTTTTATACTTAATATGATTTATCGTAGTCTCTCGAAAAAAACTTTTTCTTAAAAATGCAGCTATATACGCTGAGTATAATATTAATGCACAAATTTTAGTTAATATTGGCACATTTAAAGATCTGGCAATGGCTTTTGACCGACGCTTAAGTTTCCAACATTATATAGAATATATTTCAACAATAGTGTCTAAACGTTTAGGATTTTTAATATTTAGTTCTGAACAATTTCCAAACTTTGTCTATATAGGTATTACACGTTTGTTCTGAGCTGTTTGCATTACTGTATTATTAAATGGTTACCGTATCACGTTTTCCATCAGTTAAGAATCGAAGTTTCAGTGACGTTTTTAGAAATACATTTTGTTTAAAGTTGACTTCCAATATTCCGTAAGGGATATTGATTAAAATACTTTACTTTAACTCCCTGGATTTCAATCTCAACTCAAATGTAGAAAAAAGACATCGGTAAATATTTTTATAAAAATTAGTAAATGGAGTTTGAATTTCACTTCTGTGTTCTATTATTTTATAGTGAACGTTTGGTAAATAAATCTTTCTTAATGTAGCCTCATTTCAAATATGTTTTGTAGAATATTTTCGTAAAACGTTTTTAAAACAAGATTGCTTAGTTTGTTAAAAGGTATGCTGACCGATATAAAAGCTCCAGACACGTTATTAAAAGTGTGGAAAAAGTTCGCTTCAAAGTGACCGATGGGTTTTTGAGATAATACTTTGAGAATAGAACAAATTGTCTTGGCAAATACTGCAATATACTTCTCCATCGCTTACTATTAACATACATGATTACTGATTCATTTTGACATTAATTAGTAAATATAAACAAAAAATCCAAAGTAAAGTAACAATAAAATCAAAGAAGAGAATTCTAGGAAACGGTAAAAATAAATTAAATAATATCTAAATTCAATATAGACAATTAAATTAAATAATATTTTGGTAAAAAAATTGCAGACTTTGGAAATTGTACACGCAATGACGAACGAAGGACAAAATTTTGCATTCACATACTTGCTGATGTCTACAGCACCGGTAGGTTGCCATTTAACTCGATGTTCCCAGTCTATATTAATTATAAGACACTGTATAGTATTGATTTAAAAAAAAACGTTTTCAGTTGCTCTAAGTTAACTAAAAGAGCAATAGTATTGGACACTTTAAACAGGTTTTACTGCCATTCAAGAAATAACAATTCTTTTGAACATTTACTATTTATATTTCATAGATAATATTCATTTATTATTTAACCAATTCAAATGGATTTTCTGTTAGATACCTAAGGTTAATTTAGTGAGAGAATTTTAATTCCATAACTATATTATTGAAATTGTTACAAGGAATTTTTATATCTTTCTTAGTTAAAAAAATGTAGTTCAGAGCAACTTCTATAATTTTGCATATTAAATAAACTATTATGAGCTACCTAGGTATTTAGTTCACAGGTTGTAAACTCCTTAAATTTATACTTTTGATAACGGTAAAGATTTCCTTTTCACTTCACGAAGAAAAGAATGACGAACGTGTAATTATTGTAACTTCATAAATTTACAAAAATGTTTCATAAATATACATGTATTTTTTTGTTTTTGTATATACGTTATAATCACACATTGCACACAAAATCACAATAAGTAAGATAATATTTAAAATAGTCTTAATAATGGCCTGATGATGCTGAATTAGCACTCGCGTAACCTGCAATGAAATAAATTACATGTATTTAAATTTAATTGAATTTTAAATACTACTTACTGCTTGATTGGACTCCCGACTGCGCCCCGCCGAAGCCGCTTATTGGAAACGAAAAAGTTCCTGATGAACTATTGCTCTGGGCAAAGCTTTGTGATGATGATCCACTCTTACTACCACTATAGGAACTACTGCTTGATTTTGATCCACTATAGGATCCTCCGAAAGAACCACTGGACGATCCAGAAAAAGCATTCGATCCAAATCCACCACCTAATCCGCAGGAAGAACTAGAGCAACTAATAAAGGGAGCATTGCTTCCACTTCCAGCTTGACTGCCTGCTGTTGCACCTGATGTAGTAATGGCACTAGATCCAGCATTCGCATTTGCTCCATTATTTGTACCAAATCCTGCACTTGCACCTGAGTTGGCGTTTGCATTAGTACCGACATTTGCACCAGCATTTCCACCAAATCCGACAGAATGTCCAAATTGTGCATTATTACCAAATCCTGTATTTAAAGTAGAGCTTCCACTTGCGTTACTTCCTGCATTCGCACCACTTCCTGCGTTCGCGCTACTTCCTGCATTCGCACCACCTCCTGCGTTTGCGCTACTTCCTGCATTGACACCACTTCCTGCGTTCACGCTACTTCCTGCATTCGCAACACTTCCTGCATTCGCACCACTTCCTGCATTCGCGCCACTTCCTGCATTAGCACCAGATCCTGCACCAGCTCCTGTTTTATCAAACTCCGTATTAACACCCAATCCTAAATTTTCACCAAATCCTTTGTTACTAGCTGATCCTGCACCGTGTCCTGAGTAATATCCAGATCCTAAATTTATATCTGATCCTGCATCTGTATCAAAACCTGTATTGATTGGGGATCCAACGTTTGAACCGCAATTATTCACTCCAGGTATTTTAGAGCTACAAGGTGGAGATCCAGCTCCTGTTAAAATATATTGAGGAACTTGTGGAATTTGAACAGTTGTGGTACAAGATGTTCCTTGACAACCGCTTACTGGTTTTTGCGGGGAACAATTACCAAGCAAACAACCACTATTTATAGCACCCACAAAACTTGAATCACTGCCTGCATCGATATTTAAATTGTTCCCTTGACCGTATCCATTTAAAGAAGAAACTGTACTAGAATCTGTTTGGCCAAGTGGTATTATATTGATAATAGGTTTTTCAGTATATGGTGTGCTTCCTGATGGTTTGCCGATATATACGTTTGTAGTACCAGTTTGTGTACCACTGGAAGCAGTTGCGCCAGCAGTTGCTTTAGCACCAGTGGCGGATGTACTTTTATAAATGCTTCCCGTCGGTCCAGGAAATGGTCCTGTGTAATGAAATCCAGGACTAGACGTAGTTGGAAAATGGATTGCATCACTACTAGTTGAGCCGGCTTGAGCACCTGCAGTAGATCCTGCACTAGCGAATGAACCCGATCCAGAAGATGTTGGCTTACTCTGACCAAAGCCTCCAATTGGGCCCGGAAATGATCCAGTATAATGACTTCCGCCACTAGTTGTTCCCACTGGAACAGTCGTTGTAGATCCACCAGTACTTGATGAACCTAAAGGCTTTCCTTCAGATGCGGGTCTACTTTGATCAATAGGTCCAGATGGACCTGGGAATGGCCCAGTATAATGAATTCCGCTGCTAGTTGTTCCGCTTTGTGCATTTGCTGTAGATCCGGCAGTCGATACAGAACTCACAGGTTTTATTGGAAGTACCGGTTTATTTTGATTGTTACTTCCAGCTGGACCTGGAAACGGTCCAGTATAATGAACATCAGTACTAGTTACACCAGTACCAGTTACTCCAGTTTGGGCACTTGCTGTGGATCCGGCATTAGAAAAAGAACTTGTAGGTCTTCCTGCAGATGCGGGTTTACTTTGGTCTATGCTTCCGGACGGGCCTGGAAACGGTCCAGTATAATGAATTCCACCACTTGTTGTTACTCCAGCCTGACTAGTTGCTGTGGATCCGGCGCCGACCGGCACCGGTTTACTTTGGGTAATACTTCCAGATGGACCTGGGAATGGTCCACTATAATGAGTTCCAGTATGTGCTGTTGTACCGGTCTGAGCAGAAGCTGTAGAACCAGAAAGGGTGGAGAATTTTCCCTCAGATGCGGGTTTACTTTGATAAATACTTCCTACTGGCCCCGGAAATGCACCTGTATAATGACCCTCAAATTTTATACTTGTGGATGGTCCCAATGGCACAGCAGTACCAGAATCTAACCCGGTATATAATCCAGAACCAGAATATGTTCCTGCACCGGCTGAAGTTGTGGATCCAATGCTTATTGTTGTACCTATACCCGGCTTAGATGTAACCGATGATAGTGGTATGGAGTGATCGGTATACACTAAGGGCTTAGAGCTATAATAAGGAGATCCAGTATTTGGGTATATTCCTAAATAGAAGTTAATACTTTATAATATTTCATGTTCTCTTGTAATGGACAGCTTACCTCCAGTTGATGGCTTTATGACTTGAACATCACCAGTAACGAAACCTGGTCCGCTTGACACATAAGATGGATATTGTGGTTTTAGAGTAGAACTATAAGAAGGCACGACACCAATGATGGTAGCATGTCCTGGCTCAACTGTGTTTCCAAAACTCGTTTGTGGTAAACCTGTAAATTTATAAATAATTAAGGACTATTACATTTAATTAAACAAAATCTGAGAAAAAGTACCTGAAATTCCTGTTTTACAATTTACATCAAAACTACTGCATGGTGATATGCTACTAATAGGTAAAGAACCACTAATTAGTGTACTATCGCTTGTAATACCGCTATTTCCAGAGATTCCGGTATCGATACCAGCTGAGTAACCACCAGATGTACCTGCAGGTATATTGTTTATGCCATTTTTGCAATTTGCATCATAGCTACTACACGGCAGTGAACTTCCAAGAGTTCCATCTATAGGTTGTATTATTTGAACATTTCCTGATCCGGAACCCGAACTAGTTATTAATGGTTTAGTATTAGACGGATATTGCTCACTAATAGAGCCACATCCTCCAGGAATATCTTTGCAATCATAGGGACCACTGCTACTGCCGATTGTTCCGCTTAGTCCAGTGCCACTAAAACTTCCAACAGTACCTGTTTTACCGTTAGAATAACTTCCACTTCCGCAACCCCCAGTTATTCCACTGCAACCACCTCCAATGCCATTTGCTCCCGATGTTCCTAAACCACTTGAAAAACTTGCGCCGTTGCTTCCACTTCCTCCAAAATTGTTAAGATTTCCATATTTACCATTGTTGGTTCCTGTTCCAAATAAGAAATTTCCACTACTTCCAAAACTTCCACCTTTATTTCCAGAGCTACTGAAACCATTTTGACCACCGAGTTCTAAATCTCCATTTCCACCTAAGCAAGATTCACTACCACAATTAGCCTTAATTGCAGCACTTCCATATTTTCCTGTGCCTTCAATGCTTCCGCTATTATCTATTCCAATTCCTCCACCGACTCCTAATCCATGTGAAATAGGGCCACTAAAAATAACATAAAATAATATTTTGTATACAGGTAATATGTTATATTTACTACAAAAGCCCTATATTACCTTGACGTAATAGATGATTTACTTCCTGCAGTTGCTTTACTGTTAGCTCCTGCTCCAAATCCAAAACCAGTTCCCGCTCCGGCTCCTGCGCTCGCGCCAGCATTAGCCCCAGCTCCGGATCCAAAGTTTCCTAAACCAGCTTGAGCTCCAGCAGATGCAAAGGCATTTGCTTCAGCATTTGATTTAACTCCATTTAAACCACTTCCAAATGGTATTCCTACTTCATTAACGTAATCTCCAGATTTTCCTCCAAAGCTATTAGAGGACGAGTAAGAACTCGAACTTGCAAATGCTACAAAATTAAATATACAAATGAGAAACGCATTAATTGGATTAATATATATGTAAGTGCATTTTTATTCAAACTTGAACAATGAGTCATAGTTCTTCGATTGAAATCACCCCAGAGTTTTTTAGAGGAAATGCTATTTAGTGCCATAATTGTGTTTGAAATCATTACGAGGATAGTTTGACAAGTAGTACATTCCGATATTTAGATAAAAGATGAGTTATAGGAAACATTAGGTGAATCTGCTCCATTATCCGCCACAATAAGTAGATGGGTAAATGAATTTAAACGTGGTAGAACAAGTTGTGTTGATGAAGCGCGCTCTGGAGCACCAAAAATCGTGACTTCTAAGGAAATGATTATAAAAATCCATAATATTATTACACAAGATCGACGATTCAAAGTAAGAGAGATAGCAGACATGGTAAACATTTCAACAAAACGCATACACTACATTTTAACGAAAGAATTGGGCCTTGCCAAGCTTTCGGCAAGATCAGTGCCGCGATTGCTTACGACTGATCAAAAGTTCACTCGTTTGCGCATTTCCAATGAGTGTTTGGACCTTTATAAGCGGAAGTCGGTTGATTTTTGTAGGCGATTTGTTACTTGCGATGAAACTTGGATACGCTACAGTACACCCGAAACTAAACAACAATCGAAACAATGGTTAGAACGTGGTTCTGCACCTCCAAAGAAAGCGAAAACCACTTTATCGGCAAACAAGGTGATGGCATCAATTTTTTGGGATTGAAAGGGCATTTTACTCATTGATTACCTTCAGAAAGGTACCACAATAAACGGACAATATTGTGCGGAACTTCTACCAAAATTAAATGTTGGGATTCGTGCTAAACGGCCAGGAATGGCAAAGAAAAGATTCTGTTTCACCAGGACAACGCTCCCTCGCAGCACAGTTGCGATGTCGAAAATCCACGAGTTGCATTTCCAATTAGTGCCGCATGCGCCTTATTCGCCGGATCTAGCCCCTTCCGACTTCCACCTTCTTCCAAAATTGAAAACGACACTAGGTGGAAAGAAATTTTCTTCTAGCGACAAGCTTATCATCTTCGTAAATGAGTATTTTGCAAGCCTTCCGGAATCGCATTTTAGAGATGGCATAAGGGCATTGGAGCACCTTTGGAATAAATGTATTGCTCTTTTAGGAGAATATATTGAAAAATAAAAATTATTTTGTATTTAAAAAATTCGTTTTCCTTTTCCATTCTCACTACTTGTCAAACTACCCTCGTATTGGAAAAACGCGAAGCATTATTAGAAATTTAAATCGTATCAATGACACCGTTGCACACTTTACCCCAGGTATTTATGATTGTGCTGCACGACATATATACGAATATATTAAGTTACGCATATTAAGTATATAATTTAAAATTATTGTTACATAAGATGACGCATCGGACGAAGTAAACAATTACAATTATATAAAGGGATGGTCGCAAAAATATTTACTAAAACGTAAAGGCAATATTTTATAATCGTACGATATTTGATATTTGATCAAAACAAAACTGTAACAGCGCTTCTAATCTCCTCAAATATTATAGAATCGGCAAATTTCCTTTCGAGGAGAGTCAAAATGTTCTTCGATTCATTAGTAAGATGGCGCGAAATTTAAAGTATGAAGTTGCAATTAAACTGACCCCTATTTGTATTATGCTTAAGATTAATTTTTATACATAATGTAATAGTAATATATCACAATAAAGTATTTGTATATAAAACTGTTTTGTAGAAGAATAATTGTGTCATATACAGTGTTGGAAATATATACTATATACTATACAACTTACAGGATGCTGATGCCGAGCTATAACCTGAAAAATTAAAAAAAAAGAGTGTTGTTAATAAAAGAATTGTGCTTTAATTGAAATATAAAGTTTATTGCAATTATTAAGTTCGTTATAAGAATATACAAGAATAAGATTAGAAATAAGATACAGCAAAGAAGGGCACCTAACGTATGATGCAGAAAAAATAGTTTTGTGATTCTCAATAAATTACTTGTATTATAAAAGCAATCGAGATGTGTATTTCTTCTAAAGTCACACAAATTTTTAATGTTGTGTGACTTTAAAAAAGATTTATGTACCGATAGAATTTAATTTCTGCACTTCCTCTGAATTTTCTTTGGAATAGTTTAGTTGTTGAACGACACTGGCAATTCAGAGAGGGCAGAGAAGATGTGGATGATAATAAACTCTCAGTCTGGTCTATCCAAATCATGATCATATAAAAATATAAAAAATCTCGTGATTTGTGAATATCTTCAGGGAGATTCATGGTAATGAAATTTAGAATACCCAAGAAAATAGTCTATCGTATTTCAACTGAATATTGAGAGCCAGGTAGTTTCCAATTCTTCCACGCTCCTCCTAGCCCCGTATTGATACCATTTCGCTCCACGCCATTATTTTTTTTTATTATTTTTGTTATAAGCTGCATTTGCTCCAACTGCAACACTATCGCAATTGGCGACAAAAATTCATTTGTTATACTGATTGAACGAATAAACGAAATGTTTCATGACAAAATTTCATAACTGCTTTTGTTTTTTAAACCGACTGATTATTTTTGAGACATAGCTTTTGGAAATTGTTTGTGATGTCAGTTTCTAGTCAAATATGAATACCGTAAGCGAAACTTTAAACGAATTTCAATCACAGGCAATACATTGGGCATTAATTATAATAGGTAAAATCTAAATAAACTCAGTAATAATGGAGTCAAAAAAGAGACATTATAGTTCTTAATGCTATGCTAATTAGCCACAAATTAAGTGTCAATATTATTGAAAAAATTTTAATTGATTAAGGAAACTATAACCGACAAATTCTCTCACGATGTAAACAGTAAAAGTAGTTAAAAAGAAGTAGCAAGAATCAAGATTTTATAAAAATGTCACACTCCATTAGATAATAACGAAGACTGTAAGGATTGCATTGCTATTTTACCAATAAAAAATAATGTATTGTAGATAAGGATAGTGAAAAAAATAAATAATCAGATCTGATATGTGAGTCGTGGATTTGGAAGAAAACAAATAACGAATCAGTCTTTTAGGTCCATTCTTTTGAACCTTAATTTCGTATTAGATAGGTGATGTACTTGTGTTACATTTCATTAATCGCTTTAGCAAGAATCTAGCAATGTGGTTTAGTCTACTCTCTAAATATTGTTTCCAATGTTTCGGCTTAGATTATGCTGCAATATTTTGTACTGAAATGGATTAATGAAAACATAATTTAAGTAAGGTATTGAAAACTAGTTTTAATTGTATAAAATTTCGGAAACAAATTTATTTAATTTAATTTAAGTCTGAGATTTTTTTTTGAATTGGTACCTACATATATCAGTCTTCTACAACTGCTGAGAAAGTGTAGCAGTTCTTTTCCTTCGACGAGCTTTAAGTCTAGTTGTGTTGTGTGTCACAAAAAGAAGGGAAAACATAATAAATATTGTTTATATTTCTGTATAAATGTACCTTGTTTTAAGTATCTAATGTACTGAAACAATAAATGACGAGCATAATCTTACGCACGTAACCAAGAAAACATTTCAATAACAAATTAATTTTCGTATATATCCCTTTATACATAAACAAACACACCCACACGCACATCCACACAAACACACATGCGTGCGCATATATGTACGTGGAATATTCAATGTATTCTCGTTATCGGGGTGATTTACTAATAATGTGTATAATTTAATTAATTAGATAGTGACATTTTCTGAGGGTATTTTATATAGTTGTGATCATTAGTTCGTTAGAGATCCTTAATCGGTGAAGATCAAAATGGCTGGCGTGACAAAATTGAGCACAGCGCTATGATTAAATTCCATACACAACAAGAAAAAGTCAAAGAGTAATGCACGAAGAGATGGTGAATGTTTACAAAAATTCTGCATCTTCATTATTTAGAGTTCAAAAATGATCCAGTGAATTTAAAACCGATGGAGAGCATTGGAGACGACTCTTACTAGGGCAGAGGTGACTAATCTATCCTTTGGCACTATACACACTATTCTTTATAGCCTTCTTAACGTTTCAAAAGTCAGTGTAAGATGGGTGCCACGAATGCTCATGACGCCTCAGAAACAAGTGTGCAATGAGTGCTCTGGAGAATTTTTAAAGATCTGTTGCGAAGATTTGTTCAATATTTTCGACCGAATTGTTACTGGAGATAAGTATGTGGGAAACGTGGGTTCATCACCATGGCATAAAAAGGATACAGACTCCCCAAAGATATTCGAAGTCGGAGCGACTTCGAAAAGTCTGTCGAAAAAATCATGGCCACAATGTTTTTGAGTTTAAAAAGAATTTTTCTGATCAAGTACATCAAAAAAGGTCAAACTATAAGCACAATACATTATGCAACCTCTTTACATAATTTAAAGAAAGCAATTAAAGAAAAAAGGCGGGGGCAACTGACCACCGGTGTTTTCAAGGCTGCTGTGCGAGATTGTGATTTCGAATAATTCAACCGCCAACCCTATAGCCCGGATCTAGCCCCTATTGATCACTATCAATTCCCTGATTTGAAAAAACCTTCGTTGCGAACGATTTCCGATTTAAAGATGTATTAAATGCATTGGAGTTAAGGAGGACTATATTGTAATGTAAAAATAAATTTAATTGTTTTTTCGTTCTTCTTCACGCTAATACAGAGAATACATTGAACATCACTCGTATATACATATGTAAGATACTAAATGTAAAAGAAACTTACTTTGGGAACTACTGCCACTTTGGCTACCGAAATTGTATCCGTGTTGATATGCTAAAAGTAAAAAGAAAACAAATAATAAAACATGAACGAAGCTGTCGTCAATATAATAGTATCCATAACTTCGATAATTACATGTTTATATACAATATTGATTCAAGGATGATAAATATATATTCACACACACATTGGTTAAAAATATTGTAGACGTCGAATATAAACATTTCAAGTGCAGTCGTTTAATTTCATAACTTAAGATACAATGTAAATGTCAAGAATTTATTTCATGACATTTTTAATTCTAATGTATGAAGCGACTTTCAAGATGATTCTAACAAAACCTATGCTTAGATATTTACAACGATATTGTTAAAGTTCATTGTCGAATGAAAATAATAGTAACATCGAACAAAGGCTCAAAACAATTACTTTTTTAATAGCAAAATTAATCTACTCACTATTACACAACGTAATAATTTGTTTCCATAAAAGAATATATATATATACATATATATATATGTATATATATACATATGCATTACATAACCTACAAGCTGCTAAAAGTGATTAATTACAAGGTATTTTTACTTGATTTAAGTGAAGGGTTTACATTGTAGTTGTAGTGCAAATAACATTTAAAGAGTCGTGATTTATTTCAATTACGTTTATAAAGAAAAAGAATTTTATTTTTATCTAAAAAACTTTTTATCTAAATAACTTAAACTATAATAATATACATCTTCTGTTACGTATTTATCTTAGGTGATAGGGAGGTAACAAAGATCTAGGGAATGTTGTATATGTATCTCCTCTCGTTGGAATTTTCCGCCCGAACGCAGCAGAAGACTACAACTTTATCAGTAAACCGTTAGATAGTACATATGGTATGTATATGAATATCCTGCATGAAATTCTTGCTATCATACAACTGTGTACGGTCGTTGCCCATATAGAAATTTGATCGAACATGGAAGGTAAGCTAACCACCAGAAATTCATCGCCAACTTGAATGGTGTATGACTCTGTTGAATAGATTTTGATAATTGAAAAATAAATATCAAAAGTAACCAAAGATCCTGTCGATCAAGTACGTCTACTATGGATGACGATGTGCATTATATTACTAATAATTAAATATATAATAATAATCAAATTGTATAGAAAACCATATCATTAAATATAGGAGGAATGAAAAAATAAGTTTAAGAAGCATCGCATTGAGAAGTACGGTTTCATCATCCAAAATATGAGTGTTTCAAAACTTTTAAAGGTATTTGGCAAAAATAAAATCCAAACGTATAAGTAAATCCGCAGAAAAATTATTCAACAAAGACAGACAGCAATACACATATAAAAATCTGGAATTAATTGTTACACTTATTAGACTGTATTAACTCTTTTACAGTGCTCCCTGGCCACCGTCCGTCTTAGGTGTTAAAATAATCTGAGCTATATTTATTTATGAGTGTTAAAGTTATATATAAAAATGAAAATTAATTAACAAAAATGAGAAAGTCTTCACTAGTCAGGGAATTTCATTAAAACTACCACTTTTTAGCTAAAATTATATCCATTTTCTTACACCTACTCCAAGGGTATCAATTTGCCGCGTAGCAAAAGTCTATGAAAGTAAACTTGTTTATCATACATCTGCAAGAATCACTAAAGCAGATTTAGAAGGGAATTAACGGAATTTAGACGAACAGATGGTTATTTCAATCATGTGTACCAATGGATTTGCAGATATATTCAAAATTAACGTATATATTGGGTCTGGGAAAAAGTTCGTGGCGTTTTTCCCGATAGATGGCATTGGTTGCCGATAACTAAAGAACAACAAGTCACAGCGACACCACCGACGGCTCGTTTTTTAGATGACCTTCCGAACGTTAGTTTGAGCGTAGAAACATTGTAATCGGTGCAGTGGTTGGAAAGTTATTCGCACTTGAAAATGGAGAAGAATAATGAGAAATTTCGCTATATTCTGCAATATTATTATGATAAGGGGAAGAACGCTGCGCAGGCTTGTGATAAAATTTGTGCTGTGTACGGTGAAGGTACTTTATCGAAATCTGTTGCGCGGAAATGGTTCGCTCGCTTTCGTTTTGGAAATTTCAATGTGAAAGATGAGTCACGCTCCGGTCGTCCAATCACTGAAAAATCTGATGAAATTCTTGAGAAAAAGTCCAACAAGATAAGCATATCAGCAGTGTCGATATTGGCATGGAGCTAGGCATTGACCACAAAACTGTTTTGAACCATTTACACAAAGCTGGTTACAAAAAAAAAGCTTGAAGTATGGGTTCCTCATGAGTTGAGCGTGAAAAACATGATGGACCGAATTAACATCTGCGATGCGCTGCTGAAACGGAATGAAATCGAGCCGTTTCTGAAACGTTTAATAACCGGAGATGAAAAATGGATTACGTACGATAATCGGAAGCGTAAAAGATCGTGGATAAAGGATGGTGAGCCGTCACAAGCGTTCGCTAAGCCAACATTGACGCCAAAAAAAGTGATGCTGTGTGTATGGTGGGACTGGAGGGGAATCGTCCACTACGAGCTACTTCCAACTGGTCAGACGATTGATTCTCAACTCTACTGTGCACAACTAGAGAGATTACGCCAGGCGATTGAAAGAAAACGGCCCGAATTGATTAATAGGAAAGGTGTTGTCTTCCATCATGACAACGCCCGACCACACACTTCTTTGATGACCCGTCAAAAATTGAGAGAGTTTGGTTGGGAAGTTTTGATGCACCCACCTTACAGTCCGGATATAGCACCCTCTGACTATCATCTGTTTCGATCTCTGCAGAACTCTCTCAATGGAATTAAGTTGGTTTCAAAAGAAGCCTGTGAAAACTACTTGATTCAGTTTTTCGACCAGAAACCACAGAAGTTTTTCACCGATGGGATCATGGATCTACCAAAAAAATGGCGAAACATTGTCGATAATAATGGAGCATATTCGGTTTAGATGAATTCGTCCACGCGCCATGCGGGGACCAGTTGAATTTTACTGAAAAAACGCCACGAACTTTTTCCCAGTCCCAATATAAACTTGTTTTCCTAAAACAAAAATTGTTGCCATTTGTATCTGTAAATTTATCATTAAAGAACTTTTTCACATTTATTTTGAATTTGGTTTATTTTCAGTAAATTATTTTTTTTTTGGATTTTTGAAATAGTTTAATTTATTATCTAATATCCACCTAAACTAAGCACGCTTAAATTGAGTTTTACATGAACAGTGAAAATATCAACTCGTTTTGTATTAGATACATTACTTCCAAAAATCTTCAATGTGCAGAATAACTACGGAGCGTTATTATGATTTTTCTTGAGCATTTTCAACTATTTTAGAAATCTACCCAGTGCTTACAAAGAATTAGTTCTAATCACTAAATGATTATTTTTGAAGTAGTGAAGAATAATAGAGCATATCTGAATTAAATTTCATAACAAACGAATTGCGTTAGTACTGCCGAAGTATTTTTTACATTTCTGCATCGCTCTGATCTCCGTTTACTCGTTATTACGTGGATCTACTAGTGTGAGATATATTCCCTTAACGCCAGACAACGTTATGGAAATAATGTTATGTGGAAACGATCGCTGGCAGATGATCGCCGGATTCGTGGAAAGGGTGTTGAAAACGAAGAAAGTGAGCCCGAAGGCAATAGCCAATTAAAGCTAATTATTAAGTGCCATCCTAAAGTAATACAAACAGCAGTTCCAGGATTGAGCCCCAAAATGAGATTTTCAGTGGGCGGAAGCCCCAGATAACGGAGAACTTGGTCTCTTCCCTGAGTGCGTTAGACATTCTTCTCACTAAAAAAAAGGTTGTGATATATATATATATATATAAAATCATGTGAAAACGTCCTGGAGATAGTCCTTTTAAGGACTTTCAATTGACTGAACGTTCTTAAAAGGACTCACTCCAGAATGTTTCGACTTAATGCAGGCGAGTGGTGCTGGTCGTCCGTATTTCTGTTTCTATTCGTACTCACTCATCGCTAGTTAGCTACTATGCTCCCCAATTAGAACTTAGTCT
This sequence comes from Dermolepida albohirtum, assembly GCA_031893035.1. NCBI lineage: Eukaryota > Metazoa > Arthropoda > Insecta > Coleoptera > Scarabaeidae > Dermolepida > Dermolepida albohirtum. The sequence goes on along the minus strand of JAVIWB010004923.1, from coordinate 67,321 downwards.
TCTGCAGTGGATGGGATTTCGCAGATTCGCACAATTCACGCGAGGATTAGATCACAGTATCTTTTCTTTTTCTGCCTGTTTCACTATATTCTTCTATTCCTTTCTAACATCCATTAAGGGCTTTCTATTTTTAAATTTAAACAAAACAAAGTGTGTGTGAGACATCATTGAAATCTTTTATTCGTTTGAAAGGCCTATTGATGCTATTATGTATGGAATATAACATCGTGCAAATGGCCGCCGCGGCTTCGTTAGGTGGCGTGCAGCCCAAATATCCAATTTTCCATTGCTCTGGCGCATAAATCAGGCTGAATTTTACCGATGGCATGGGTTATGTTGCCTTTGAGGGCCACTCTGGTTTATGGCTTATTCGCATAGATCTGCGACTTAAAAAAAACCCCACTACAAAAGTCTAACGGGGTCAAATCGCACGATCTCGGTGGCCAGTTCACATCACCTCCACGTGAGATGACCATGCCCTCAAATCGCTCGTGAATGTCCAATGTGGCATGAGCTGTGTGGCACGTAGCGCCGTCCTGTCGAAACCACATTCAATTCAGACCAAAAGAAAGGCCGAGTTCTTGTGAGTGACGCGAAATCGACTGCCTCGGTTTCTCCTGCACACTCTCACGGACAGAGACGATGTTTTTGGCAAATCTTGCGTTTCGTCGTCGTACAGGTGTTGGTTGAACCCGTGGACTCAAATTTATCCACTACACTGCGAATAGCCCTCTCGGTAGGACGATTATGGCGACCGTAAAATGAACGAAGCGCGGAGAATATTGCCCGAACACGACACCCATTTTGATCAAACCTTTTTATCCACTGTGCTTTGGCAAAACGGACTGAATAAATGACAGCCAATTTAACAGATTTAGCTTCAACAACATGGCCGCTATCAACTATCAAAGTTCGGAAGTCCCTATTGGAAGACCCGTTATATTCATATATTTCCTAACTTTGTACCTTCGTTTTTCTCTAATCATTTTCCATTCAGTTAAAATTCTTCCTAGTTCGTCTACTTCTCTTCGAAGAATGTATATATCAGTGTGATCTAATTTTTTCAGATTTAAATATTCATCCTATAATTTCGTGCTGTAAAATTTGCACAATTTCGAAATTCACTAATGGTCTCATTTCATCACAATTTATCCTTTTAAACCTCATTATCGTTTCAAACATTTTAAGTTACTGCTAGAGTGATGACGTACTTATGAATAGGACCACCGCTGGAATTTTATTATCGAATGTGTATTTTTAAACTAATTTTTTTAATATGCAACTTTTATGCAATTCCAAATTGTACAAGATGACCTTTATATCTATTGTACATACATACATATGAATGTATTCTGAAGACTAAATACATTTGACTATAAAAATATCTTCAAGGTTAAAATTTTTATACAATCGCTCTTGAGCACGTGTAATAAGCATTAATTAGTAATTCGACTGATGAAATATATTTCGATTACTCTAAAGAAAAACAATTAGAAAGGGAAAGTATTGTATATGGCACAGCGTGTGAAGAAGAAAATGAAAATACCATATATGTAGATACTATTTTCTTTTATTTGCAGCTTTCTTGGTTTCTGTAAAATCAATTTGTTTTTACTCTGGAGCAAACTCAGCTCTTCAAAACTATACGTACTTAAATAACAACAATATTTTATTATATTTCATAAACTAATACAACTGTAACTATTTAATTAATTTAACTTTTTATTAATAATAAGACAATTCAAAAACACTTCGTATAATGGACACTTTTACACATTTCTAACAATTAAATTACTATGTTCTTAATTTTCATGGCCTTGTAAATAATTAACAATCAATGGTCAAGCCTAATTCGTTTATTGTATTAACAAAAAAAAACGAATTTCCAATTTTATTGTTTCTCTTTTTTATTCTAAAATTTAATGAAACTTGCAATGGATAATATCGGATGTTCAGATTGTCCGAATTACGCAAAAATGGGTATTAATGTTTTAATTAAGCGAGACGCGTCTAGTTCCTATTTCATAACGTAATTTATTTAAAATAAAACGTCAAATTAAAGCAGTTATGTATGCATAATAAACGCGTTGCAATGTGGTTCAAATCTTTTATTATATTTCTGGAAATGCCAAACAATATATTAGGTTACTTCACGTGCTAGAAAGTGCCACAATAAATTATAAAGATTTAAATAAAAATGTTATATTATATAATACATATGCAAGAAATCAATTATACTTTAACATATGTATCTAGATAATATTTGATTTCTTAGACCAAGTAGTTAGTAAAAAAGGGATATGTAAATTAATTATGAAGTAATGTTAACGGGGTTTTATAACAACAAAATGGTTTTAATTATACTCTAAATAATATACAGAAGGTGTATCCTTAAAATTATCGCAGGTTTAATATTAATAAAGTCGAAAAAACTCAGTAACAACAAACACTGCTCTTGGCTAGATACATACGAGGATAGTTTGACAAGTAGTGAGAATGACACATAGGTGGCGCTCTAATTGGTAAAACAAATGCACTGTAATTTAGGTTGCCTATTTATATGTTTACATTCCGATATTTAGATAAATCGGTTGATTAGTTTATTTTTGACAGCTAATTGAAAAAGAAGCAACACGTCGTTTTGTTAAAATGGTAAAAGCAGAGTATCGTGCGGTGATTAAATACTTCGTAATTATGGGTATGAAAGCTACTGAAATAAAAGATGAGTTACGGGATACATTAGGTGAATATGCTCCATCATCCGCCACAATAAGTAGATGGGTAAATGAATTTAAACGTGCTAGAACAAGTTGTGTTGATAAAGCGCGCTCTGGAGCACCCAAAATCGTGACTTCTAAGGAAATGATTATAAAAATCCATAATATTATTACGCAAAATCGACGACTCAAAGTCAGAGAGATAGCAGACATGGTAAACATTTGAACAGAACGCGTACACCACATTTTAGCGAAAGAATTGGGCCTTTCCAAGCTTTTGGCAAGATGGGTGCCGCGATTGCTTACGACTGATCAAAAGTTTACTCGTTTGCGCATTTCCAATGAGTGTTTGGACCTCTATAAGCGGAATCCGGTTGATTTTTGTAGGCGATTTGTTACTTGCGATGAAACTTGGATACACTACAGTACACCCGAAACTAAACAACAGTCGAAACAATGGCTAGAACGTGGTTCTGCACCTCCGAAGAAAGCGAAAACCACGTTATCGGCAAACAAGATGATGGCATCAATTTTTTGGGATTCAAAGACATTTTGCTCATTGATTACCTTCAGAAAGGTGTCACAATAAACGGACAATATTATGCAGAACTTCTACCAAAATTAAATGTTGAGATTCGTGCTAAACGGCCAGGAATGGCAAAGAAAAAGATTATGTTTCACCAAGACAACGCTCCCTCGCATACCAGCACAGTTGCGATGTCCAAAATCCACGAGTTGCATTTCCAATTAGTACAGCATGCGCCTTATTCGCCGGATCTAGCCCCTTCCGACTTCCACCTTTTTCCAAAATTGAAAACGGCACTAGGTGGAAAGAAATTTTCTTCTAGCGACGAGCTTATCATCTTCGTAAATGAGTATTTTGCAATCCTTCCGGAATCGCATTTTAGAGATGGCATCAGGGCATTCGAGCACCGTTGGAATATATGTATTGCTCTTTTAGGAGAATATATTGAAAAATAAAAATTATTTTGTATTTAAAAAATTCGGTTTGCTTTTCCATTCTCACTACTTGTCAAATTACCCTCGTAGTTGGAGATCAGAGTATCAACTAATATTTATTTTCATTACAATTGACATTTATTAATGTACATACACTCAAAAAATGTTCATATTGGCTTGAAGTCAATAGCTTTTTCACATTTGTTAATAGGAAGCAATTAAGTAATGGGACGGTAATTACTTTGTTTTGAAAGGTTTAAGAGTAATTGAATAAACCCAAATATGAAATCAACTCTTGACAAATATGAAATCAACTCTTGACAAATATGAAACCAACTTTTAACAGTGATGTTTCTTCATTTTCAACAATAAAAAAAGTGGATTGTAAAATTTAAATGTGATTGTATATCGATTTAAGCCGGTGGACGTCTAAAAATTAACTAGCTACTTACCGAAATCAACAAGATATAATTTTTTGAGGTTATTATAGAAAACATTATTAGCAATATTTGTCTCAATGTAATGAAAGAATATATAAATGCTATACGGGCTGATGACACACTAGTAAGTTATTGGTCATTATGTTGGGTTCTCGGGAACGAATGCTATAATTGGTGAATGGAATGATTTTTCAAAGTTTCCCATCTCGTTTAAGATGAGTGCCAGTCAAACATTTTTAGTTGCACTACGAGCGTGAGAGTAATACGTAGGTGGATTAGTAATTAGTACGCCTGTGTACTAATTAATGTGTTTTTCAGTTTGGCACTCCTTCAAAGAATAGCTGTTAAAATGAGCGTTTATTTCCACCGTACTCGTAAGAATAACTATTTAAATAGAAAATGAATTGTTTTTAGTTCGTTATGAAACATGGAAACGTGGAGTACGGATCTGTGATTCCGTTCGTATATTTAAAGAGGATAACAAACAATGGAATCAAAGCTAAGCTAGAGTCTGCTTATCAGGATAAATCTCCACCAATTGCAGACATGAAACGATGGAAATTTGAGTTTCAACATGGCCAGTAGTACATTTATTGAATATCGTAGTAGATACCCAAAAGACGTATTTACTCCAGAAATTATTAAAGTACATGATATGGTGCTAAATAACCGTCGAATAAAATTTCACCAAGTAGCAGAGGTTCTAAACATTTGCACGTGCATCCGAAATGAAGCAGCAATTAAAACAAGTACTCCAAAATCGACAAAGACCATACACTCAGCTGGAAGGTTATAGTTTCTGTTTTTTTTTTTTTGGACTGCGATTGTATTTTTCTTATCGATTATCTTCTAGAAGGTAAAGCAATAATAGTCAAATATTATGCATCCCTTTTAGATCAACTGCAGGATGCAATAAAACCCTTTGGGTTGTATTGCTTCAACACACATGAAGAATTAACGACTGTTTTTTCTTCAAAATGATACACTGCTTCAATGACAAAAATTCATGTAGTTTATAATTTTTTGCCATTGAACTGCTTTATCATCTAGATCATTCGCCTGATTTGGCTTCCCATGTCTCAATCTAGCTTGATGGAAAGAGATTTGGGTAGGAGATATTTACTGAACGTTTTTTTCGAATAGCTTATTTGTCTGAAAGAATCAAAAGACTTGTATATTGGCGGACTAAATATAATAAGTTGCATGAAGAGGTTAAAAAATAAAATAATTTTTTGCCAAAACGTTTGCGCTTTCTTGTCCAGATTGACCAATTATTGATCTGCTCTCATAATGACTTATGACTTGCAAATACTCCCAATAATTGACTTTAGTCTGTTGATGTGTGAAGGCATGTTATTATTATTATTGTTTAATGGATTACCATCATCATTAATAGAGTAAAGTTAATTTTTGAAGTCGACAAAATCCAAACAACCTAAGTAATTTCAAAATCCATGCATCGCTATATTTGTATTAAAATTTACTTTTAATTTAAATTGACTTTTAAAACCTGTACATGAAGTGTGCGCTTTAACATTTTTTATAAGGCATCCTTAATAATGAGAATAAATAAGTAACCAGCGTGTATGAATATATGAAAACATTCTTCACTTGAGACAAAGATTAGCATGACGTCTCATTTTTTCTCGACTCACTTCAGTTTCAGTGCGAGTCGAGTAATAATTTCAGAGACCTGATTCCAGTTCGGAAGTCGAGAAAAAGCTAAGAACAACGACTATGTAAGTTTACAAGCCTCATAACGACTCCCCTAAATTCATGCACGCATTTATTTTAAAAAGTTTATCGATTCACGGTAATTACCAAGTAAACACTAAATAAACACTAGTTTTGTTTTATAAATATTTGGTAATATACGTTTCTATAAATTCAGACATTAACTTCACCTAAGAACTGGAATGAAGTAAAATATTTTCAACTTGACCCAGGAAACCTGGCTTTATTTTCAAAATAAGTAAATATTTTCTTAAACAATCTCCTTCCAAATCTTCACATCTTAAAGTAGACATCATTTTAAAATATTGAATATAATTCGAGTCAAATCTCTGTCAATGCAACCATTTTTTTTTAATTGAAGGATAAGAAGTAACCACTAGGGACTAAGTCAATGGCATAAGGTACGCACGGGAGCAATTCGAAACATAGGTAAGATATTTTTGCTTGTGAAAATGCTAGTGTATTGTTACAATGAAACAGCATATTTTCTTTGGTAAATGTGGTCTCTTACATTTGATTTGAATTTCCAAGTTGGTTAGTAATATTGCATACCATTCTCTTGTCATATCGAGACAGTCGATGAATACTACACGACCTGGATTCCAAAATGGGTTAGCAATTGTTTTTTCAATCGATGGAATGGTTTTCGCCCTTCTAGGCGTACTTCAACTAACTTCTGTCCATTCTCTAGACAGTTGTTGTATCTGTAATGTATTATGATGGACCTGAGTCTTATCAAGAGCTGTGAATCAGCGAAAAAATTTAGAAGAAACAAGCAAAAAGAATTGCTTTTGAAATTTTCAATATTCAAGAGTCTTGTTCGATTCTTAGCAATTGCTCTCCTCATCTGATTAAAAAGTGTTTCATGTGTAAATCTATTTGGGACCTTTACGCTGTCCATTATTTTCCACATCTTGATAAGGCGATCAATAAGCACTGCATTATGAACTTTTCCAATTATACCATTCACTCCACTTACCATGTAGACCAAATATACAACTACATTTAAATTCTATTAGCCAACTTTATGTTGTTAAAAACGAAGGAGTATTATTGCTAAGAGTTGATTTTTATGAAAAACTTTTACATCATTTGGTGCTGAATCTTTCAAAACAATGTATTTAAATACTACCTGAGACTCAAAAATTTTCCTTCGAACATAGATGAAAACTTCTTAAACGTATATTAATGATGCATAGTTGACAGATTGTAATTTCATAAAATGAACTCTATTTGAAACATGAAATAAAGTCATTAATGACGTTAAAAATATTTCACTCCACTATAAGTATTGCATCAACATCCCACATTTTTATTTATATAATTGTTAATATTCTACAACATCTACAATTGTTTGTATACTAACACTTGAAGCAAAAAAATAGAGGCTCTAGCTTTTAATCTTTCGAAGAAAAAAATAAATCATGAATATTGGCTTTTTACTAATAAAACAAAATCAACTAAAATCTGACGGTGTATAACAAAATAAACTTATACAATTTGCTAAATTAATGAACGACTTATAAGCTACATTTTATTTACATAGAACAAGTAATATTAATATATCTTTGAGCATTTTTATAAAAAATGTTCGTATACCTCTTGAATTTTGAATATCTTCTAATGGACGTAAATGTGCTATAATAAAGCAAGAACAAGTAAATATAAATATATCTTTGACAATTTTTGTCTACCGAAGCAAGTAATTTGAACGATAAATTAGGCGAGGAACCTCTACGTAAGATTAATAAAAAGTGTTCGTATACCTCTTGAATTTTGAATTTCTTATAATGGACGTAAATATGCTATAATAAAGCATATTTACGTCTATTTAACAACGTTAAAAATATCTAATAACAATATGAAAATTATTATTTACAGCTATAAAATAATTTACTAAATATTCTAACATCGAGTGTCAAAAAAGTTTTCGTATACTTATAAGTTACATTTTATTTACATAGAACAAGTAAATATAAATATATCTTTGAGCATTTTTATCTACCGAAGCAAGTAATTTGAACGATAAATTAAGCGAGGAACCTCTACGAAAGATTAATAGAAAGTGTTCGTATATCTCTTGAATTTTGAATATCTTATAATGGACATAAATATGCTATAATAAAGCATATTTCCGTGCATTTAACAACGTTAACATTATTATTTGCAGCTATAAAATAATTTGCTAAACATCGACTGTTACAAAATTTTTCGTATAGTTCATTTTATATTTATCTATTATAAGATATAAAATTAGAACAAATTCGGTAAATCCTCTCCATACTATTATGTATTTGAGAAAAGTAAGCATGTGATGCTTTTAGAAAGAATTGTAAAAGTAAACACGTATCTGGTAAAACGCGTGAGTTATCAACACTACACAAATAAAATTCTATATTCAAAATATAAAATTCGTTCAAAGAATCTAAATGAGCGTGATCAGAAAACTGTTATAAGAACGACATAAAATTTATGGATAAGTGCCCTGAGGATAGAAGAAAATAAACAGAATTTGAAAAAGAATTGGTTATAGCGGAAGAGTATCACGTAAAAGACCTTTCATTAAGCGTCGTTAGAAGTTACCTACTGTATAACATAAAGCATATATGAAAGTACTAACATCGCTAATGTACGGTTTTTACATTATATTACGTTATTTCCAGCTTTTCTTCAAAATTTCTTAATGTACTTTCTTTCTAGTATAAAATTCCGTCTGCACAACTAACCATGAATTTTAACTCATTGCACTTGTAATAGTTCTCTGATCATTAATTTTGAATATTTGAACGCCTACTTCTCGGTGTAAATTCAATAGTTCAGGATATGTTGAAGAGTTTTTTTCAATCTGCACTGCAGAACACCTGTTCGATAAATTTGTTTATTTGGCCTAAGGCTTTTGTTTCTTTATGTAGTGTTGTTAACTCGCGTATATTACCAAACAACTGTTTATTTTTGCAATTCATGTTTGTGAATGCATCGATTGCTTATTTTTTACAAACAAGTGATATTATGAGAGGATTTACCGAATTCATTCTAAATTTATGGCTTACAATAGAGGAATATCTTATAAAAATGACGTATATGAAAATTTTTATCATTCGATGTTAGAATATTTAGCAAATACTGTTGTAATTGTAAATAATAATGGTTTTCATATTGTTATTAGAGATTAGACTCTTTCAACGTTGTTAATTGGAAGTAAATATGCTTTATCATAGCCGGATGTTCATATGTGATAATATTCAATATTCCCGAGGTGTACGTACAATTTTGTGACTGATTGTATATACTCTTCAAAAAATGTATTAATCGTAGATTATAACTGGACGACTCTAAGAACATGGTGAACGAGTTACTATTTAAAATAAGAATTAAATACTATCCGACTTTTTATGGATTTTGTAAACCTGTGTATATTATAATTAGGATACAATAATAAATTTATTAGAAGCGGCATTGCGAATGATCGTATATATTAGTGAATACAGTTTTTTGAAATTTCAAATAATGTTTTTAATGGAATTCTTTTTGTTATTCCTAGATGTATTATGAATATTATAAAAGGTATTTTTTTCTATGTGCACGTTTTTAAAAAAAAATTAAATTTTTTTTTAGATATCAAAAAACTACACTCAAATGAAGCTTCAAATACAAATTGCAATTTTAACGTAAAATATAACTAATTGTGAAGACTATATTCATGTAATTATAACATACTTTTAGTAATAACAAATTTAATGTTTACGCAACTAAAATATACACTCTTTGACGTTACTAATAATATACTTGATATTTAAATTTTCGAAAATGAATTTTTCATGTTGCAAACCATTTAGTTTATTTATTATACGTGTGAAAAATAAAGGTACTGCATAATTTAAATATATAAAATTCCATTCAGATTGTATAAAAGTTAATACAGGTTTAAAATCAAGGTCTTTCAATAAATTTAAAAGAAAATAACAAAATCGTTGTATATTAAATATGAAATGGACGCTTTAGTACGTCCATGAACGATAGTTAAACATATCGGCATCATCAATTACCGTCTAGAACTTTGTCATTTTTCAACCGTTATTAAGACAATATTAAAAAATTTTGTATTTGCCATAAATATTTGTATATTGCAACTTTATAACAAAAAACCTTTTAAAAACCATTAAGAAATATAAGAAGGAATCTAAATCTTTCTAAATATAGTAAATATTATTATAAGGATTGCAAACGTGAGCAGTAGCATTATACGACTTTGTAAAATTATGTAGTAACATGGCAATATATTAGACTAAAAAACGTGATGTACTATACATTGTTCACTAGTTATATTTATGATAATGTATTACCACACTATATGCTAATAAAGTGCGAAGGTTTTATGCATATTAAATTTGATTTTATTCAAAATTAATTTTTTAAAACAAAGGTTAATATATGTTGAACCAACGAATACTCACGATACCTCATTTTTAATTAATCGCTCTAGTTATTGGTATGTAATAGGTTACGATAGTGCACATTATCTGTCCGATGTAAATTTTTATACGTTCGCTACAATTTTAAACATTTTCGAATTTTGTTCCGTCTTTTGCTTATTTTTGTATTTCCTAAAAGGTTTTTAGAAGCTATTACTTAATAAATATAAATAATATATTTTATTTTTAATAAATTATGTTGACATTTAGCGATAGTGTAAATACATTATCTAACATTTTATTAGGTGATATGGTAAAAACAAAAGCCCAATTTTTAAAATTTTGCCGTTTATAAACATTCATAAAGTCCAATTTTTAAAATTTTAAAGATTTTGTTAACGTTTGCAAACATTCACTTATCTATTATAATAAATACATTTTCCAGTATTAATCGATTACTTATACTCAACACTATATAAGAATTTCTACTTACAGCATTGCACTAAAAACGAAAGGATCGCGGCACAAAGTAAAACAGTCTTTTCCGTCATGTTGATCACAGTCTTATTGTACGCGTATTATATGTGCATACAGGTAAATGTATGTGAATGTTAATGTGGCATGTGTAATCGCTTAACGTTCGCAATTAACTCACATGGATATCTCTCCAACTATTTATATATACATATTCGTATCATATCATACATGAAGCCCTGCTTATTAGATGGTACGTAAAAAATATTTAGCAGTGACGGGGATACAGAAGAACCTTGCCATTCATGATTCTTTGATTCTACCTTACGCCTTTAGGACGAATAACAAAACCGCTAATAAAATTAGTACCGGTTGATTCATTTTATTTTCGTTTCTCCGAAATAATAGATCGTTATCTTAGACAATTTGAAACGGTATTTAACAATTACTATTTAATTGTATAATAAACGAATGACTTTAAATCCTCTAATTTAATAATTAATCGATTATTTTTCGTTAATTTTGTAAATGAAGTATAGCAAATTAATTCAGTTATTATTTAGTTTTTGATCAATTTATTTTGGTATTATTAATACGATATGCATCCAAGTATTATTATTTTCATAGCGATCCTATCGTTTCTCTAAAACAGGTATGGGCAACCTTTGACATGTTGTGGGCCAAACTTTAATGTGCAAATACGTTTGGGGGGCGCGTTTAAAAGTAGTGCATTTTAAAGTAGTGTTTATAATTTTTAGCGATAGATATCAGACTTGATGGTTTTTCAAAATGTCTCGCGGGCCGGATCAAATCTTACAGCGGGCCGGTTGTTGCCCACATATGCTCTAAAATGTAGTAGACGAAACCGCAATAATAACCTAAAAGTCGGCCCACATCATACTTTTTAATTTCTATTTAATTAAATTATATATAAATTGATATATTGAATACAGTTTTAGCAAGATAATTAGTACAATATCAAGGCAAATATCGTTATCGACAATGTATTCAACGTTGCCAATCCAGGTAAATATTAATTACGTTACTCAATAACATTTTCCGTTAAATTCCATAAAATTGATTTAGAAGCGTTTATGATATTAAGATATAGGTCGAACCAGACATTATTCACATCTAACGTCAGAGAAATAGTGTACAAGGAAAAACTAATATACCGGGTTTTTCAATAAAGACGTAAAAATTATGTATTTAAATAAAACAGAATAATTGAGATATTGGGCTGAAATTTATTCCAGGTGCAGCACAATTCATACGACCACCGCGAGCACGTTTGCAGCAATCGATTTTTTGGAACTAATTTTCCACCACTATTTCACACATATCGGCCGAAACATTGGCAATTTCGCGTTCGATATTGTTCCTGATTCCTCTAACGTTGTTGGCTTGTTCGCATAAACCAACTACTACATAACCCCATAAAAAGAAATCCAACGGGGTTAAATCACATGAGCGACTGAACTATTTCTCGAGATTTATACGGTTATCGAACTTCCCCGTTAATAGATCAATTGTTCGACCAGCCGTGTAGCGTGTACATCTTGCTGTAACCATATATCACTGATGTCAAATCCATCCAGTTCTGACGAAAAATATTCTTCAAAAGAAATATGGTCCAATCACACTTCCGGCATGAAATCCCCACCACACGGTCACTTTTTGTGGTTGTAATGGAGTCTCTTGAAGCACATATGAGTTTGTTGCTATCCAATAAAGCATATTTTGCTTATCGACAAAGCCATTAACCCAAAAATGAGCTTCGTCGCTGACGATGATTTTTCGATGAAATTCAGGATTTTCTTTAAATTTTAGCAGGGCCCAGTCGGAGATGTTTCGGCGCTTGAAATGATCAAGCGGCTTCAGTTCTTGAGTTGATTTGATCTTGAAAGGGTGTAAGCCAAAATATTTACGCAAATTTCGCCACAATGTGGTTTGAGTGATTCCCAATTCCCAAGGACAGCGTGGAATCGACTAATTTGTCTCATTTAGAACTGAAGCACTTATGGCTGGGATATTTTCTTGTCACACGAACATCCAATAGTGAATATTTTGACTCGAATTTATCCACTATAACAAACACAGCCTGTCTAATGGGACGATTATTACGACGGCAAATTGGAGCAAGCACTCTTAAAGTTGCGACTACCAACTCAGAATTACTGTAGTAACTTTTAATGATTTCCAAACGTTGCTTGTTCGTAAACTTCATCAGGATAAAAATGTTAACCTGAAATGACGTTCAGACGTTGACAGATCATGAAAACCGTTCAAGCGCGTTCGTATTAAAAGACAAAGTTGTTATGTCCCTATTGGTAAACCTGATACTTTTGGACAATCTCAAAAATTGCCCGCTGAGTATATTATTATTAAGATATATCTACAACTAAATAATACTTGTGTATTTAGTGTTCAGAGCTGTACATAAATGTATTTCTACAAAGGATACTAGGAAAGTTTTGCAATATGACGCAACAATGAATCGTAGGAAGCTGTTTGTTGCTGCATGTTGAGACATGTTCATACGTGCATAGTAGCCGCCGCGCCATCTCGGCCACGAACGTCAGTTACGGAGGAAAACGTTACTACTGTGAGAAAAATGCTCGGCGAGGATAGGCGAGTGACCTACTAGCAGATAGAGGGTACTTCAGGCATAAATGCACCAGCAATTTGTTCAATTCTGCATGGTTATTTGCACGTGAAGAAACTTTGTTCCCTCTGGATACCGCATCGACTGACTGAAGAGCAGATGACACGACGTGTAACTTGTTGCCGGGAAATGCTAAAAAAGTTTAATAAGGGACAATCTCGGTATGTGAATGACATCGTAACAAATGCCGAGACTTGGCTGTACTATTACGATGTGCCCACCAAAGCTCAAATCAAAGTTTGGGTCTTTGATGATGAGATCACACGCCTAGTTGTCAGAAAATCCCGATCTGTAAAGAAGAAAATGATAGCTATATTTTTCAAATCGAGTGGAATTGTGGACACGTCGTTTTGGACATACAGAAGACACTCACAGCTAAGTGGTATACTGAACAGTGCCTGCCTAAAGCCATTGTCTCTATGAAGAACCTGCGACCAAAGTCAATAATAGACACCTAGTTCCTCCATCACGATAATTCTCCAGCTCACCGCGCCAAAGCCTGCGTCGAATATTTGGCCACGACAGGATTGAAACTTCTCGAGCACCTTCCCTGCAGTCCAGATCTTGCTCCCTGCGATTTTGCACTGTTCCCGCAAGTGAAAATGAAGCTGAAACGGAGGCGGTTTTCCAGTGAAGAGGACCTTCTGCGAGCTTGGGACAACGAATGTGCTTTACTCCCTAGTGAAACTTGGCAGGACTGGTTTATAGATTGGTTTCCGAGGATGGAGAGGTGTATTGAGTGTAGAGGAAATTACTTTGAAAAAATTAAATAAACAAAGCTGTATTGTAAAACTTTCCTAGTACCCTTTGTACATCATTGTGTGTATTTTTTATTTAATTTTGAAGACATGTACTTTCCCGTAAGCATGAAAACTAAATGGAATTTATAAAAATGATGAACCAACTCCCCTTAATAGTTGCCGATCGTAAACGAAATTATTTAAGACTGCTATTTTAAAACTTGACCTTTTTAACACATAAATTAATAAAAAAAAAGTCTCTACCAATATGGGACGTTCAATAAGTCACTGTAATATTAATTTTGTAAAAACTCGAGATTTGCTTATCATATAACTAGTTTTACTCCAGCAATTTAAAAATAACATCAAGAATTCCGCAATACTCCAATTTGAGGCTATTGAATAAATAAATACAAAAGGTACAACAATTTCACTATGATGTGATTCAAGAACAAATTCTACCTTCTTATGCAGTCAAAAATAAAGATTGAAGCTGAAGGATAAATAGTATATATTTTTCTTACTGTTATATCTATATATTATGTAAATATACATATATTCTATATATATATATATATATATATATATATACAATATATTTATAGGAACATACATTACGTAGATTAGTTGTAATAGTGCTTCTCCGCTTCTTTCTATTTTTTGCTCTCTTCTGCTTGTGTCGAACTGAATTCATTTCTTTAATATATACTAACTAGTCCCTAGTTCCACTTCTTTCAATTGTGGTGAGCTTGATGACGAAATGCGAAAATAGATCTGCTTATATCTTTGCCTCATCAGTTTCGAATCAAACCATAATTCCACCCTATTGATTACGGTTTGTCCGAAAAAATAATACCTGTGCTTTCATACTTTACTTGCAATGAAGATGAAGTTCCTTGTGAATATTTAATTGGACAACTAAAAATTTTGTACGATATTGCAAATGGAACCTGATCAATAATAAACGTTAGAATGATAAGGCATTGTAAGCTCCACAAACATATGAGTAATATGAACTTGACAGAAGAAACCAATTACAGAATCTACTAAACAGAAGAGGAAATCGCGATCTATAAACTGTCATTGTAAGAGCTTACCAAAGTTATGTAGAAGACTCAGTACTAAATTAAATGAATTTGATAAAAATATTTGTGAATTTAAGACAATATAATGTAATTGGGAAAGTTGTCTTCCTGTCTCTACTACTACCTTTGAATTATTGCCTTCGAGTTTGTAGCTGATAGATTGCGTGGGGGCAGAAATATTGTTGGCGCTACAAATAATATTTAAATATATTACTTTGGATTTCTCTTATATTATGGATGATCTCTAATGGATGTTACTTGCCAGTGCATTAAACAATTAAACGAATTAAAGTTTTATATATGTATATATAGATATACTATCTTGAGAATAATAAATGACGAATGCATTCTACTATTCGCCCGGCTACGCTTCTAATAAAATGAACTCCTGTGAAAGCATTCCATTTGTAGGCCATCATGTAGCCGTTGTGAGTAGAAAGAATACCAACCCTTCGATCTATCATACCCAGACATTTACTATGAGCGATCGATCTGGCTACCATGCAGTTTAATTGAGAATATTGACGTTGGCCTCTTGCTGAACTCATAATATAAGAGCAGCAATAAGAGAACGAACATTGCCCTACCAGCACGTGGGATTACTTGGCTCTTAGACATATGGTAAAGTAAATAGTTTCGGAAATTAGTAGAAGTTCCTCTGAGCATTAAAGCGTAATTACTGAATCTGCGAAGCACAAATGGTCGTACAATTAGAGTTCTTAAGTTAAAGCAATCATTTAAGCATACAGGTCAAGGTATTATCGCAAAATTCGCCACAAATTGATATTGAAAATGCCGATGAAGAATTATCACAATTGGATATTCACGGATATTCGTTTCGCTTCTTGCACTTCTCGTTCTCACTGACTCAGGAAAGGTATGAAGTAAAAATTTGAGTCAATACGAATCTAATTTTTGCACAAGACGTTTAATTGTGCTTCAACTTGGATGATTGTAATAACTTAAAATTGGAATTAATGCAAGTAAAGTACTTGCTGAACGAGAATTTTGATAAAATGAATAATTTATAAACGTTGTCGAAATACGTATCAATCCATAATGAAATGAGCGGAGAGTACAAGTGTCAAAAGTGCAAACTGAGCAGGTTTGCCACCTGAAGTAAATCTCAAATACAAATACGTCTTCTCAAATGGAAAATCCAACCAATATATGCAAATATTTTGCTTTAACTCTTTTTAAATTTGCTATTTTATTAACATACAGCAGCATGTCATAATAAGAATATGTCTCATAATTCTATTTTTCCTAGATAATATATTAATATAACCATTATACAAATTTCTTACTGACAAAATTAATTATGATGTGCTCTAATTTTAAAATATTATACAGCATGTTTCAAAAAGAATATACGTATTCCAAAGTATTATTTTGTCCAAACTATCGATCGCTGCGCCTCGGCTCGGCCTTTGGAGAAACGAATACATAGTCTAGTTTATTTAATAGCCGCTAGATGTCAGTTGTCTTCTGTTTTTCTTAGTAACCGTCATATGTTTAAAATAACTACTACGCAGCAGAAATCATTTTGTATTCTCGAGTTTGTGAAGTGCTATTCCGTGATTATAGTGCAAAGACGTTCCAGATTGAGCTACCAAATTGATCCTCCGAATAGCTGGAACATCCACAGATGGTATTGGCAGTTTGTAGATACAGGATGTGTATGTAAAGGAAAGAATCCTGGCCGCCCTCATGTTTCTGAAGAAAATGTTGTACGAATTCAAACTGCTTTCCAACGTAATCCTTCAAAATCAACTCGTCGTGCCAGTCGGGAGTTACAACTAGCTACAACAATAATTTGGCCTGTTTTGAGACATCGGTTGGTTATAAAGCAGTAAAGTTACAGTTGTTATAAGCTCTGCGTCCTGATGACAAACGGAAACGTGTAGCATTTTGTAACGAGATTCATGACGTTATTGACAATGATAACACTTTCGCACAACGCATCGTGTTCAGTAATGAAACGACTTTCCATGTTAGTAGTCTGGTAAACAAACACAATGTTCGAATTTGGGGTCTACAAAACTCACATACAGCCACTGAACATGTACGAGATTCGCCTAAAGTCAATGTGTTTTGTGCGATATCCCGATCATCTGTTTACGGCCCATTCTTCTTTGATGGAAACACGGTTAATGGTCAGCAGTATCTCTCTATGTTACAAAATTGGTTGTTTCCGAGGCTGCACGAAGACAACTTCAAGACGGGGCACCCCCTCACAGGAGTCGCCAAATGCGTGAATATCTGAATGAAACTCTACCGAACCGTTGGATTAGTCGTCAAGAAGCTGGCGACTTAGCATGTCTTAGCTGGGCTTTACGGTCACCGGATTTGACACCCTGTTATTTCTTCCTGTGGGGTTTCGTTAAAGACAATGTTTATGTACCACCACTCCTACAGAATCTGGAATAGTTGAAGAACGGGATCCGTGCTGCCATAACATCAGTGACGAAGGACATGCTTGCCCGAGTATGGGAGGAATTTGAGTATCGATGTGATATTGTTCGTGTCTCTGATGGCATACATATTGAACACCTGTAATCTGAACGTGAGAGATTTGTATATATGTGTGTAAAGTTTCATATTCGTATGTCTTAAGGTTTAATAAATATATGCATTGCAAATACGTATATTCTTTTTGAAACAGCCTGTATTGGTTTATGATTTATGGTAAATTATTTAAATGAATTTTAAACAATAAAAATTGATTAGATCACAAAACTTCTTAGTACATAAATTTGATTATATAAGATGTTTAATCGCCTATTATTTCCAGTTTTTTGTAAAAGGAAACTTGTTAATTTGTGTCCTATAAATGAGGTTAAAATATGAGCGACACTACTACGAAACCTCCTTACTGTTTCTTTTGCAGTTCAAATCTATAAATGCCTCATTTTGTCTACCACACCTATTGTCTTATTTTGTAGTTAAATGATATGGAATACATTAATAATATTAAAAGCATTCCAGTTTCTTAAATACTGTGATAAGAATATGTAATGCATTAAAGGCACGTGTTTATATGCATTATTGATGGCTTTACGAGAGCCTCTAAGAGCTTTTCAGAACTTTCTAGTTTGATGCAACAGACCCTGTATGTGCAACAAATAAATTGAACTTGTTGACTCATTTTTTTATTCCTTCCAAGTAAGATAAATACAACGTGATCTACAAAACAAATATATGTAGATTATAGTCTGAATGAACAAGTATAGTATTTTTGGTGTGGTACAATGACATACATATAATATTTTTATTTATAAATATTTAAATGGACAATAGAATAAAAGTTCTAACCACAATAGTCATTGATTGAAAGTTCATTCAGTCTCTTAATGAAATTATTATTTTAAAACGGTCAAGGACATGTCCATGCTATTTATAAAAGTGTGTTCATTTTATGTTATTGCACATATAATTTATTGAATAAAAAATATACTTTTCTGAGAAAAATTTATTTAGTTTTCTTATCTAAAGAGTAATGATGATGTGCCGTCCATCCTATAATCTTCAACTCAGAAAGGGCATTTTAATTAGTCATAGTGAAAAAAAATAACACGACTCTTGACATAAATTCTAGTATTTATTTTAATACATTCTTAGCTATAATTAAACTGCTGTTTATTATCCTTTTTTGTTTTTAAAAATAAATATACTTATTAGGCTAAAATTACTCTACTTATAAACTTAAAAACCAAATTATTACTAATCTAAACCACAATAAGTTCTGCTATATAACTTCAAATCATCCTCGAAACATAACAAACAGAAATTGAAAAATTGTTCATTCACCATATGGTACAAAAACCTCATATATTTTCGGATAACTGTATTTTTTATAGGACATTTATGGAATTTTAAATGAATTTTTCACAGTAAATCTACATCATTATAAAGTTTCTGCAGCCCATACACGACTACTCGTTTATTACGTAAATACCAGGTGTACCGGAGAGTCATTATCGGTTTTCCTAACAGACGTCGCTAGGCTTAGGATACAATGTTATGATTTGACACATATGTCATTTTATCTACTAACATCAGCCTTCAAAGCCATTCATGTTATATTTTGCGAAAGTAATACTGTCATAGATTTATACCTCTTTAAAAATGTCGAGTTTCGTGCCTAAAAAGTACACTTGCGGCACGCATTACTTGTCTCATTTAATCAAAAAAAAAAGATCGCTGAAAGTCATCATTTACTAGTAGAAACTTACGGTGAGCATGCTCCAACCATTAAAACATATGAGGTGTGGTGTCGACAATTCAAAAGTGGTAATTTCGATGTGCAAGGCAAATAACGTTCTGGTAGACCGAAAAACTTTGAAGATGCGAAACTGCAGGAGTTATTGGATGAAGACCCAACCCAAACTCAAAAACAGAAGCCTTAAATATGATCCAAGAAACGATTAGCGACCGATTACGAGCAATGGGAATAATCCAAAAGTTGGAAAAATGGGTGACACATCAATTGAATGACAAACAAACAGAAAATCGAAAAATCGTCTGTGAAATGCTACATCAAAGGTATGATCGGAAGTCATTTCTGCATCGAAGAGTGACGGGCGAAGACAAATGGATTTATTTCGAAAACCTTAAGCGCAAAAAATCATGGTTATCACCTTGCAAAGCCGGCCCATCGACTCCAAGGCCAAATCGTTTTGGTCACAAGACAATGCTTTGTTTTTGGTGGATCCAGAGTGACGTGGTGTATTACGAGCTGTCGACACCTGGTGAAACAGTTAATACTGATCGCTACCGACAACAAATTATCAATTTGAACCATGCATTAATAGTAAAACGTACAGAATGCGTCCGAAAACACGGTAAAGTGGTTTTACATCACGATAACGCGCGGTCTCATGCAGCAAAACCTATCAAGGAAACGTTGAAAACACGTGGATGGGACATAAATAATCGCATCCATCATGCTCTTCAAACCTTTTCCCGTCCGACTATCACATTTTCGAATCAGTGGGGCACGAGTTTGCAGAGCAGCACTTCGCCAATTTCGAAGAAGTTAGAAAATGGCAAGATGAATGGTTTTGCTCAAAGGACAAACAGCTTTTTCGGGATGACATCCATAAATTGCCAGAAAAATGGGCAAGATGTGTAGAATCAAATGGCCAATACTTTGAAGAAGAAATTTTTCCATTTTCTTGAAAATTATGTAGTTGTTTTACGAAAAAAACGATAATGACTTTCCGGTACACCTGGTACACACCGACGTCACTCCATTAACCATTTTTTCTATTTCCATATGTGAATCTCTCCCAATTTTACCTAAATGATCCACTGATTTCTTATAAAATTTACAATATTTTAAATCTGTTAAAAGTGCTAATCGAGATTCTACATCTTTTAAACGCCGCAATTCCAAGAAACCTTCATGCACTGAATATAAAAACTCTCCATTTTTTTCTATTTGTAAAATTCTAATCGCTCCATTATGTACTCGACATCTGAAAATTATAACTATTAATAACTGAAGATACTCCATTGCAACATTCGAAATATTCTTGCAACTCTTCTCTCTCTCTAATAAAAATGGATTCCTTCACTCAAAGTCAAAGTGTTGTGACAAACCAACACATCTACTTTGAATGACTTTTATTCAAAAAATACATTCTTTCTCCCACTAAAGGTAAATTCCATGATGGTTCACAAAAACCATTCATCTGATCGACTTGAGTAAAAAAAGTTTCTACACAAGAGCCTACTTTATAATCCTCAACTCCGTTTGTGAAATTACCTCTTCAATTTTTTGAGAACAATCACCTTTTTCTTATTAAGTATATAAAATATTCGTTAACAATTTTAGGTGGTGTAAAATAGCCTGGCAATAAAGACTAACTCAAGGTAAGCGCCAATTAGTTCGTGCAGAACTGGTTAAACGGACCGGAACATCTCGTTGTATTTCCATTGGTTAACGTTTCAACATTTGTTATTTCGCACCGGCCGAATTGATTTTTTGAAATGTCGGAATTTAAAGGTAGGAATATTTTTCCGTTCTGTCCAATGCGTGCCGATGATGTTATACGAATTGTAAATATTGCATTTTACATTGAAATCGAATATGTATGTTAAGTGTTTATCTACTTACGTTATTTTCCATTAAACTTAATAACTCCTCAAATTTTGCTTTTAACATCATTCTCAAGTAATTAAAATACTTTGTCATCCACTATTAAATCTTTATGTAAGGCGTGATATTCTCCAAACACAGCACGTTCCTTATTAATATTGTTCACACATATATTCCTGTTTCTATATTTGATTTTCCTCTTCTTCCTGATTTATTGTAGCTGCTATTAAAAATAATTCTTCCTCCGAATTATCCAGACTAATGTTTATCAGTTTAACGTAAATTGAGAAATAGCCACGCCATCTTCAATATATCAGTTCATGGCACATAGACCTGTCGCAACGCTTCTATAAAAAAATCCGCACAAATATATATAAATAGGAATCAAGTTTATAATCTAATAAATAAATAATGCATGAGGCATATAAATAATTACAAAACGAACCTTAAATAGTTTAGCAACCGAATTTGCTGGTTTTAACGTACTAAGCCATACAACTTGTCTATTTTAGCTTAATATAACTTAAAATTCCTGAATAAACATTAATTTCGCAAAACTAATCCATACCATAAAGAGACGAACACCATCTACTCGATATTGTTTTCTAAAATTGAAATTTTGTGTATTGAACTAACGTTAATGGCATGTAATACAGTTTTCCTGGTCCATGTTATACTTGATGAAATGTTTTCATTTAGAAAAATCTAGATATTTGAGTCATATAAACGGAACAATCAGTGTAATGATCTTTTAGTTCCCTTCAAACCATTCGTGTAAAAATAACATTGATAAATGTGTGCCTTTTAAACATTCACGTAAATAAGAACTACGACGAGTTCAATATTTATGTTTTATCTAAATTTTTCTTTTTTACATCATAGTAGTATAATGTCTTTTTAATGAAAGATGTTACTTTGGACAACTTTTGTTTACAACCAACTTAAATAAAAAGGTAATATCTATATGCTTACTTTTATGATATATTGTTTAATAATTTGCTAATTATAATTCCAAACATTTAAATGTAGTATCTAGAAACCTATCAATTTCTAAATTATACTTAACAATTGTTTATATTCCAAACCGGACTTATTGAAAAAATGACAAATTATCGTTTATACTTAAAATCGTGTCATCAGCTGAACATTATTACATAAGATAATCTTTGTCGCGAAACGATAATAGTTGTACAAAAACACAAACAATTATCTTTGTGTATATATAATTTATATATTTGTGACAGAAGAACGTATTGCGTGGGTGTATGATTAACTCATTCTGTTGCTTAGAAAAGGCGAGATGAAGGCGGCTTGAAACCGACAGATCCAGTGAGTGAAAACAAACGCCGTAAGACCATGAAAAAACATTAAAATCGGGTTTATCCTACGCTAAAACTTTCATGGAAAAATATACATAGGTGTGTGCCCGATGATCTAATACTAAAGGACAGACTAAAAGAATTAACGGAATGAAGTTAATTACAAAATATGTATCCACATTTTTTATGTGTCGAATATTGTTCAAATGTATTGAATGATTTTCTTAACAATAATTATTACGTATCATAATATAAATGCATATATATGTACGTATATTCCACACATAGGTCAAATACAGTGCTAGAAACGTACTTGCGTCATTGTTTCGTTCAAGAGTCTAGGTATAAGTAGATCCGTATATGTATATGTACTACGTAGTGATTCAGTTTTATGAAAAGCATTACAAAACGAATACTCTGGAACGGATATTCGTCTGGATTTGTATAATCAAGGTTGCTTTGAGTCATCGATAACAAAATTTTAACATTTAAAATACATTCGTGGAAGACAAAATCGCTCTTCACAATTTTAAATCGTCGTACCAATATATTAAGTGAAAACGTGTTATAATATAAGGTTTCTGGTTAACTCAAATAATATATGCAAATATGGTAATATTTTAAAATTATATATGCATAAAAACACGTAATATACCGCCAACACTACTTTAAAAATGTATGTACAACATAATTTGTTATTTTAAATTTATTAAATTAGCTTCCGCTTCTAAATAAGTATTTCTTACCAGTATCCTATAAAAAAATTTATTGAAATGCTGTACAATAATAAACCACGAATAAAAAATTGGAGTAATTTAATGGTATGGCGATAGATAGAGATATGTATACCGGTATCCTTTCTACTAGCATCGTCGCCGTCATGGTCTCAATTTAAATATTTTTTTCTATATCTTCATTCAATAATTATAGCATTATCAGGTTGATGCCTTGAAAAAAATTTGTTAAACGTATATTAAAAGTTATTTTAATGTCGTATTATTGTTTAATTGAAAAGCTTTTGAATTTGTGAATTTATGCAAAGATGGCTTTATTTATTAACAAAAAAATGAAATGTCAAGTAGAAAAAAACGAACATTTCCAGAAAATTCTTTTCAAATTCGACAGCATCGAAAGTTGCTAGAACCTTTTGTGTCGTTACGTAATTAGAGAGAGTACAGCACGAAAATGGTTTTCTCGATTTAAAGGGGACCCATTTTAATATAAATGCTTTTCAAAGTTCAGGAAGTCCATAGAACTTTAATTATTGTCTTAAGGTTTTAATTCATTATTATCTAAATCTGTCTGCTAGGGAATTTGCCATTGTAATGGATTGTATCCAATTGACCATAACAAAAAATTTATAAATTTTGAGGTCAATAAAATCATAGCTAAATGCATCGACCCGATACTTCCACCTGTGCTGTACTGCATTTTCTTTCGAAGTAATTTTCTACTAGAATCAGGTAATATACTATATACCGATTTAGAAAACTTTATTAACTAGCGTAATGCAAAATTAATTATATATACTCTGAAATATACATTGTTGCGTTAGCTAATATTCTCTCACTTCTTTTAATTGTTGTATTTGTTATTCCTTAATTTAAAGCAGTTTGCTTCACAATAAATAAGTGTAAGAATTATGCCCTATGTACAAAGCTGGAGTGAAATATTTTGGACCTGATAGATACATGACGGTAAGAGTATCAAATTGACTATAATGTATTACCATATAATCTACCAACTATTATCCATTAATGCACATTAAATATTTGTACATTTATTAAAATGGAAAAGAGTATGTAAACAAATACCTGTTTTAATTTAACACCAACTGAAACAAAAACTGAGATGGAATCAACTCTTGAAAATAATGGTCCTTCGTTCACAACAAAATTGAACAATAGAAGTTAAACACAGCTGTATATCGACTTAAAGTGATGAGCATGCTCGAAGTTAAAAATCGGTCACA
The DNA here is from genome assembly GCA_031893035.1 of Dermolepida albohirtum. Classification (NCBI taxonomy): domain Eukaryota; kingdom Metazoa; phylum Arthropoda; class Insecta; order Coleoptera; family Scarabaeidae; genus Dermolepida; species Dermolepida albohirtum. The sequence continues at coordinate 42,700 of JAVIWB010004923.1, read as the reverse complement.
GTCGATGACGACGATAAAATTGTGTAAGCTAAGTGACATTTTAAAAATTTGAGAAAAACGAGTAAAATACATTTTGCATGAGGATTTACATATAAAAAAAATCTGTCAACCAAATGGTGGTCGCTGTTGCTAACAATGAGCCGAAAACGTCAAACGATGTTTCTGTTCTTTTGAAGGTTATTCTTCTGAATTTTTAAGTCTTTTCGTAATTGTTGGTAACACCTAAACCAATCACTAAAAATTCGAATCTAAACACAGCCCAGATAAGTAGTGCCCAATCAAGTTGGGATGTTTTATTAAACTTTAGAAGAAATTCTATGTATACCCTTGTTTTGAGTATGCAGTTGAAAATAAATTAAGATACATTAGTAAATTTTAGAACTTTTAAAATATAATTTAATTGTAAGCATATTTTTTAAATATTTAGATATATTTTTATTGTACATTCCTTCACTATATCCTCTCTTTTTCTGTCCCCGTAACATCATCTCTAAACAACATTAACTTAACACAGATCGGGTATAAAGAGCTCTCCCACAGAAACTGGTTCTAAAAATGAATCCGTTTCAAAAAGTTAAAAAACCACTGATCTAGACAATGAGCAAAAGCAGGTTAAGGCGTTACGAAAAAAGCAAATACAGTTCCAACTGAGAAGGTAAGGACGACTGTTTTTTTGGAATTCTCGTAGTATAATAGTCATGGACTATCTTGAAGCAGATACAGGAAAATACATCGGAAAATACATGTATCGTTGCTGGATAAGTTGGAAAAAGTTCTATTTTATACAACAATGTAACAGTTCATTGAACATTAATTCTTCTTCTTCTTGTACAAAAACAGTTCCAGCTGCGAAGATAATGGCAACTATTCTTTGGAATGCACCTGGTACAGCAGTCGCAAACTATAACGACAATAAGTGTCACGGGAGAGTAATGTGTAATATTGCTGGACAAGCTGGTGAAAGTTTTATTATGTCCAATAGTGCATCAGCTCAATCATCGTTAATTCTTTTTCTTCTTCTTATCATATATATCCATTAAAGAATTTTAACGACCACATTTTACATTGGTTCTCTATCTCTAGATGAGTGTATCAAATCGTGGTTCGCAATCCAATCAATTATCTTAGATTGTGTAGCGATAACATCCTTTTCCTTCCCATCCATTACTCTCCTTCCTTCCATCTTTCCTTCCTGGATGTCAAAAGGAAACAGGTTATAGTAACTGATATTTTTGTTCTTTTACACACGGTCTCTTTACATACTTCTAAGGACATTCTCGTTTGTTACTCGTGCTGCCCAAGAGATCTTGGGTGCTCTAAGATATATCCACACTTCAGATATTCTCTGTGCAACATTTTATTTCAAAATCTGATGTTCAGTCCTTTCTGAGACACATTTCAAGATATCTAAACTTCTTTACGCATTTAATTTTAGTCTCTTATATGTTAGATTGGTATTCTCGAACATATATGATTCTCAAGTAATAACCAAGAATTGTGTTTTTTTCGTATTACTTTGACATCTAGTCTTTCGCTGCTCACCTTTACTATGTTGGCAAGATGTTGATCACCCTCGATGTTATCAGCAATTAAGACAGATAAGTGAATCTTTAAAACATATGTAGTCGACAGGGTGTTATTAACATTTGAATGGTTCCTTTTAACATTTATTTATGCGGCAAATCGCCGAGGTATCAAACGTCTGTTTACAACGCTCTGGGAACTTTGTTCTCGACCAGCGAGATGGACGCGTTCTCGCTTTGTCGTTCAATACATTTTTGTGTTGGACGTGAGAGGGAGGCAGTGTTTATTCATTATTTTTCTGTATCGAAGAGATACGATAACCTCTACGAAGAAATAGTTCGTTAATGATACAAGTTTACCTGACAATGAGTGAATCTTTGAAATATGTATATGTAGTAGACAGGGTGTTATTAAAATTTGAAAGATTCCTTTTAAGAAGCTAAATGGAATCTAAATGTTCGAATCTCCGCTAGCATTTAATTTCTTGCTCAAAAAGAGGTAAGCAAAACTTTATATAATCATGAAAATCGATGTAATCTAAAAGAAATATTTTACTCAGTCACAAAAAAATTATAATTTAAGATTTTAGATTACATTATATATAAGTTATTATAAAAACCTATTAAAATGTTAATCGAAAACTTTATTTTGACGCAATCACGTTAAGTCTTCATGGACTAATTATAATAAACGCTGCTAATAAACTAAATATGAATATAAAAAAAAATTAATCGAATTCATATATGCATTATAAAACGAAATTAGCGTAATGTGAACTAGTTTACTTTGATGACATCCAATTAAGCGAGCGTTGAAACGCCTGTAAGGCAGCAATTAAAGTATCCAGTATATGTATGTATGCAAGAAGCACAAAACATGTTCTTCCTTTTTTCCTTTAGATTGTAAATGAAATATCAAGGACAAAGTGATTTCTTCTAATTTACCAATTGGATAAAACGTCGTTGTTTTAATAATCTTCCGATAATGTATTTGTCAATAAAATAATATGGGCGAAAGCTTTTTTAATTAAGAAAAAAGGCGTCGGTTTTTCCGAAAATAAACTTGCAAATTTATTTTGTACGCATGTAATAATGGAGGATGTGTAACCAATGATAGGACTCTAATTGATTGGGAATACCACAACTAATTTTTATTATTATACTCGCTCCATACACATAAAGACATGTTTATAGACAATAATACCTAAACGCATCTTCTTATTTCATGTGAGTTAATGTTTTAAACTAATTTTAGTATAATAAATGAGTATTGCACTTAGGGAAACTTCTATAGATCCACAAACGTAATTTTATAATTACCCTAATATTATTTATAGATTTCGATCCACTTTCTGAACCAAAAAAATAATTATTTTATTTTCTTGTAAATATTATCACTATTAAATGAATTAGGAAAAATTATATTGCTGTTGTACTTTAAAATTACAATATAAATTGTAAAATAAACTAAATTTTCATAGCTCCAAAATATTACTTAATCAATACAAATTTTCAGTTAATGTTTGTTTAAAAGTTATAATAAATAATATAGCTCGTTCGATGAAAAGGGCCAATTCCTGAAGAAGCTTATTTCGCAGTGATGCCACAAACAAATTGTATATGTATATACGAGGATAGTTTCACAAGAAGAATTTTTTAAATACAAAATAATTTGTATTTTTCAATATATTCTCCTAAAAGAGCAATACATTTATTCCAACGGTGCTCCAATGCCCTTATGCCATCTCTAAAATGCGATTCCGGAAGGCTTGCAAAATACTCATTTACGAAGATGATAAGCTCGTCGTTAGACGAAAATTTCTTTCCACCTAGTGCCGTTTTCAATTTTGGAAAAAGGTGGACGTCGGAAGGGGCTAGATCCGGCGAATAAGGCGCATGCGATACTAATTGGAAATGCAGCTCGTGGATTTTGGACATCGCAAATGTGCTGGTATGTCTTCATGAAACAAAATCTTTTTCTTTGCCATTCCTGGCCGTTTAGCACGAATCTCAACATTTAATTTTTGTAGAAGTTCTGCATAATATTGTCCGTTTATTGTGGCACCTTTCTGAAGGTAATCAATGAGCAAAATGCCCTTCGAATCCCAAAAAATTGATGCCATCACCTTGTTTGCCGATAAAATGGTTTTCGCTTTCTTTGGAGGTGCAGAACCACGTTCTAACCATTGTTTCGACTGTTGTTTAGTTTCGGGTGTACTGTAGTGTATCCAAGTTTCATCGCAAGTAACAAATCGCCTACAAAAATCAACCGGATTCCGCTTATAAAGGTCCAAACACTCATTGGAAATGCGCAAACGAGTGAACTTTTGATCAGTCGTAAGCAATCGCGGCACCCATCTTGCCGAAAGCTTGGAAATGTGGTGTACGCGTTCTGTTGAAATGTTTACCATGTCTGCTATCTCTCTCACTTTGAGTCGTCGATCTTGCATAATAATATTATGGATTTTTATAATCATTTCCTTAGAAGTCACGATTTTGGGTGCTCTAGAGCGCGCTTCATCAACACAACTTGTTCTACCAGGTTTAAATTCATTTACCCATCTACTTATTGTGGCGGATGATGAAGCAAATTCACCTAATGTTTCCCGTAACTCATCTTTTATTTCGGTTGCTTTCATACCCTTAATTACGAAGTATTTAATTACCGCACTATACTCTGCTTTTTCCATTTTAACAAAACTACGTGTTGTTTCTTTTTCAATCAGCTGTCAAAAATAAACTAATCAACCGATTTATCTAAATATCGGAATACATATAAATAGGCAACCTAAATTACAGTGCATTTGTTTTACCAATTAGAGCGCCACCTATGTGTCATTCTCATTACTTATCAAACTATCCCCGTATTACTAAATTGGATAGGGTATACTATAATGTTATGGAATTGAAACATTGTTTCATGACCACATGCAATTGTAGTGATGTCATAGATTATTTTCTTAAATTATATGAATTTTTTCTACATAAACTGTTAGGTCCTTGGTACTTGTGCTACCGACGTTTCGTCCACACTGGCATGAGATATCCTCAGCATTTAATTGCTGCTTCTGCTACCGTTTTTGTACTGAATCTTGTGTACATTACCGGCCATAAGTGGTTGCCCACGTATATATTTTCATATTATTAAAATAAACAATACTATAACCTAACTAAAACCAATATGTTATCAAATTTTATTTAGAAAATATGGAAACATAATACATGCATATTCTTCGGTATTTATTTATTTAAGTACTTTAAAAATTATCGACAATGAGCATTTTACAACACAAGTAAGGTGATTAAGTAAAGACCTGAGAAAACGAAACACTTCACTGGAAATTTTAAATACGATTGCATTAGGCCATAAATTAAGTAATGAGAGACATCGTATTTGTATAAAAATTTTAGTTTTCATTCAACTTTCGAAGCATAAAGAGTTTATGTCGTAGTATTTGTGTATTATTTTAAAATAGAGTGGATATTTTGAATAATGCCGTGTAGAAAAGGACTATCGATTCAAACACGTGCTTTATAGTGATACGTCATGATATTAGAAAAAGACAAATCGCGAAATTACTGAACTTAAACCGCAGAATTATAATATTAATAAATGTGAAGTGGTGGGTTATTGAATAAAAAGACCAGATCGACTAAAAATGACAACACCGGCAGAGAATCGAGCAATAGTTTTGTTAAGTAAAAGAAATAGATGAAAAACTACACCGAAATTGGCAAATTATCGGAATAAAACAGTTAGCGTCATAACGGTGAAAAGGCAAAAGAAAAAAAAGCAAAGAAAAATAGTTAGGGAGAGTTTTTGTGTGAAAACCGTTATTGCCCAAACAAAATAAAATAAAACGTCTAGCTTGGTAAAGACAACACAAGTATTGGGTGCACGCCATTTAATTAAAATAGACGGTTTTCTAAAAACGAAAGAAAAAAAATTTTGGAACAAAATGCTGTTTCTTCTTGAACACGACTAATTGGAGAAAATTTTATGCTCCAGCAAGACAACGATCACAAAGGCACGTCCAAACTGTGTTGAGGTATTTAGAGGAAATAAGATGGGAAGAAATAATTGTTGTTATGAAATGGTCTCCACGGGGACCCGACTTGAATCCTATAGATCTGTAATGGGTTGAGCTAGACAGACAAGTGCGAAAATCATCTCCAACATTAAAAGCTAAAGGTGATCACATCGACGAATCGCAAATTGGTTTTATATTATTTTCTGGGTGGGCAAAAACTTATGGCTAGTAGTGTAAATCTGTTACAGATGGTTATATATAGAAATGTTGTTTGTCACCGAGCAATGGAGCGTTACGGTTATAGTTGAGTTGTTTGGAGTTACTGGATTGCCAGGCATTACGTAGGGGGTAACCATTATCACGGTTTAGGTTATTCAGGTGTTCGGAAATTTTTATAAAGTTACGTATTTTTCAGCCATATAATGACTAGTTTGAGAGAAGATTTTGATGAAAAGCAATTGAATAATGTACCCAGTTTTAAGCCTATGCTTAGGAAGTGCAAAACCAGCTAAGTAAAGTTGTGTATATATATATACAAATTTATGAGTGTTCCTTAACAAAATTTTTGAAGAAATGACAAAAAATTGCTTAGACACCTATGTTACTTACCATTACTTCTAAAGCGCTACCTATGACAATAAAATATGGATATAAAAATCATAGCGAAGACGATAATATTCATAAAATAACTTATTTTTGACATTTTTGAAAGTAAAAAATCGTAACAAAAAATAGATTTTATTACTTGTTACTTGTATCAATTAACATACACACAGAATACATTCGTAATAGAAGTTAATACTGGAAAATCCATATTAATTATCAAAAAATAATAAACAACATATCATGCAGAATTTTGATACTGACTACACTATATAAATATGAAAGATATCGGTTTTAGAAATTATTTTCAAAAAAAATTGTGAGGAATGTCAATCCATTGATAAGCTTATTATTACTTGTCAAGTTTTCTTCAATAGAGAGAGGCAAGAGATTACTTGAGGTGACTATAAAGCCTATTAAATTGCGACCTTTTTAAATCTAATCTTTATCTCTCTCTAGAGTCTCTTAATTTCTTTGCATATACCTGTTAAAATTAGCTCGAATTACGGCTCCTTTAATCTCTATGTAATTTTGTTCTTATTTGAGTAGCTTTTGAACTTCAACCTTAGAAATTACTTTAACGCGTTATATCGCGAAATAGTGTTCTTCACCAAAATCATTTTCAAATTTCTCAAAAACTCTGGCGATGTATTGCAAATGTGCATTCTCTTTTAAGTGTGATACTTGTTACTAGTGGTATCTCTCTTCTTATTTTGCTATCTTTTTTTGTGCTTTTAGTGTGTTGTTTTCGAAATAACTATTTTTCTGTAGCGCAAAAATAATTCAGGTTTTTAGTTTCATATATTTCGACAAATTTTTCAAAGTTATTAGCTTTATTTTGACAAATAACAAAATTTTGCATTTTAAGGTCATACCTTGTACATTTTCAGACACCTAATTTGTTTTCCAACATTATCCAAAGTTCGAGAAATAGTTTACACGAAATGTTGTATAAACACTCCACGATAGTAGCTAATATTTCAATATTATTCGCGTGAACTACAAATCACAAGATCAATAAATTTTATGTCTTCACTTGAAATATGTAAATTTCGAATCAAGCTGGCCCTGAGAATAAATAACATTCTAAGTCATAACAAACTAAATGATCATCTTCTTTATCAAGGAATTTAACAAAAGAAACACAAAAGGAGTCAGTAATTTAAAATTTATTACACCAGTGTTGACAATATTCTCCACAAAATATTTAAATATGCAAAGCAGTAACAACCGGTCAAGGTCATTGTTTGTTTTTATGAATTACAAGGATAATTAGCATAATTTTTCGCAAATGAAACTAATAATACACAACAAAATAAAAAAAATGCTTGCAGAAGCATCCGCTGTTTTATTTTATCGAATAAATAGAATTTAATAGGCAAATTAATTGCTGAAAAATCCAATATTTACATTATTCAAATTTAAGAAGGATTATCACGCATGGTCTGTTAATTTATGCATAAACATGTATAGCTGCGTTTAAATAAATACAGAATAAGTTCAATTTGGACAGTAAATTATCTTCAAGGTTTCACAAAAAATCTGAGTTATAATACTTAAAAAAGTTCTTTTTATACAATTATGTAAAACTATTATAGTAACAATGAAAAGTGTTATTTTTAGAATATGTTCAAAAAAAATATATCCTTTAACAACATCTAATATTCCTTTCCTAATATTTTAATATTCAGTATAATTTTATAGGCAACGATTTATTTATATAAATGTCATTGTGACAATTTTATTTAATTTTTTACGAGTTTAAAATAATAAATAGAAACGATAACTTTCAATCACTCCTAGTGTGTATTAACTACTCTATATTTAGAGAAAAACTTAAACAATTAACGATAATCCTAGAATCCGGTGCTCCACCTGTTGCACTACACCGGATATATTAACTACTGTAGAATGATAAGTATAGTGTAATAAATTTCGTTTTGAGCGAGAATTTACAAAGAATTCATACAAGGTGTGCAAAAACACTATTACACACAGCATGATAGAGAACGATCGTTATATTATTATTCATTCAATTAAACAACTTTACGCATTTGTGTAACAGTAATCTTCCCCATATACATATATTAGCGTCTGCCTCTGGAGAGAATCCAGAAAAGATTTTTGAAGTATTTACTCTATCGTCGTGATGATGCATACCCACTGCGGGGGGTGGATTATGAGGGCCTACTGGAAAGGCATAACTTCCCATCTCTGTCTTGCCGGAGGGATGCTGCAAGTACCAAGTTCCTTATTGACAAGGTTTATAGTGGTATGGTTGCCCCATCATTATTGACTCAAGTTTGTTTGCTGGTACCATCTCATGCCACAAGATCCCGCGATTCGTTTGTTGCTCCGAGAGCTAGGACTAATGTTCTCCTGGCGGCACCACTAGCTCATTTGTACAGGAACTCTAATAGGATGTGTCCTGATCCCTTTTTACGAAATAAACCCTTTTTTCGAGTGTCGGTCCATTTGTATCTTGAAAATGTTTATTTATTACAGCTTACGCTATACTTACTGCATTGGATTTGTCCTATAAATGGCTTGTTCTGTTAGACAATAAAGAATATTATTATTATTATCTCGCACAATCATTTGTATATATGGCAACTATGTACTGGCCGGGTACACCACAACTTAACACCAGCTTCATAAACACATATTCTGTCAATTAATGATGTCATCGATGACGAAAAATACAACGGAAAACAGTGATAAGAAGACCGTCGTTAATTTTATTCTCGTATATTACAATTATAGTCTTGGTATACGGTATTCTTGGCCGTAACCCCCTCTAAAGATCCGCAATAATAGGTCAATAGGAAATAAATCATTGAATTTATGGACCATGAAATGCAGTTTACTGCGGTCAATGAAACTATCAATTCCTGCAAAAGAAGGATAAATAACAAACCTCCAAAACATGAAAAACACGCCTCTATTTCTGTTGATGAAGATCATTTCGAAGAATTGAAAAAATTAATTCATTTTACTGGATTGGTCTCAATATTAAAAGAATATCTTTATTTGTTTACAGCCTGTACAGATTTGTTACAATATATTGTGCATATACTATACGAGGATTATAGGTTTAGTATGTTATTGATGCATATATCCAATAAACATGAATTGCCATATTTATGCTATTTAACGCATTTACTCCGATTATTTAAATTCTACTACTTTTTTGGCAAATAACAAACTATACGATATATAAAACAATAGATCTGTTTTAGGTAAGTAAACGATCTGAAAAATATCCTAAATTATATTCTGATATAGCGACCTTTTTAATAAGATGTGAATAATACGGAAGATAAGATCGACAGAGGAAATATTTTAAAAAACGAAGCTTTTAAACTTAAAAGTTTTCCAAATTCAGATTAATGTTTACATACTGCAATGATGGCATATTTTATTTTTCTTCTATATCTTTTAAAATTTTTCTCTGTTGCTCCATTATATTCTTCGTTCGTCTGAAAATTCTCTCCAACAAGCAGAAGCAAGCATTTGGACCTAAATCTGGTGAATAAAGTAGGCGAAACATAACCTAAAATCTCAATTGATCCAATTTTTCGGGAAACGATTGAATTGATATTAGAAGGCGGATTGTCGTGGTGAAAAATAATTTTTTATTACTGTTCCAGACCGATTTTCAGAAACTACTTTCTTTACCTTGCCTAGAAAGCAGTTACAGTGCGTTAACGAGTTGGTTTCTGAAAGACGCCTTCTATGAATCCAAAAAACTAAATCGTAGCAAAAAAATCGACATAATCCTTGTTAAGCAGTTTCAAATTAACACTTGACGTTAGCATCGTTTTACGTTCTCAATCACAATTCTAGATTCGCAGCATTCACCTTTCTGACAACTTAAACATGATGAATTTTATGAATAAAATTAAACATTATTCCTACAGTCGATATGCTAACGATGCTGTCTCCTTGATGACAATTATTCGTTCATTCAAAATATGCTTACCTACCTAATCCTTAACTCATTCTACATTTCGGTGTATGAGTATAAGAGTGAGTTCAAACTTAGTCTATTTTACATACTTTCCTATCTTGTGTTAATCTTTTAATATTGCACTATTGTACCAGTCGATTCCCCTATCCCCAAATACTTTGTTTTCCTCTTGTATACACGTTTTTCTTGGTTTTGCTTCATAAATTTTTGTTGCTAGTTTGCCTATTAACTGTCACTAACTGTCATTCGAAATAATATAATATATTAATTTTATTGATCGGAACTATTACAGTATTTGATAATGCTGATAACATATTATTTTTATTACTCAAATGACTACGTTTAAATAATACGATCGAGCGACAAATTTAGACGTTCGAAGAAGCATTTTACCAAAAGTTTGTTGTATATTAGCCAAAATTTCAAGGGTATTTGATCTTTAAGAAAATAAACATTGAATTGCAGTACGAAGTGCGAGTTAACGAATTTTGGAATATTTCAATTTGAAACTTTATTCACGCAGCTGTAACTTTCAAACCAAATCTCACATTTTAGATGTCACCGTGAAAAAGGCGGTAGTATTAAAACATAATGTTAAGTTTTTTCAGAAGATGTTGCTAATAGTCGAGTATCACATTTTGTCAAATGATCCTCGTATATTATATGGGGGATGGTCCATTAGTTCAATATTGTACGGCTGCTAGACGGCAAGCGTATTGTAGTATAACTTTTCCCTTCGGCCGATTATCACGAATCTTAACCATTCATAATTAACTACACTACAAACAACTAATATTATAGTCAAAACAAATAGCTTAATGATACCGAAAAATTAGCGACCGTCTCCTTTATACTACCTGAATACAGAAAAGATAGTTGGAAGTACAAATATTGCATATCTGGTAGGTTCTGTATTTCTTCGCAATATAATGTACAGATTTCCGAACTTTTTTCGTAAGTAGAAAATTAATTAACTATAATTAGGACAAACAGTCGTCTGCTTTTCTTTTAAAATCTGTCACAACTGTATGACTAAGTAGTTGATAATTCTAATCAAAATAATATTTAATATGAAAAAGGAAAGTTTTAGTAGAATAAATATTCTATATGCTACAAAGAAATTGTCTGATGTAAAAGGAAAAGTAAACAGGATATTCCTTAATTTAAAAAGCAAGGCAAAAGGTATTGCATGCATTTAGAAACAGTTTATAGACGATAGATAAATGAAACTAGAATAATCTATATAAGCTTATTAATTATATGTTTTCTGGTCCAAGTATATAGTACAACGTGGTTTGTCACTACTCATTCTAGTGACTAAAGCGTCTTCAGTAGCTGATTTTATAGTTAACTGTAATGCTAAATAATAAGTTGTCGAAAAAATATTAAGCTCTTTTCTCTGCTAGATTACTGTACAGACACATATCTCAGATAATATAGGTCGTATTGGGAAATACTTAACTTCAAATGAAGCTAAGCAATAGTGGAGGTACAAAGAGTGTTGGAATTAATTTATTGAGAAATAACTTGAAGGTACTCGAAATGTCTGGAAAACTCCGCTATATTTTACAATTTTATTTCGATAAAGGTGTAAATGCTGTAGAAAGCTGCGGCGATGTTCGTTTTGTTTATGGTTAAAGTACATTATCAAAAATCAACAACCAAAAGATGCCCAGTCGCTTTCATTTTGGAAATTTCAGTGTAAAATCGTGCTGGCCGACCAATCACAGAAGCTTGTCACACAACTCGACACGAAAAAAATTTACTCGATCAAATTTCCACACTACTTTTCCCAGAGCGCTTGATTGCAGGCTATTAAATCTAGATTACATACAACAATGTGCGAAAAAGATCATGGCCAAAGCGAGGAGACGCTGTATAATCTGTGGCAAAGTCTACATTAATACAAATGAAGGTGATCTGTGTTCGATAGGATTGGAAAGGCATTGAGCATCATGAGATACTACCGCCTGGAAAAACGGTTGACTTGGACCTTTACTATTCAAAATCAGCAAGATTCCAACAAGTAATTCGAAATAATCGGACAGAACTGGTCAACAGAAAGGACCTCATCTTCCACCACGATAACATTAAACTACATACATTCTTAACTGTCCGACGAAAATCTAGAGAACTTTTCTGGGAAATTTTAATGCATTCGCCATATAGTTCGAACCTGGCAGCATCACATTACCATTTGTTTCGGTATCTGCAGAACTCTCTGATTGGTATTGAGTTACTTTTAAAAAAGAACCATGAAAACTACTCGTTGCAATTTTTTGCCCAGAAAGTTATGCAGTGGCGGGATTACGGTGTTGCCAGAGAAATTTCAGAAGTTCATCTCAATTTAGACTATAAAAAGCTCAATATTTTTATCATTTGCTATACTTACAGTGTTTAGAGAATCACCCAAATGTGTTAGTAGTAAACTTGTTAGACAACAATTAGCGAACATATAGACCAAAACGGAAGATACCATTACGTTTTATAGTAAAGAAGTAACACATAAGTTAATTATACGTAAATTAGTAGTCAGATCAAATACTGAATTAACAAACAAACTATTATTTATATAACGGTGACCTACAAATTATTCATTCATTTAAATTAATTAAACGAAATTCACATACATAGATATTGTCTTCTAGACAACATCTCTTTCATATCACGCAAAATTAAACAACCAATAAATATGTTCAGTGTCAGTGGTTAACAAATTGCATAATACACTTTTGTAATAAAAAAAACATGGAAATATCAACAAATAACATTAGTATAAAATTATCTCCTCAAACGCATGGTTTTGGATTACCTGCATTTCATAATTTCGAGATTGTCTTTTGATTACAAGCTTCATTAAATTTAATTAAATTATGAAAAAAGTTGCTTGCTTTCTTGGATACTTTTGAATGTTCTTACTTAAAAATTCTTCACATCGATCAATATAAAAACGTTTTAATTAATCAATATTAATTGGAATATTTTAAATTTTTTCGTTAAAATGTAATTTAAATATTACATTAAATATAAATAAGTAGTTACTTAATTATTAGACAAAAACAACGAGTTTTACTTTATTACATAAAACGTGTCATAACTGAAAAACTCTTTGTTTTATAACTTGTATATTTCTGTAGATGTTCTAGTATAATATAAACAATTGATTTATGTAAGCATAAAACTATTACTGGAAAAGAAATTACATAGTTTTCTTCTGCCTTGAGTTAATTACATAGTCTATAAATACATAACATCGCATTATCCGCTTAATGCAATGCGTTACCTGTTTGAACTTTTAAAAGCATTGGTATTTTTGATGAATTCTTCGAATTGCCATGTTAAAACCGTAATTATTTTCGATTGTCGATGTTCAGTATTATTATTTTTCTATAAATATAGGCACATAATATATACGTATGTGTACATGCATAATGTGTTAATGTATGTACATTTAACATACATGACATTAATCATGTTTTCCTACTACAATAAAGAAGATATATTGTATATGTATTATCATATGAACATTAAATGTCAACATGTTCCGGATCTCCGATTCTTACAAAAAAGCTATTGGAGTTAATATATGCTAAAGAAGCTAATAAATAAGAATACATTAATGTATTACAAAACGTGCAATCTATGACTAATAAATATTTCAAGACGTATGTACGAGGAAGTACTGATAAGTTTCTAGCATCACCTCGAAATCACATCATATGTTAGGTTGCACAACGATAATAAAATAACTGTAATAGTTAGAAGAATTTTTCAGTCCACATATTCTTTTTAATATTAATTGTTTCGTTGTTTGCCTTATGCTCACACATCTTTAAAATTAAGGAGAGTATTTCTGAATGCTAAATTCGTCCAAACTATCCAATTGCAGACATTACACACTTGAATTAATTGATTCGTTTCTCGGTAAGAGTTCGAGAAACATAATGCTTTTAAAATCCATACGCCTTAACCTTCCTCTGATTAATATCTGGTTTCATTTACGTTTGAGAGGATATTCAGATTGTTGTAAATAGTCCACTTCTTATCATCAGATATTAGGCTGTAGAAAAGTTGATCTCCTCAACTTTAAAGTCTGAAAAATGCAAAGTATCGGTGATTTTTGTTTATACACTTCTTTAAGTTCATCAGAATGCCAAATATCGAAATATTCTAGCAACTTCATGGCGTAATGGAAATTTGAATGATGAGTATTCAACCTCAATAGGCCTTCTTGACCGAGAAACGTCGTTAAGATTAAAAATTGCCAGCGCAGAATTTCGTGAACTATCGCTTAGATCGATATCCTTACAGAACATTGTCACTGTAAACTCTAAGCATCTTTTGACCAGCTTAACGCGCGTTATTCTTTTTATGGAAGTAAAAGAATAAAATATTATGAAAATGCATACGTTGGTCTTTCACTTTAAGTTCTATACCAAATTTTAAAACTTAACCAAATCGCTTAATTTATTTTTTCAAAATAGAGTTAGAACCGTTAGCTTAGTAGTACATTTGTGGTAACTCTACTGAATATAAAAAATTAGAAAGTTAGAAATTGGTCAAGTATATCAAGTGTCTAAGTTTGAAATTGTTAATACGATACAAAGGGTACTAGGAAAGCTTAGTAATACAGCTTTGTTTATTTAATTTTTTCAAAGTAATTTCCTCTACACCCAATACAGCTTTCCATCCTCCGAAACCAGTCTTTGAACCAGTTCTGCCAAGTTTCACTAGGGGGTAAAGCACAGTCGTCTCAAGCCCGCAGAAGGTCCTCATCACTGGAAAACCGCCTCCCTTTTAGCTTCATTTTCACATGCAGGAACAGTGCAAAGTCGCAGGGAGCAAGATCTGGACTGTAAGGAGGGTACTCGAGAAGCTTCAATCCTGTCGTGGTCAAATATTCGGTGCAGGCTTTGGCGCGGTGAGCTGGAGCATTATCGTGATGGAGGAACCAGGTGTCCATTCTTGACTTTGGCCGCCGGTTCTTTATGGATCCAATGACTTTAAACAGGCACTGTTCAGTATATCACTTAGCTGTGACTGTCTTCTATGTGTCCAAAACGACGCGTTCCACAATTCCACTCAATTTGAAAAATACAGCTATCATTCTCTTCTTCTCAGATCGGGATTTTCAGACAACTACGGGTGTGTCCTCATCATCAAAGGCCCAAAGTTTGTTTTGAGCTTTGGTCGACACATCGTAATAGCCAAGTCTCGTCACCTGTCACGATGTTGTTCACATACCGAGATTGTCCCTTATTAAACTTTTTTAACATCTCTCGGCACCAAGTCACACGTCGTGTCATCTGCTCTTCAGTCAGTCGATGCGACACCCAGAGAGAACAAAGTTTCTTCACGTGCAAATGATCATGCAGAATCGAATAAATTGCTGGTGTATTTACGCCTGAAGTGCGCTCTATCTGTTGGTAGGTCACTCGCCTGTCCTCGCCAAGCATTTTCCTCACAATAGTAACGTTTTCCTCCGTAACTGACGTTCGTAGCCTTCCCGGCCTCTCAGGATCCTCCACAGTTAAATTTCCCCTTTGGAAGTCTCTATCACACCTGAATATCGTTGTGCGATGTAGACAAACATCACCTAGTGCAAGAGTCATTTCTTCAAAGCAGTGATCTATGTTTAAACCACGCACGAAATTATAACGCAAAACTGCCCTTATATCATTTCGTGACCACGATGTCATCGCAAGCACTTTACACTCTCACAGCTAATGAATAACTGAGCCCATCGACATGGCGTCTACTATTCACGTATGAATATGTCTCAACATGCAGCAACAAGCACCTTCCTACGATTCATTGTTGCGTCATATTGCAAAACTTTCCTAGTACCCTGTATATAGAAATAAGTTAACTGTGTTTGTAGATGAAAATGATCTAATTGTTTCTATTTATCAAATAATAAATCCATACATGAAATTCAATTTGCTTATTTCCTACAAATTTAATTCATTTTCGTATTTATGTATAATTTATCTATTACTCATTTTTATATATTTTGAATAATTTTTAATGTAAAATATTTTATGTTCTTGTTGAATTTTAAATAATTAGTATGAAATTAGAAGAGATTTAAGTGCAATTTTTAATTTTTTTTTATGAAAATCAAATCATGGTTTTTGAGGGATGTACCAGAACCGGTATTATATCTGGTACGTAGACTTCCGCAGTCGTGGTCTATGCTGTCTGCTTCTGGGCTTCCGGGCTGGAACCGCCTCACTTGTATATCTGCCGACGTTTCGTACCCATTTGTATGGGACATCTTCAGGGCTCAACTACTGCACTGAAACTGGTGTAAGTCGATGGTGGACGGGTTTATATATGGGTAATGAGTCATGGGTCATTCACTTACACCAGTTTTAGTGCAGTAGTTGAGTCCTGAAGATGACCCATACAAATGGGTACGAAACGTAATTTTTACAACATAGGACCAAATTTACAGTTCTATAGATGAAAACAATGGAAACAGCAGTTTAATGACTAATTTACATATATTAAAAAGTGAAATGATAGCAACTGACATTATTTTGAAAGACACTAAAAGATATATTGGGTCTTATATATGGCATTGGTTGCCGATGTCACATTGTAATCGGTGCAGTGGTTGGAAAGTTATTCACTTACAAGTTTGATAAAATTTGTGCTGCAAGTAGGTTCGCTCGCTTTCGTTCTGGATGAAAGATGAGTCACGCTGAAAAAAATCTGATGAAATTCTTGAAAAAGTCCAACAAGATAAGCATATCAGCAGTGTCGATATTGGCATGGAGCTAGGCATTGACCACAAAACTGTTTTGAACCATAAAGCGTATGGGTTCCTCATGAGTTGAGCGTGATTGACCGATTAACATCTGCGATGCGCTGTGAAACGGAATTTTTCTGACGTTTAATAACCGGAGATGAAAAATGGATTTTAATCGGAAGCGTAAAAGATCGTGGATAAAGGACCAAAACATTGACGCCAAAAAAAGTGATGCTGTGTGTATGTTCTATAGATGATTCTCAAACAATGAGAGATTACAGCAGTTTAATGTTGTCTTCCATCATGACTAATTTACATATATTAAAAAGTGAAATGATAGCAACTGACATTATTTTGAAAGACACTAAAAGATATATTTATATGACAAAACTTCAAAACTTATGCCATGACCAATGTATAATCATGCAAGACTATAGATAATGATACCAATGAATTAGTGCCATCTTCTTACGTTTTTTTACGAACAACTTTAGAGACTAAGTGTGAAGACGCACGGGCAAAGTGTACAAGACGAGCTTTATACAAATGAACATAATCTATTTTTCGAATTAATTTATAGTATACCTTTCACATCATGTACCTGTGCGAATGAACAGTAACATGATAATCTTCCTCTGACAATTTTTGCAAACACTATATATACGAATCCAAAACATTCTCGCCGGTTTAATCTACCTTTGAAAAAAATTCAACTAGAAAATGCTTATTATCGAATTGATATTTTTATAAAAGAGTTCAATTCAAGTGAACAAGGACAAAATGAAATTTAATATAATCATTCTTAAGATTCAAAAAATTACTACCTATTAATCATTCTTAAGATTCAAAAACGTACAAATTCTAATGTAGCTGCAGCACTCGGTATTTAATTATTTACTATTACAAAAAATTACAAGCAAATGTTACATAATCGGAAAGAAATAATTTTGATACCGATGTAATGTATAGGAGTCTCTTTACTCTCTTTTATTTTATATGACAAGCTGAATAGAGTAACATACAGTTTAAACACAAAGTTAATTTTATCGGGTATTAAATAAGTAAAAAATTTTATATGTAAAACTCGTCACGACCAAATCCAGTAATAGCAATCGAATTGTCTGTCGTCTGAAGTCTTCAGTACAGGTTGAGTTCGAAGTTTAAAATCATTTTCCAACGCTATAAATTCGCTGTTAGTGCGAAATAGATTGTAGTTACCAAATGTTGTTGCGACATGGATGATACTGGTATTTTAATAACAAAAACAGCTTCAAAAGCAATCGTAAAAGAATAAGGAGGAAAATAAGCACGAAAGAGAAGCTGCGAAGACGATAGGGTTAGTAGTATACAAGTGATTTTTATTTTAAATTTTTTTAGGTATTTTACTACACAAATGCCAGAGAAACTAAAATGTTTTCATGAATATGGAGTACTCAAATGCAGCTCCGTAATAATGACGGATCTGCAATTTATTCACAAAAGTTTTTACGAAATTTCGTAAAAACCAGGGCAAAAGTCTTTTGTTTTAAAAGAGAATAATGTAGCTTTCACAAAACAGTACAGGATAATAATAAAAAGAGGATGATGAGTAAGAATATGCAGAAAAACCTCTCTCGACTAATTAAACATAAAAAAGGACAAGCGATTTTCCTTTAGTAAAGAGACTCCTATAGAAAATAGAAGAAGAGATTGTATCAAAGACAAAAATTCAAAGGGAGAAGCCACAAATACCTAACATTCGAAGTATATAAATATAAAATCCTTTTTCAAAAATTTATTATATCTTTATTGTTAATATAAAAAATACACATAACAAATATTATATCCAATTAAAGACAAAATGATTCGTTAATCTTGTAAAATGCAATTAAATTCATTAATAAATTCTTGGGAGAAGATTTCGTCCAGTGTATCTTCCTTAATTTCCAGATACTTTTTCGTCATCTTTAAATTTTCCCCAGTTTTATTTTTCCCAATTGCTTTCAATATTTCCCATTCTGTGTCTGAAGTAAAGTTACATCTTCTAATATCCAAATTAGTTAATGTTCTATTGAAATCGAGTCCTTTGAGTATAATCTGACCGATGTTCTGCAATATAATGTACATAAATTCTCATACGACAGATGTTATTAATATAAAGCACTTATTTTTGCACTATACATAATGTTTTTCTAACAAAGTATGACATATGTACATCCACAACTTGACGAAGACCGGAATTGTAAATTGTAATGAATATTCATACTGCAGAATTAAATCTGAACTCCAAAAGCGAATGGATATAGTAAAAAGTTTTACTACTTTTAAGTTATATATCAGGTGGATACATAATGTGGTATCTCTAGATTGAGAGTGCATAGAAAATTAATTGTGAAGTATTTGTCTAAATTATTTTAGTATCGTAAGTCTTTTAATTAAATAGTTTTGAATTTGTGTACATATTATTTTATTTATTAAAATAAACCACCTTAGTTTTTCACAAAAAAGTTTTAATTTAAAAACTAGATGTACATTTCGTATGCACTGCACCATCTTCTGTAGTAACTCCAAACTCGTTAGTTATTACTGAAGATGTGTGCAGTGCACACTAAATGCACATCTAGTTTTTAAATTAAAACTCATTTTGTTAAAAAGTAAGGTGCCTTATCTTAATAATTTATTGGTTTTTCATAAGTGCTCAACAACTTTATATTGTTTTATTTATAACAAAAGAAAATGGAACGTCAAGCAGAAAAAACAAGCTTTCTGACATATTCTTTTACTCAGGTTCAATAGAGTAGTTAATGCATCGTAAACCGCTAGAACCATTTATGCCATTTAAAGTTTGAGAGAATACAGCGTGGAAATTGTTTTTTCGATTTAAAGAGGGCCGTTTTAATATAAACGATTCAGCATTCAGTACGACTATCGGACTTAAATGAATATTGTCTAAACGCTTAATCCATGATGATCCACGTCAAAGAAGTCTATAGTCGACTATTGTATTAGATTTTAACGAATAGACGTAATTAGAAAATAAAAAATTTTGAGTTCGATAAAAACGTTACGATCTTTGCATCAACCTAATAATTTATAATCAAGCCGATAAATCTATTATGATATGATATATTACTAGAGAAGGCAACATGAGCAGCGCAGTAAAGACGTACGCTTAATAATAGGTAAATAAAATAAAACAAAAAGTAAGTTACAATTTATTAAAGTTAGACAACGGTTTCAGTGTTATCACAAAGTGAATAAGATCGAGTTTCCTTAGTTATTTTAGCAAACCGTGTTAGTTATTAGGAAAAGTGTTTTTATATGCTGAAAACAACCGTCCGATATCTAATTACGTATATAATATTTGAATAAGTATTTATTACTATTAATTGCGCTCTACAAATTTTCCAAACGCACGACTTATAAATCGTCATTCACTTTTGACTTCTCTATACATTACCATTCACAGATGTTTGAGTAAGAGAAAAATTTCAAAAATCAAGAAAATGATATTTAAATAATATCAAAAACTATTTTATTATTCTAAAATACGTAGGTTGTCTTTTAAGCTTTGCATATAAAACTGGAATAAAATAGTAGATACTATTTAAAGACTTAATGGTTTTTCCAAGTATTCTCCACGAAGATTAACGCACTTTTGCATGCATTCGAACCAACTCTGGAAGGAGTTGCGATACTCGTTTGTTGAAATAGATCAAATTGCATTTTTGAAGGTATCGACTGCTCCTTCTGACGAATGGAGCCTTTGACCACGCAGTCCGTTCTTGATTTTCGGAAAGATAAAGAAATCGTTAGGACTTAGGTCAGGACCGTACGGAGGATGGTTCAATAATTCGACGTTTTGTTGCGTTAAAAATTCAATAGTCTTGAGTGCTGTATGCAAACTTGCATTGTCATGGTGAAGGATGATTCATCATTCAGGGTTGGTTTTTCGAAGTTCAGCGATGACTTGCGGCAAACAACTGGTTGTATATCAATCGGCAGTAAAAGTTCTTTAATCTTGTAGAGGAATTGTTGCTGTATGACCTGCTTTCGAGATAAATATCGCGACCATCTTTTTGGTGACACATCGAAAACGGAAGAGTTTTTTCGGCTTTTCTTCACCTTGAAACACGTGGCTCTTATGAGTAAATCCAAGGTTCATCATCACTGACAATGTTGTGTACGTTTTTAGAGTTTCCCACGTTGAAGCGATTTTTTGACACCAATCCACCCTAGCTGCTTTTTGTTCTTCTACTTCAATCTGGTGATATGTCACATATCGATCTTCATTGATGATCTTGCGCACAGCATCGATTTTGATGAACTTGCTTTTGGATTGTCGCCGAGACTAATTCGTCCGCGTTTGAATTCTCCATACCAACGAGCAATTGTTGACTGGTGTGGTGCTTCATTGCCAAAGACAGGAATCAACTAACTGAGGCATTCTTGTTGAGATAATTGTCTTAATTAAATTAAAAATTATTCGGCGAAAATGTTCTCGGTTTAATTAAATTTTTCAATTAACTTGTCAATTTTGACAGCGGCGTTGCATACCAAATACTTCATAAAAGAATATCTGACGTTACAAAGATAAGGTTAAATTTTAGTAAATTTATGAAACGCCCTGTCCCACTGTGCAAAATTTAAAAGATATCCCACATATAATGTTTAATATCAGTTTGTATTATATATTTAAAAAAATATTGTATATAACAAAGAAATTGAATTGTGTGGAATTAAAAAGTAGAAAAAAGAATAGACATATCTGCATGATGCAGATGACATGTGCTTAATATCAAGTAGCAGAAGAATTAATAAATGTGATAACTAAATTGGAAGGAAAACCCACAGAAATAGCCTTAACAACAAATGCTTATAAACACCAACGAGAAATTCGACAAAGTTAAATAATTCTACTAGCTAGGAACGAGTTTAATATCGAATATATTTAAAAAAATATATAAGGACTTTTGTGTGGATACATCAAGAAAACTATAATCTGCAAGAATAAAATATAAGCCTTTATGAACACTAACTTTTAAGAATTCTCTGACCAAATACAATTACCAAAAAAGAACTATAGCTAGGAACGAGTTTACCAGGCAAGTCCCTACAGTACTGGAGATCAAACTAAAAGAAAATGGAACTAGATATGAAATAGGCTGACAATAATTACATAACATGCTTTTAAAGAAGAATCAAATGTCAAAAGAACAAGGGGAAGGATAATGTTTAACTGAAGAAAAAAGACAGAGAAAGAATTAACGACGATAGGTAAAATGGTAAAACATGGAAAAAACCATCAGAGAATGACTGTACTTCGAAAAAAGAAAGAAGTAGAAATAATTATACAAAAATTATTTATACTTTGTAATTTTGTAATAATGTTTAATGTTATTAATCTTTAATCTTCTTCGTTTCCTCCTCAAAAACAGAAATGTCACATTTTCCTCTAACAATAAAAGCACCATCTGCTACATACGTTGTCAAGTAGAGCTAGTTTAAGATACTAGTAAAAGAAAATTAAAAAAATTTCTGACATTTTCAAAAGAAAAAAATATTAATTATTAATTCACACCAATAGCAAATAATAAATAATTTAAACCTTGGATTTTAATTAACTTTATTAGAATTTTATAAAGTCCTCGTATATTAACATTGAGCAATATCGAATGCTCATTATCGTTAAAAATAACATAATTTACTTTGACTTCTATAATGCAATAAATATGTTGATCACATTTCTATTAAAAATTCCTAGTAAAGAACCACTTTTTATGTCCTCAATCAAGAAATTATAACATATGTGGGTATATGATAAATGACGAATGAATTATAAGTTTCGTAAGCGGATGTAAAATTTCCAACAAACAATGAAAATATGAGAGACATTCCCATAGCTCGAAGCGATAGGAATACCTATCTGACATCCATGAAGCCGCCTAAGAAATGCACATATATAATGAGGCGCATGAACGTAACTTTATAAACACTAATTAAACTTAATGTTACTTAAAAATGTATGTACAGTCCAAACAATTTATATTTTCATAAAAAATAATAAATAAAAAGTGTATTTTATCCGTTAAAATCCTCTATAATCCGGGATTTTATTACATTTTAGTACATCATAGATAATAAGGTACTGTTCTATTTCTGAATTACTTATTCTTCCTTTTTTTCTCAATTTCAAAACGAACATGAAGCTAGATATATGAATGATTATAAATAATATTACAAGATGAAAACCATTTTTGAGAGCTTCTTCCTTTAAAACCAACATCCAATTTTGCTTGAAACTGGCGTCCTTTAAGATATATCATTTCTTCTTCATACTTAGCATTTTTATTGTTCAACAATTCTGTGAGAAAAGTAACTACAAGCGGGCGAGCGTGATCATATAAACCGTCCACTTTTTAGTAATAATTGAAGACTATTGTTACCCTATGCACATACAACATTCTGTTAAAATAAAAAAAAATATAGCCTTAGCTTTGGCGAAAATTTTTGGGAAATGCTCTTCCTGCCTACTACGTATGCTGTGACCACATACCTAATTCATAAAAATGCTTCATCTTCTGTCATCAAATTTCCCTGACTTTATTCCTTTTTTACAAACTTTCTAGAAGATTCTATAATATTGGCTTGTGCTAGTTTGCTAACATGGTAAATAACGAATAAAAATTACAAACAATTGTCACCATAATTTTCTCTCGAAAAGAATAATGCCAAATTTCTGTGTAAAATTTATTACTTTACAGAGTTTACAGGATAAACTGCTGTTTTGCGTATTAAGTAAATACATAACATAACCATCATTAAATTGCTACTTGTCATAATCAACTACAATTCAAAGTACCCAGAATTACTGAGAAAATAGTATTATGTGTACTTAAGTAAATTCGAAATTGTAGTCCTTGGAAATTATAAACGTGACTGAAGTAGTTACTTAAACAATTCGCTTAAGTATCATGGGTTTATGTGTTATTAAAGTATATTTAAATGTTATATTGATAAGTTGAATTTGATGGAGCCTGTGGTTGATTAACTTAATCACTAAGGTTAATATATAACCCTTTTCCACATTAACTTTCGTAATTCTGTATACGTATTTCGACAACTAAGTTGTCATAATCAGCAGCTACTTAAGCAGTGTTGCACCTGGAGAAATACGGCAATAAATACCCGTACGAAACAATTAATCTCGCGCACAATCCGTACCGTTGAAAGCCAAGACGCTGGGTTATATATTAACCGTAGTGCTTAAGTTATACTGATAATTACATTAGAAACTCTCTAGGGTTTGTCGAAATAAACTCTTCGTTGAAATTAATAACGGCCAATTTTAAAATATGTGCCTTTTTATCAGAGAGTAATATTTCAACAGTGGATGCTCTCCATTGGATTTAAAATGACATTTAGAGGTATATTGCAGTCAAAAATACTTTTATTTTGAATATACTTTAAATTATCCTCGAAGAGCTCACAGCTAGTGTGTGAGTACGGAAGAACTCTAGAGATATCCAAACTAAAGTCAAACTTGGATGTAAGGCAAAGTACTGAAAGATACGCAGTCGCCGGGAAGTGTTTGTATTTAGCATTCGCCAGTCAAGCGAGGCTCTGATCAAGGAAACTGTTACAATTCTATTGTTTCTCTACGCTATGCTAGAGAAACTATATAGGAGAAGCGCAGAGCAAATCCCAAAAATAAAAAGTGGAAAAGAACATAGAAGGTGTTTTAAAACTACAGAGCAAGAACCATCAATGGAAAAAATAAGTCAGGAAGGTAAAAATGAACCAGAGTCATCTACACAGATAGTACATAAAGCTTTGTGAGTCAACATTATAGACGAAGTAGATCTGATAGCCGACACGAAGGTTTAATGAGATATGTGATCCTAAATATCTAGGGCTAAAGTCTAATCTCTGATGAAATAGGACCAGATTATATATAATCCAAAATAACACTGGCCAAGACCAACTTTACACAACACAAGCAGAAAGATAAGGGATTCCAGAGAGATATAAGAACCACGATATACCTGGAAAGGCCGTAAGCAAGTTCTATGACTTCTATTGAGGTTATGTATGTCATAAATGACGAATATGAATACAAAGTGTTATAAAATGTGTCGCAAATTGTCAAAAAGAATAATATAACCTAACCCAAAATGCAGAAAAGTCTTAATGAATGCGGATTCGCAACCTTCAGAGAGAAGTAGTATTCCTTTTTGCATCATCTGTGATTTTTTCCGCCCTTTACATCATTCACGAAAGCTTGTATTTTCTTATCGTAGTCGACAGATGTTCCGTCAAACATACAGTTTGTAGCTGATATTCAGTGGTTGGTACACAATTTTAGGAATTTTTTATTTACTACTCTAAAATTGAATTAGTGGATATGCATTTTATAAATAATAAATTACGTTCTTATGTTGGCACTCATCCCATTCGCAAGTTCCCTCTAGTTCGCATTTTTGCCCAACTACACCAACAATTGCATAAAAGCGGTTTATTTAAGAAACAGTCCCATGATTCACGGAAATCAAGGTCCGGGTCCACCCCTGAGGCGGAATATAGCCGAATATAGATCAGAACCTGGAGACAAGTTTGTAGATATTAGTGATCCTCTTCTATGAAAAATTCTCCACAAGAAGCATTTTTTACTTACCATGTATAGCGACTGAAGGCTAAATCCACCTTTTTATCAAGCACGTATGTCTTTTTGCCCCTGGTTTCTACAAAATGATGCTGAGACAAGGTTAATACGATGTGGAATTTTCAATTTCCATAATACACATGTGTGGACAGACAAAATATATTATTATGGAATCCGGAATCAGGTATGTTTTTCATTGAACATTTGGATGAGTATCTTGGGTTACAAGTTACTAGGTCCGGTTGCTTTATCTAACTGATTAATAGACTATCTAAATTTCTGCAACAAACACCCACAATGGGTGATCTTTTAGTTGACATTTTTTAAACAGAAGGCAAGTTTGATTCCACGACGGTGCTTCGTCGCATTTTAATTCCCATTTACACGGAACTTTTGGAGATAGATAAATAGGAGGGGGCGGAATCGTATCATCCCATACAAGATCGTCTAATTTAAATCCCGTCGATTTTTTTCTTTGGGAATATTTAAAACTTTGTGCACTTTACGCTTGTAAATGACCGGCAACTGTAGAACAAAAATACCATCGAATTCGAGCCAAATTGGAAGTTAGTTGTTCATAAATCGCATTGTTAATTTTTGTTTCTCTTTTAAAAGAAAGCGATGTAAACGCAAAATGTTTCATATCGCCAAAACCATCAAATGGCAGTGGAGCCATATTTACTAAGGCTTTTATGCATATATTGGACGATATAATCGCCCCTTAAAGTTTGTAATACATTTTTTATTTATTTAAAAAATTAATAACATAGACGATGTCTAAATTAACTTACTTTTTTTGCGTAGTTTTATTATTCTATTTTAAATAATAAATTCATATGTTTAGATGTTAAAAAATTTAAAGCGTAAAATTTTTAACTAGTACTTTCATATGTTACAATGTTTTAAAGTATATTATTAAATTAGAAGTACCACTATTTATTTATTAATTTTGTCAAATATGTACGCTTTATATTCTGAACATTTATATTATTAGATCAGTTATTATTACCTATTTTTTCACTTCAGAATATAGTATTCACTTTGTTATAATGATCTACGCATTTAAACACACTCTCGTCTTAATGTATTATATAGTTGTTTAATGTTTTTTTTTGTTCTTTTTAAATGACAAATAATAATATCAATTTCCTTTATCCGGCAATGTACATATATACCAATTATAGATGACATATCAAAAACTTTACTATTCTATTAACACTAATTATACCCATTATAGATTAATTGGCTAACATTTATAAAACATAAGGAAAACACGTGTATACTAGGTATTTATAAAACAAGTTTGCGGATGTACATATTTATGTTGAATTACGGTAACATCTCATACATACCTCGCCCATTCTGTTGTTGCTTATATCTAATTCCTTTAAGGTTGCATTGCATTGTAACATTTCTTCTATTTCTGTATTGCTACTATTCAGACCACATCCGGCCAGAATTAATTTGCGTAAATGACTTCCGCCTTTGATTAATGATCCATTAAGATATTCTCCTCCTTTTGATCGTAGTATGTTTAATCGTAAATTTAAGCTAATTAATTGACAATTTTGAGTTAACGCATAAGCTAAACTTTTTGCACCGCTTGAACCTTAAATAGATATTTGATAAGGTTATGTTTTAAAATAGCTGGAAGTGCAATATTCTATAAGTCAAAAGTACGTCAAATATGTTCCTCGTCTTTAAGGTATAGATAAGGCTTTGGAAAAAATGCTTTTATAACAATACTTCTAACTATAATCAAAACATATAAAAAATTTATACAAGCTATTACTGTCAAAACTACTATTATAAACATTTTGTCATTTATAATTTATTGACATTCTAATAAGGTTAAGCACGTTACGTAATTTATTATGACTAATATGACCAGCTTCTCATGCCATAGTTGTTTTATCTCTTCTGCTAGAGGGATATACATATTTATTGTGTTTCTCTGTATGTTTTTGCCAAAGGTTATGGCTGTTATTATTACTATTGTTATTATTATTTTTATTATTATTATAATTACATCGGAAATTTTTCG
Organism: Dermolepida albohirtum; assembly: GCA_031893035.1. NCBI lineage: Eukaryota > Metazoa > Arthropoda > Insecta > Coleoptera > Scarabaeidae > Dermolepida > Dermolepida albohirtum. The sequence goes on along the minus strand of JAVIWB010004923.1, from coordinate 15,134 downwards.
TAGTTCCTCAACCTAACACTGGTAAACCCTCCACTTCACCCACATATCTATGAGTTTGAACTCAGACTGTACGCGGTTGATACTGGGGTATCAATAAATTAATATTATTATTATTATTATTAGTTATTATTATCATTATTATAAGAAAGAAAGTTATGGGTATGGAGAAGACTTCCAGATTCGTATCGAAACGATTACTTATAGTCCACAGTTAACTTCGGCACATATAGAAAATGAGAGACTACAATTTGGTTAAATGTTGATAATTACATTAGAATGTTAATGATCTTGTTTTACCTTTATATAAAGATGGAACATTTAATCGAAATATTAATATTTTTAAGAAGTCATATGACAAAGTAACTTCTTCATTGGAAGAACAAAAATCGCATGCAAATCTTTCCTGTACCACGCAGAGTCCCGATATAACCCGACAAGGAGGCATTTATTAGGTTGTTGGAAGAATCCTGATATATTTTATCTGTTTTTTCATAGGTCATTTATTAATATAAAAAAACATGCATTAATCATATATTGTCTCTTTCCTTCGATTATCTTTTGCTATCCTTGAATAAACTTCATAATTCCTTGCTCCTAGAGGGCCCTATCTTTGTCGGCGAAAAGCTTTACAAAGTACTGATTTACAGCCCTATCAAAGTCGAGCGTTACATCACACAAAGAATTTTGAAAAGAGCAAAACAAGCGGAAGTTCGAAAGTGCATATCGCGTCCAAGATTCAATAATTTTTAACGGCAATTAAAGTGTGTGGTTTCGCGTTGACAAAGTACCACTCTTTTGTAGTTAACAAGCTTTGAACGTTTCGAATGATAGATTCGTTTAAACTATCTATTTATTGATACTGTATTAATAACCTTCAGCTCGAAACCAAGACCATTTTGACGCCGTACTATTCTAAACAATACCAATAATCAGATCCTTCGAGAAGAATCATTTTTCTTACGTTTGAGTAGAATATCATAAATGTTTATACGCGACTTTTTTTTATTAGTCTTTTAAACGATTCTGTACTGAAATGCATTTGAAAGTGTTTAAGTTTTATTGAAAATAGTTTTTAAAAGTTACTTTATTTAACAGTGCAAATTAAAGAGGTTGCTTGAAATATCGCTGTGTCTATTTTAATATGTTAAGATATTGTACGTGTTATAAATAACAAAATTAATCATAACAAATTCTCACATATCAAAAAGAAGAAAAGAATGTGTCTTATTTCGGCCAATGAAACTATTACCAATGACCTCATGGAAAAATATTTTAAAACAATTGACTTCTTCGAATGTAAAAATACAACTACTGTTAAATAATGTCGCAAAAAGTAATATAGTTTTCAGAAAAAACTATTGTATTTTACATTCAAAAAACATCTTACGTACTTTAGGCTTGTAGAAGAGAAATGCGAATAATACATACCTATAAAATTATTAGTTAATATTAAATGTTTCAAATTGATATGTTCTTGTGTAAACTTCGCTATAGCCATTGTACCATGATCTGAAATCTTGCAATGAGAAAATTCCATTTCTCTCAAGAATTCGTTTTTAATCAAGCCTTTCAAAAGCATTTTGACTTTCACGCAATTAATATCAGAATTTTGAATTCTGTTGGCATACTGAGTGTCATTATACACATATATATTTTCCATGTTATTACCTCAATATTTGCAATTTTGTCTGCTCTAATCCCTTAGCTAAGATTTTTATATCAGTCATGGTAGTATTGAATATATGCCATGAAAACTTTTCACTAACATAGGTCTAATGAACAAAACAACACAGTGAAATTACATAAATTTCCACTAACAATACATTTCTTCTGAACTTCACACATGTATTCGTTGTTGCAATAAACGATTTGCTGTTTATATTGGTAGCTTATTCAGCGACATATTCATTAAAGCATCAAATATATGGGTGAAATGTGAAAGAATTATACGAGAGTAGCCGTTTATATTTCGAGAATAGAAAACAAAAAAAATTTTATTATCGAAAATAATTTTATTGCTTTTCAAAATATTTTCCTTGAAAACTAATGCACTTTTGCATTCGTTTAAATCAATACGAAAAGCATTGCTGCCATTGTGAAGGCGGTGTCTCCAAAACATGAGTTTCGAATGCCTCAACTGCCTCTACCGGCGTAGAAAACCGTTGACCACAAAGTTTATTCTTCACGTGTGGGAACAAAGAAAAACCACAGGGTGCTAGATCAGGGCTGTACGGCGAATGGCTCATTAATTCAATGTTTTACCCGGTCAAATATTCAATTGTTTAAACCCACTTGTGAGAGCTCGCATTGTCATCGTGGAGAATAATCTGCCGTTTTCGGTTTGTTTTCCTTATTTCTTCAAAATCTTTTGGCAAACAAATAGTTGTGTACCATTTGGAATTGACCGTTCTACAACTCTCTAAAGGCGCGGTTGCAACGGACCGGTTTTTCCGAAAAAACAGGTGATCATTTATTTTGATGTGCTTCAAACGCGAACAACTTTTGATGGTTTACCTCATCTTGGAATACCCACCCAGTCGACTGCTGTTTACTATCGAGCTCATAGTATAGATCCAAGAATCATTACCTGTGACGACTTTATAAATGTTCTTTGAAGCACCGCCATTGTATTTTTTGTGCATTTCTTGGCACCAATCGACGCGAGTCCTTTTTTGAGCGCTTGTTAAATTATGTGGTACCCAACGTGAACATCTTCTTAACGGCTAAATGTTCATGCAGGATCTAATGCACGCTGGTGTTACTAATACCTAGAGATGCCTCGATCTCATGGTATGTCACATGACGGTCTTGCATTATCAATTCAGACACTGCATTAATGTTTTCTGACACAACAACATTTGTGGGACGACCTTCACGAAATTCATCGTCCAAAGAGCGCCGTCCAAGTTTGAATTCACTATACCAATGATATACGGTAGTTTTCGATGGTGCTCCGTCACCATATAAACAATTCAGCGCGTCGATGCATTCTTGTTGAGATAATCCGCGCCGAAAGTTATGAAAAATAATTGCACGGAAATGTTCGCGAGTTAATTCCATTTTTTCGCTGACATAAAATTTTCAAGTTACTGTCAACAATAGAAATAGCAGATTGGAGGCAACACTAACAGTGTTGTCAGTTCCCGAAATATAAACGACTAGCCTCGTAATACAAAAATATAAGTACCTGTTTAAAGCACAAACATAATTCTGTAAGTCTACTAAATCCATTTAAAATTGCGTTAAGTGGTATATGATCTGGAATATCTGTTTTCGTAGGAGCTCTTAACTCTGATAATGTTAACAAACTCACGTAATTCTTAAACAAGGAAGTGATTTCTTTTATCTACAAAGTTCCATTTTATTATCATTTTACTATAAGAAATTATTTTCCAACCTTTTCGGGATCGTAGTTTTCAGGTTCCAATTTTTCCAAATAATCTCGTACATGCATTTCCAAATATAATTCTTTCCAAGTTTTTTCATTATTTTTGAGATTCACCGTTTGAAAAGTTATATCCGAAGATACCTCAGTCTTTATTGATTTCTGCGAATTCGTTTTGGATAGCTTATGATTATTATCAGATAAGTCTGTAGATTTATTATTTTCAATATTATTCTCTAAAGATAGAGAAGAAACATTTTCATCTCGTACATCCTTTTTTTCCTGGAATAAATTCTCCACTTCTGAAAAGTTTCTTCCTAATGGTGGTTTATTGACCCAACGATCTTTATAACATCTTAACCAGTAAATATCGTATGCTATATTAGAAACCGTTAATTCTAAAGGCAAATCTGTTGGTAAGATGCCTAATAATTTCATGATATCCGAAAGTAAAGGCAATTCATTTACTAATGGTTTTTCTGCAATTTAAATGTTTATTTTTTGCATTTCATTATACACAATAATAATAAAAATAACAATAATAGTAACAGATATTTACTATCCAATAGCAATACTATTATTTACAGGATACTATATAATTTATTCTACTTGATTGTATACACTCATTATTACACAATACATATACATTCATAAAGAAATACTATTTGAGATGTAATACAATCTACATTAACCTAAAGGAATCACTAATTAATGGAGAGAACGATATAATTTAAATTATACACGACATCCAAACGTTTTCAGTGTGGTGTTAAAAGTACCAGCATCGATTTTTTTGGCATAGAGGATATTATAGCGTTTGGTAAGTAACCGAGGAAACGAGAAGTTGAATAATGAGAGAAGTCTCGCATCATGAATCGAGCCCTTAATAAGCTGAAACGCAAAGAGTAATATACAACATGGATTAATTTTTCTAACTAAAAGCACCAATTAGAGGAAATATATTTAGTGAATACGTCTGTCGGCAAAATTGTTTTTATCGTTAAACTATGTATTTAAGAGAAAGTTCGCATAAAATTAAGTAAAAGAAAAAGGTACATGCTAACTTTAGTTTCAATACGAACTAGAAATGATGTAAATAAGGTAATATAAAATACCGTACGGCTTTATGATATCGAATGAATGAAGTTACTAAAAAAAGAAATGTAATTGTTGGCGGCATTTTAAAACTGAACACAAATATGTTCAATTACTCTGATGCAAAAAAGTGTCCTTGTTACAAACAAACTACATATCTTCAAAATATTTTCAACATCGAGCCTTTGGTGTACTGCATTATCTTCCATTATGCGAACTCACATATAACGTACAAGAACAGTTACAGATTATGCTACTGTACCACGGTTTACGTCCCTAATAGAAACGTACAGGATATGTTTTAGTATGATGCAATCAACGAACAAAAATAAAATGCCAGAACAGAGTGAAGATCTTATCACTAGTCATAAAGTATGTAGTATGAACTTAGAAAAAAGAATGATTAACGCTGGTCGAAATGATTTCCTTGGATAGAAGTAATAAAACATCAAGATTATAAGAAAGAAATAGAAAAAAAACAATTACCAGAATCGAGAAGAGATATGTGCACGTCTAAAAAGAATTTAACATTAAATTACTTAAGATGATGTAATATTGACCCTGTTTAATTAGACTTTCTGCCTTGTTTTTCCCATAGACAAGTCGAATCATTGATCTAAAATAATCCGCTTATTGCTTATTGAAATTACTAAACGCATAAATCGAAATCGGTCAAACATTAAAAGATGTTGCTAGAGGTTTGAAGATGTTCAGAAACATTGAAAAAGAATGAGTGAAACTCAACGTCAAGATCGCTCCTTGTTGAAGCTTGTTGGCTTTAAGGGATCGGTTTTTACTTTCTAAACTAATGTTTAGTTAATTAATAAAATGCACTTAATAAAACCCTTCAAAGAGTCTACCACAAAGTACGATTTTTTGTAAGTAAATGTTGCTACACATTGTACTATCACTTACTGGCTCAACACGGAAGATAACATTTGAACCGGTACATAAAAAACTGTAATGCTATAAGATTGTCTTCAGTGACCAATCTAAACGAGGGCGCATGACGGCAGTCAGATAGATTTGACAAGGACACTTAGAAAAACACCATTTTCGATTTTCTGCTGTAAGGTATGTTTTCCAAACTGTTAACGTACGAGATTTCATCACCGCTCTTCGACGTTCATTACAACTATTTAGAAGAAATTATTAAGTCTCATATTCTTCTTTGTCCTTAAAGTGTCGAAGATTCGAGAAACCGATTTTTCAGTAAAATGGTGTTCGTCCCCATGTGACAACACTAATAAGAAACTTTTGAAATTGATGTTAATCTTTCTTTACAACCTCCCAAATCTATATACATATTCATATTTTTTCAACAGAACACGTACATATGGGACATTATCTGTAGAAGGTGAAGCAATTTGGCCGCCTACCACAGATCCCTAGAGGCATGAGACACAAATTATTGGAATATAATAGTAGAAGAAGACTTGAGACTTTACTACTATCCCACTAAGACACAGTAACAGAGTGTATGGAAAACTGGAAAAAAATTTTTCTTACTAAGATGTGAATGATACCTAATAATGATCGAAATCTATTCACCACTAAATACTGAAATTTGTATATATGCCATGTTATATATTTTGTTTAATACATGTATTTCAATCTATTTATATCCAATCAAATGCATTATCTTTTTCACATCTCTTCAAGGTATGTGAGTAGTTGAATTGTATGAATTGTATTTTATAAATAACACATAAAAATTTTTTGCATGTATTTTCATCTTGAATCATTTGCAAGACGCAGTTAAAATTAATAATAAATAGATCTTCAATTATTTAACGTATTTAAGAAGAAAATGCATAAAAGTAATGAATCACATTATATATTACTATATTTGTTAAATTAACTTTAAAAAAATTAAATTCATAATAAGTAACCTACATTCTGTGATTCATTTCGCATGGCTTCTATTTTAACACTATATACTAAATCGAAAGTATATTGTAAATTATATTTACCTTTCCAATATTCACATATTGTTTGGATACTCCAATCTTTTAATGACTTTGGAATGTTGGTATTCCATTGATTTAGATTTATACTTAAAATCCTTTTGGACGGTTTAAATTGAACATCTGGTATATGATAAACTTGTACAGTGTTTTTACTTATATTACTAGAGAAATCCATTACGATAAAACAATTTGATATTTTTGAAACAAACTTATTAAATCGATAAATGCAGATACTACGTTGTATAATTGGTTGCATAATTTTAAGTCTAAGCAAGTGATTGCATGTATTTAAGAGAATGATATACAGAATTATACTAAAGCAATGAACCGACTTCATAGTGCAGTATTTTATTTAAGAAAGGCAATACAAAATGCTTCAATAAAGTTTTACAAGTTTACAATGGGGCCACCATCTGCGGCACAGAATAACATCAAGGCGACATCTAGACGCGTATTAGAATATCACGATCCACCGACTTAAATACTGTTATTATTCGATATTTAAAGGGTCTAGGTTATTAAATAATGCAAGAACATAAAGTTTATCTAAAAAATCACATACATTGAGGTCTGGGGAATCTCACAGGCCTAGCACAAAAAGCAAGCTTTTACACTTCTATATACATAGGTTCTTCTAACCCATGGTTATTGTAATCGAATATTCATCTGAATTAACTTGTAGTAAAGGGAAAAGCTAATTTTACAGAATATTAAGATAGGACTGAGCTGTAACGGTACTTCACTCGAAAACGAATTGGACTTAAACCATGTTCAATTACAAATGTTTATAGCCGTTTCTCCTTCCAGGAGCCAAACGATCTGGTGGCTAAAACGCGACTTGGCGGTGACAGTGAGACGGAATCGTATCGAATGAATGGTGGCGGTAGTAGCATGTTTGGTGTTTCACATTATTATGATATTAAAAAACAAAACAAAAAGTACGGGCCCGCATAATATTCCTTGTAAACTGTTGTGTGAAGTTACAATGGGCTCTTGTACCCCTTCTCGGTCAACTAATTAATAGATTGCTTCAGGAAGGTATATTTCCTCGATCTTTAAAGGCCTCAATGGTATTTCCAATTTAATTCTCCTTTGGAAGTGGCCAATTACAGACCTTGCCTTTAATGTTTAGTTCTGCATAAAATTTTTGAACACGCCATTTCTCCCAGGTTGGTTGATTATTTAGAAAATAAACATATTATATCAGACGGGCAACACGGATTTAGGAAGAATTATTCAGCAATCACAGCCATCAATTCCCTTTTTAGCGAAATTTTGAATTTATTGGGTTTAAATCTAGCTTTTGATTGTATCAATTATACTTTAATACTTGATAAGCTACAATATTACGGTATTTGTGCAGTAGTGGCTGGCTAATTCTCATCATATCTCGCAAACAGGACAGTTTGTAAGGACTAAATTTAAAACGGATGAGAATGTAATTGCAGATTTTCATTCACAACATCTTCCCTTAGCTTGGGTGTTCCGCAAGAGTCTATACTTAGACCAGTGTTATTTTTATTGTACATAAATGGCATTATATTTCTTGTAAATTAATTAGTTTCAGACGCAGGGAATATAACGGGACTTCTTTCGGCTGCGGACCCTGTTCGGTTACGGACGTAAGCGGAATTACTTGCGGGAAGGATGAGTCGATGATTCGCAAGAATTGAACTGCATGTTAACTAACTACCTAAGACTAAAATTATGGTATTTCGTACAAATACGAATATCGGAGTTAATTCACATAAGATAGAACAATTAACCTCGACCAGATTTTTTGACGTTAATATTGATAATGTATTACCTTGGCAAATCACTACCGAGACATTGCAAAGAAATTACACAAAATATATTACCAAATAAGAAATTTGAGACCTGTAATAAGTTATCAATATTTAAGTTCATTTTACGTTGCTCAGATTCATGCATGGCTGTTATATAGAATATCTTTTTGGGGGTCGTCAAGTTATGTCAACAAGATTTTCGTTGCATAAAGAAGAGTGAATCGCTGCATTGGAAATATAGACGCATGCATCTCTCAAACCCGTATGCCTGAAATCGTCAGGGTTTCCATAATACATTTTATTAGGGGTGTCTAATACATTTGCACCCAGCTGTATTAAATCGTTATTAGTAATTTAAACTAATTTTAATTAATGCGCGTGGTGCCATCTAATATCCATTGTACACACATTGATTAATATAAATTCTAGTTTCAAATCCAGACATACATGTACAAAGGAGAAATCACGTAAATCCTTCTACTTTATCAAAGAGGGTACCACATAACCTGAAAATGTACTGCATTTAAGTATATTGTAAAAAATTATTAACTCAATATGATATAAATAGAAAGTATAGAATCAAATTTTTTATTGTTAGCAATTAAAGTGCAAAAATGTTATAGTTTTCTATACTGGTTCCAATTTAGAAGTATTCTAGTACTAATGCACGCGGCCAGATGACGAAACCGTGCCGTCCGATATCACTATTTTGCTGGACCGGCGTTATAAATTGTGCACGCGCTTTCGCGTCACCAGCTCGGGGTTTCTCGACCGTGCCGCCGGTGATTTCGAGGATAGTTTCGCCCGCCGTACCGCCGCCTAGATAAATCGTGCCGCTTGCATTCGCGGGAGGTAACAACCGTAGTTTTGCCCCGATCCTCGCTTATTGCAAGATCGCCTGTGCTGCCATTATATATTGCCATGCCGGTTGTCGCGCTTACCGCGCCGCCCGAGATTTCGACCGCGCCTGTGGCTTCATTAGAAATCGCGCGGCCGCTTGTCGCGCTTATCTCGCCGCCCGAGATTTTTACCACGCCCGTTGAATAGTTGGATATTGCCATGCCGCTTATCGCGCTTACCGCGTCTGCCGGATATTACGATATTTCCCGCGTTGATAGTACGAATCGTATTGGCATTAGAATTGCTCGCCGGGCTTTTGTACCGTGCCGCCGGTGATTTCGAGGATAGTTTCGCCCGCCGTACCGCCGCCTGACAGAAATCGTGCCGAACCAACTCGTTGCGCTCGCCGAGGCTGCGGCAGTTTTGTCCTTATCCCCGCTATAGTAAAGTTGCCGGTGCTGGAGCTGCCCTTGTATATCGCGCAACCGGTATTAGCCGAAACCGGTGCCGCCGGATATTACGATATTTCCACCGGTCTGCTATAAACAGCGTATGCGGTACTATTGGCCGCCTGGCTTTCCACTGTGCCGCCGGTGATTTCGAGGATAGTTTCGCCTGCTGTGCCGCCGGCAAGGTCGGTCGTGGCTATCCCTGCTCCTGTGGGCGCCGAGGTGACCGTAGTTTGTCTCTATCCCCGCTTATCATGATTTTGCCGGTGCTGTTATTGTATATCGCAACGCCGGTGTTAGCCGAAACCCTGCCGCCGGAGATTACGATATTTCCCCTGCCGCTGTTGTAAATCGCACGGGCGATAGAACTGTCCGCTATGTTTTGCACCGTGCCGCCGGTGATTTCGAGGATAGTTTCGCCCTCCGCACCGCCGGTAAGACAAATCGTGCTTATCGAATCTGCTGCGGCCGCCGAGGTGACCGTAGTTTTGTCCTCATCCCCGTTTATCGTGATTTTACCGGTGCTGTTATTGTATATCGCCATGCCGTTACCTGTATTTTCCACCGTGCCGCTTTCCATATAAAAGCAAGCGCCGTTTGAAAGATTTACCGTTCCTCCTAAGATGTTGTTAATTTTCGCGGTCAGATAGCCTTCGAATATGTATACGCCTTGTGTAAAGTTTGCTGAAGCCGTGCCGTTATCGATTGCGGTTATCCCGTCGCCGAATATCAGCTTTTTAACCGCGCCCGTTTTTGCCGTTTCTGCCTTCGTGTCAATATCCGCGATTAAGGCTGTAAGCGTTTTTTAATTAAGCCCCTTATGAAATTGCCATCGTCAAAATCGCGGGGCCGCATCTCCGCCATCCTGTCAACAATCATAAGGGCGGCAAGGTTTTTTATTCCTTACCGCCCTCATTTTACTATATAAAAAAATTTTGCTTGTAGTTAAAAAACTACAAAATCGAAAAAATTACGATTTACGACCGACAATTTACAAATTATTGTTAATTTAACGTCTAAAAACTATTTAAGTCGTACTCTCCTTCGCCTAAGTGAAGAATAACAAATTCCCTTATGCTGTCAGCACCCGCTTTTGAGCAAACCCGCGAAATATATGTTCCTATCGTGCTATCCGCAAGCCCTGTTTGGTCTACTATCTCGCGGCGCGACTTTCCTTGCAATAATAATTCCGCGACTTGTTTTTCGCGCTTGGATAAATCTTTCGGCAAAGGCTTTTTAACGACGGGGACTTCTTGATAAACCACTTTTTCAACCTCGACAACTTCGGTTACGGTGTTTGTGTTTTATTTGTAACAATTTCCGTCTTTTTGCGGCGGTATAATATAAGCCCGCTTGAGATTGCCGCCGCGCCGAAAAGGGTGCAGCCTAAGAGTATCCACAGCCACGTCAAATCCGGCGGCACGGGCGGGTCGTAAGCGTTGTCGAACGTTCGTAATACCAAGTTTCCATCTGTATCAAATCCCCAAACCGTTTTAAAATCAAAGCCGTTGTAAGCCGATTTTGTACTTTGCTGCTGCTCGCTGAGAGCGGCAACGCTTGTCATATTATATTTGCCCACGTCTGTTACAACTTGTTCACGCTCCGCGTAATATGAATAATCAACGTTGAATTTACTGTTTATCACAATCCCCGCAAAAGCGTCTGTATCCTTGTTGCAGGTTAAGTCTAAATAGCATCTGATTATTTGATTTGAAATACTGCTTGAAACATAGTAATTTGTTATGTGTCCGAATATCCCGCCCGGCTGTATATTATCTGCTTGCGTTATCGCGGCTTTAACATAGCAGTTTTGGGCAGATACTCTGTTTGCGTAGCCGATTAAACCGCCCGTTTCATTTGCGCCTTCTAACGTTCCGTTAAAATACGAATTGCTTATTTCTAAAAATTGTCCCACGCCGGCAAACCCGCCTAAGCCTTGTACGCTGTTTGACGTTGCGGTTGTTTTGATTGTACCTGTTACCGAGCAAGCCGTAATTATATTAACTCCGCTGTCGGTTTCCATTATTCCGCTGATACCGCCCGCGCTATATTTGCCCGTTATACCTTTTTCGTCAAGGATTATATTAAGGTTTGTAACGGCGGTATCAAACGCAAAGCCGAACAAGCCGAATCTGTTTCGGGTCTATTAATCCAAAGTCCGCTTATGCTGTGTTTGCGTCCGTCTAAATTCCCGCTGAAATAGTTTTTTTGCCAAGGAAAACCTTCCTCGAAAACTCCCGAGCCGATAGGCAGCCAGCCGCTTTCACCGTATAAGCCGTGCAATTCGCCGCCGGCTTTAAGCGCTCCGCTAAGGTCAATGTCCGAGCCTAACGCGAAATAATAAGGTAAAAATTCGCAAACATCCTCGCCGTTACCGCCCAAAAGCGGCACGTCATCCTCGTCGCCTTCTTCATCGCCGTGCATAAAGTCGCCGCTATCGGTGTTATAATCGGGATTTTCCCTATTCAAAAATTTGCGCATATTGTCAAGCTGCGCGGGAGTTGTGATTATGAAAGGGTTTTCTTCGCTGCCGTCGCCGCCCGCAAACTCATTAACGGGGGATTGCTCTGCGGCGTATACGGTTGTATCGATTGTTTGCGGCGCATATATAAATACAAAGCCGAGCGTTATTATTATGCAAAGCAATATTAGCGGCATTCCCGAAAGCCGCCGTAATCCGTATGATTTAGTTTTTTCCTTAAAAAATTGAAGCATAATACCTCTATACTATTATCTGTTATTCGGGGAATGTAATTCCGTTATCCCTGCAAAGCTTGTCAAAATCAGCCTGCGCTTTGAAGTTCGGGTCGGTGCGGCCGCGCTCCCAACGGTTGATAGTACAATAAGCCACATTAAGCCTTGCCGCCATTGCGTGTTGGCTCAAAAACAGCTTATGCCGTACCGCCTTTACCTTTTCACCGAATGTCATTTTTTAGAACCTCATTTGATTTATAGCATTATTGTAGCTTATTTGTCGAAAAATAGCAAGCGGAAAACACCGTTTCCTTAAACCGTCTATAACAATAAAATTGAAAATAGTAAATAAGACCATTTTAAAGGCATTTATAAAAATGCACCCGCAGGTTTTAACCCACGGGCGCAATTTATTTTTTATTTACAGATTTCTTCGACTATCCTTAACCCGTTTCTTTTAGGTCTGCCTTAATTACAGTAATTCTCCGTATAGTAGCCTGTCTGTATGTAGTCTCGTCCAAGTCTTGAAAGGTCTTTCGTAATTACAAGATTGATTTTCTTACTGTCAATGTCATTTAACAGCCTTTGAAAATCCGGTCTGTCAAAATTGAGTCCGCTATAGCCGTCATCAACATAATAGTCGCAAATTATAAATCCCTGTTCATTACAATATTTTCCGAGCATTAATTTCTGTGTCTGAATACTCGAACTATCACCTGTGTTTCCGTCATCTTGTGACAATCTGCAATATATTCCTGCTTTGTAAAATTTTTGTTGTTCCATTATTTTTTACCTCCATTTTCGGAACAACAATAAGATAATCTTAATTAAGATTATATCAATTTGTTGTTCCGATGTCCAATTATTTTTAGTACCCATGTGAATTTTTCTTATTGTTTAGTCATTTTTATGTTCTTTGCTGTTAAATTCTAAAAGCACAATGTCGGTAAAAATGTCTGCTAACTCTTTTATTCCCGTAAAAGTTTCCTTAATGATAAATTTCACAGGTTCTTTTTTTGAGGCTGGATTACTTGGCATTGCTTTTTCTGGCATTATTAAGTTAGTGTTTTGTTGATTTCAATAAATTTTAACTCCTTGATGTCCGCTGGCGGCGGACTAAAATATTTTTTATTCAGTTGTCAATGTTCAATTAACCCGTCAACAGCGGGGAGATACTCAAAAAAACAAAAAACGCACTCCGAATTACCGTCAATGCGTTCTTTACAAATTATTTTTATTAAGTTACGGTCTTTTTGTTTTGGGTTTATTCCTCCTTGTCTCTAAGTTTCCTAAGCTCCCTGACCTCATAATTCCAAAGGCAATCAGGTGTGTCTTGAAAATTTCCTTTAGAAAACTGCTTGCCTATTTCAGTTCCTTCAAGCTCCATTTCTTTCAGATTAAACAGGGAACACATAATCGATTTATTAATATTCTCGTTGATGATTACCTCTTTTAAAAGCCTGACCATTTTGAGAAGATGCTCTCCCGTAATATCTTGATTTATAGGTTGGATTTCCGGTTTGTCATCTTCTTCGGGTATACCAAATATAGCTGCATACAGCTTGGGCAAACCGTAGAATAATGCCTCGTTAATAATCCTGTTAAAGCTGTTTTTGTATCCGTCTTGAGTCGCAATCTTTTCTATGATTTCCCACATATTCATGTTCTCAATGCGGATATATTGCCTTGCGCCTCTGTCCGTTATTGTCTTTTTTCTTCCCAATTTTGCCTCCTGAAATTTAATTTTTGGGTACATTTCAAAGCGGGTTTCCCGCCTTGTGAATACTCGCTTTGCGAGTTGTCGGAATTGCCCAAAACTTGTTTGTGGCAATTCCCTTATCCTGCCTCCGGTTTCTTTGAAATAGCAACAGTTTTTTGCCGTTTTTAAGGCTACGGCTCAGCCCTTTTTCGTCATTGGATTCACCTCCTCAATTTGATTATTTTTTTCTTGTGGCTGTATTCCTAAAAGACAGACTACTCCCTAAAAATAACTGCAAATAGGAAAAGGAGTCCAAAAAAATCGGACTCCTCAAACTATTTAATATTAAATTGTTGAGTTTACTTAAAGGGTAGAATACTCCCTATAATATAGCCACAAAAGGGGCGAAAAATCGCACCTCTTGGATAAAATAGAGACATCCACAAGAAAAAATATTATAACACCCCTATTTTATCATACCATACATAATTTCATGGTTTGTATAGGTTATCATATACAAAAATCACTGTCAAGCGTTTTTTAATAGTTTTTCAAAAATCTTTATTAGCTATACCTTTCACGTCCTATAAGATAATCTATTGAACAATCAAACAAATCAGCAAGTTCAATAAGCATCGGAAGTTTCGGGATTGTACCTTTATCCCATTGATAAATATAGGCATCTGTAAAGCGTGTTTGTTTCACAAAACTGTAACGGGTATATCCTTTATTGGCCATTATTTTTCGAATATTTTGAGAAAACGGAATAAGCGGCTGAGGGGTAAAAGACAAATAATTTTCACTGCGACCTATAAGATAATCTATAGAGCAGACAAAATAATCGGCTAAAAGAATTAAATGTTTAAGAGATACCGTTTTTGTAAATGTAAACCATTTAGAAATAGACGTTACATCTATTCCGGTAGCAGTAGCAAGCTGTTTTGAATTCAATTCTTTCTCCTGCATCAGGTCTTTTAGCTTTTCGACAAAATTCTTTGAAATATCCATATTTTCTCCTTAACAGGTGCTTAAATTATCCCAAATATGTTCAATTTTTTATTGCAAAAAGAACTTCTTAGAGATATAATATAAGTGTGGTCCACAAAGAAAAAAATATACAAGAAGGAGGTTTTATTTATGTCGGTTAAGGAATTTGTTACAGCGCTTCAATGCTGTATACAAGAAGAATTTATTGCAGTAAGTGAAGTAGTCGAA